>JAODLC010000044.1:15868140-15881916 GCA_026781145.1 Hippopotamyrus pictus | reverse complement strand
AGATCAAAAAGAACACAAGGCATATAATAAAGAAAAAACAAGCAGATCAAGAAGAACAAACAAGCAAATCAAAAAGAGCACAAGGCATATAATAAAGAACAAGCAAGCAGATCAAAAAGAACACAAGGCATATAATAAAGAACAAACAAGCAGATCAAGAAGAACAAACAAGCAAATCAAAAAGAACACAAGGCATATAATAAAGAAAAAACAAGCAGATCAAGAAGAACAAACAAGCAAATCAAAAAGAACACAAGGCATATAATAAAGAAAAAACAAGCAGATCAAGAAGAACAAACAAGCAAATCAAAAAGAGCACAAGGCATATAATAAAGAACAAGCAAGCAGATCAAAAAGAACACAAGGCATATAATAAAGAATAAACAAGCAGATCAAGAAGAACAAACAAGCAAATCAAAAAGAACACAAGGCATATAATAAAGAACAAGGCATATAATAAAGAACAAACAAGCAGATCAAGAAGAACAAACAAGCAAATCATAAAGAACAAGCAATCAGACCATAAGGAATAAATAAGCAAACAATAAAGAACAAAGAAGCAAACAATATGGAACAAACATGAAGATCATAAAGAACAAATAAGCAAATTATAAAGACCAAACAAGCAAATTGTGCAGAACAAGCAAATCATAAAAAAACAGCCAGGTCACAAGGAATAAATTAGCAAATAGTAAAGAACAAACCCTAGCCTTGTTTATGGCATCATATGGATAGATCAGTCAAGCCCATTGTCTTAGTGCTGAATACTGGTTCCTCAACCAGCTTCCCTGTCATTAAAATCCAGCGGTTTCCTTGTATGACGGAAGGAAGACTTAATTAGTGCAGCTCCCTGAAGGGAGAGCAGATGCGAGAGTCGAGCTGACAGACACATCTGTCACTCCTAACACTGTCTTAGACACCTGAGTGTCACACTAAAAAGAAGACAGATGGCCGAGTCTCAAGTACTGTTCACTTTCTGGCCACCTGATGTTTTTCTGGACGTAGAAGACATGACAGCTCCTCCGACACATCCTCACGACTGAGGGCTGCAGTGCCCTTTGTACAGATAACTGCACTTGCCTCTTCAAATGTAGCCTTTGATGCAATAAAACTGTGCATCCCTTCACCCCCTGCTCGCTGCGGTAGGGAATATCAGGTGACCTGCTGAAATGTTAAGGGCATTTACAGGCATACTGTATACATGCTGAAATTGAGGACAGAGAATAATTGCCTCCTTTTTTCTGCTGTGCTTGCCAGGCCACTGAGATGTTGTCTATTAAAAACTTGTGCATATTTAGCAAATGCTATTTCCAAAGCAATGTTCAAGTGAGGACCAAGAGGAGGGTCAGCCGGTATTGCTGGAGGGATTAAGGGCCTTTGCTCAAGGGCCCCACAGTGATACAATTAGTCTGCCAGCCATAGGATTCAAATGTATGAGCACATATTCAGGGATGCACATACATACAGTATACACTACACATTATTGGAGTGGCTGCATTATTAGACTGACATGCCAGTTCGTGCATGTATCTGCCCTGTGATGGGCTGGCATCCTGCCCAGGGTGTACCTTTGCCTTCTGCTCCAAGCTACCCAGGATAGGTTCCACACCCCCCTCCTCGGCCCTGACCCGGGTACGGATGGGCGGCTCTTTCTGTCATTCAGATTCTGTGCATGCTATTTTATTTTACTGTAAAAAATATCGATTATATATAGATTATAATTGCGGAATAATGACAGAATAAGAATTTCCATGAGAATTTCAAGGATGGATTTAATTGTTTTTTTTTTTTTTTTTTTTTTCTTGATACGCTTGTTTTTCTTACACATAACTTGAAGGAAGTAAACTTGTCCGACAGCTGTACTTTTCCAAGGATTCTTTTGCCCAACATCTCCGGGAGTCTGACGCTGGGAATGTTCATAGCTAGATAAGGACGGGCATTTTGTGTATTTTATATTATTGAACCACTGTAGTGTGTAATTACTTTCCAGAAATAGTGTTGAATGTGAAGTACAGAGCAACGTCTGATGTTTGCTGTTGGACTTTCTCCTTTCTCCTTTATTTATGCTCTGAAGCTCCTATGTGGGAACGCCTTTAAACAGTTGGGGCAGCTCGGAGCGCGCCTACTGGGGAATCATGGAATTGTGTGGAGGGAATCGCGACTCTCCAAAGTGCTGTGTTGTGGTAGACTTGCAGATCATCCTGTGAAAAATGCACCCAAAAGAGAACAATTTAAAGTTGGGGTAACTACACAGTAATTTCCCTTTGGATAGCTTTGAAATTTCGAAAGGTAATTTCTTATACAGCTTTAGTTATGCTGATTTGGCTTCTTTGCTATAACGTGAAATTGTGAGGTTTTTTCGTTTTTTAAACTGGCCTTTCAAGTTTTATGTCTGGATAGCACTGACATTCAGGTCCAGTCTCAATAAGTAATTGAATGATTTGGCAGGGTGGCCCTAGGATGAAGAACAATCCATCAGCATCTCCTTGCTTTTTCCATGGTTTCACCTCACCTGGGTGTACAGGCAGAGATCAGGGGGATGAAGGAGAAGCTGACTGTGCGTATGGCTTTGTTCTTTTGTGCCTGTCTGGCACTCTGGATATTGGTGGCTGTAAATCAGCACTCCAACCTCCCCCCCCCCCCAACAAACATTTTTCTCCTGGCAGTGGGAGCCCTCCCCACTGCTGAATCACCTAGATTAAAATACTGTAGTGAAGAGGGACAGAAGACCCGGAGAACTCGGTATCTATTTCCCTGCTGTTTTCTTTCTCCTCTTCTTCCTGGGAGAGCAGAGAGGCAGAACATCAGATTGAGGAAAATATCCCTGTATGTTCCAGGTCTGCACCCCTGCATGCACAATCAACTGCCTGTTCAGTTCAGGAAATGTTTCCAGCGCTAGCAGAGCAGCTAACCTGCAGACTTAAGTTTGTTGTTTAGGTTCTTGTTCTGTTGGAAGATGTTGTGTAGCTCTTGCTTCTATACTTGCACGTATAACTGAGCATTCATTGGGAGCTCAGTCTAGCCGCACTTAATGGCTAGCTGACTCAGACTCCACGTATGTTTGTGATGTGCTATTTGCCTCACTTAAACATCACTTTGGAACGAATGTGTCTGCTAAATGAAATAACTGTAAATGCAGTGCCCTAAAAAAGCTGCAGAGATTGAGGCAGCCTCAGACATGGAGTCTGCTAGGAAACAGTGCTTCTGCACTCTGCAATATGAGCTGTGAGCAGAATGTCTGCAGTACAGTTTGCTTTATTTTAGTTACCAGTTTCCAGAAGCGTGGTGTTTTTGCCATGATTGTGGAGTATATACCCAGAAAATATATATGGCCAGGGAATTGATTCAGGGGGTTTATCATTTTAGGATAGACAGTGGTCATATCCTCTGATTTATTTAGCATCACTGGATTTGGTCATACAGTATCATTCAGATTCAGCTCTGACTTTATTGGGGCAGCAACTGCGCTCCAGCATAGTATCTCTAGATAATGATCCAATTACAGTTTTATTCAAGCTGTGACACCTGCATAAATGATTTATTAGGGGGGAAAAGAAAAAAACAGGAAAGTGGGTACTTAGGCTGGCGTGATGAAGTCATCTGTGGAAGCTCGATGATTTGCCAAGACTTTCTTCACGACATTTTGCCTTTTCAAACAAACCACCAGTTGGCAGGGTGCCCACAACCAAGAAACCCATTTATGCCCATTTATTGCATTTTTTGGTGATTTTTCTCATTTTTTTGCAGAGATCAACAGACCGTTTATTTCGAAATGTTGGGTTTTGGTGCGACTCAGCCGCCTTGCATCATGACTATGCTGCTAAAAGTAGCTGTATAGTAAAGCACAGAGCCACAGCTACACCCGGGAGGTCCGTCCACTCTGTCTGTGCTCTACTTCTCCCTCAGAGCGCCGGCAGATGCAGCCGTGGTGGGGCAAACAATTACATACCAATAAAATACCCATACCCACATGTGCCCACCCACCCAGGTCAGCGGCAGTCCCAACAGGCCAATCGGATGTGATTCTTTCACTGCAGAGATAATTCTAGTCTGAGGCCACAGGCACCTCAATGGAGTAGCAACCATTTGAAAATCCTGATATGGTTTCGTGCCACTGGCAAGAACACGCCCGCTATTTTTTCCCTGCGTTGTCTTTCAGGAACACAAAGATCAGCAGTTGAAAGACCATAGCTGAAAGCTTAGTTTACTTGCCTTTTCTGCTTGACTCTATTAGCCCTTGGGTAGAATAAAATTCAACCTATATTCTACTATGGGTGTCAATCAAAGCGTAAGTCAAACCATAAGCAGTGCTTGGCTCCAGCGGGCTGTAAGAGCAGCAAGATAACAGCACATCAGCACCTAGGCAAGCTATCGATAAATTTAGCACGTTTTGTCCTCTCCAGAGTAATTTACGCATTTGTTGCCCTTGTTGTTCACATATGACCATGCTGCCGTATTTTCATTTGGTTTTTTGCTAATTAGAAGTTTTTATGTGGTTTTAGGTTCCTTGTTCTGTCGTGCACTCAGATGAATGTGTGGCACCAGCACAGTGTATTATGATACAGGTGCAGAAGGGGGGGGCAGCCTTTTGTGTCTGTGTGAATTGGCTTGGGAGGCGATCAAAGCTCTCTGCCTGTGTGCCCGGGTCAGCCTGCTGACTTTTGCCCCGCCCCCACCCTCGTCCCCCACGCACACATAGGTAGGCGACCAGATCCTGGAAGTGAACGGGCGCAGCTTCCTGAGCATCCCCCACGACGAGGCTGTGCAGGTGCTAAAGACTTCCCGGCACCTGATGATGATGGTGAAGGACGTGGGCCGCCTGCCACACGCCCGCACGATCGTGGACGAGACCCGCTGGATCCCAAGCTCCCAGATCGCGGAGAGCTCAGCCAGCACAGTCAGCGGGTAAGATCGCGACCCGAGGGCCGTGCCTAAAAAGCGCATGTCTTGCTGCAGGAGGTTATCAGCTTAACACCTTCTATCTGCCTCCTGTACATCACAGATTAGTCTGTGTGGAAAGAGCAGCTGAATCAACTGATTTTAATATTACAGGTTAAATGATTGTGACACATACATTTGAGGTATACTGTACACACATTAAAGGAACATCATACAGACATTAAAGGAACATCATACAGACATTAAAGGAACATCATACAGACATTAAAGGAACATCATACAGACATTAAAGGAACATAATACAGACGTTAAAGGAGCATCATATAGACAAAGGAACATCATACAGACATTAAAGGAACATCATATAGACAAAAGAACATCATACAAATATTAAAGGCGCATTATACACACATTAAAGGAACATTACACAGGCATTAAAGCCACATCATACCGACATCAAAGGACCGTCATACAGACATTAAAGAAACATGATACAGACATTAAAGGAAAATTATTCAGTCATTAAAGGAGCATCACACCTACCTTAAAGAATCGCCATACAGATCTCAAAGGAACATCATATAGGCATTAAAGAAACATTGTTTGTGCCACTGTGCACTCAGTTCTCTATTCCAACTCAGCCATCCACTTTACTGAAGTCCTCTGTCATTAGAGCATTAGGACAGGAAAAGTCCCGCTTTTCTACACATGAGGAACATGCAGTAAACACATGCTGCTCCTGGCTGTGTGTTTAATCATAGCAGGATGTTCTCCTGTCAGTGAAAGGCATGCTGGGTAGAAGGTTCTTTCTCCCTCACATGCTTAGCAGCTAACCAGCTTTTTTCTGGGTTTAACTCTTTGTTTTTCTCCTCGGTGACTTGCAGGCTGTCCATGGACAACGGCTCTTTGGCCTCTGGAAAGGTATGGTCGATCCTGAGGATATTATTAATGACTATATATGTATATACGCACACTCTCTTTGGCCAGTGCCTCAGATACACCTGCTTATTAACAAAAACAGCCAGCAAATTATGTGGCTGAATACTTACAGAACACAGATAAAGTCAAAGGGTTAAGCAATAGTATGACTAGACGCATGCTGTAAGTGAGTGTGAAGGTGGTGTGGTCGCTGGTGCCACACTCCTGGGGTTTTCCCTCAATACAGAGACTAGAGTTTACAGAGAACTGTGTGATAAATAAAATATATTCAGTCAGTGGCAGTTCTGTGGGCAAGAACACCTTGTTAATGACAGAGGTCATAGAGGGGAATGGCCAGACTCATTAAGGCTAACAGACAGGCCACAAGTGCAGAAAGGCTTCTCTGAATGCATAATTTACACAAAAAAAAAGTGGATCGTATCTGGTACTATCTAGGTGTACCTAATACAGTGGCCGCTGACTGTATATATACAGTACTGTGCAAAAGTCTTTAGCAGTCAAAGACAATGTTTAAAGCTATTTATCTAGGTAGTAAGTCTATATTTGCTTCAGAAAGCAAACAGTGTAACATTACAACATATGCAAATTAAGAATGAGACAATAAAAGCTAACAAGAATTTCTTACATTTTCCAAAATGTTGCTGATATCTCATAGAAGTCCTGGGGGCCGGAGCCCTGCACATTTTTGGGTTTCCCTTCATTTAACACACCTGATTCAACTCCTTGTGCTAATTATCACATAACTCTTGAGCTGAATAATCTGTGGTGGAACAGTGAAAGAGCTAAGCTACACAAGGCCCCACTCCTCCATGAGCTAAGCTACACGAGGCCCCACCCCTCCATGACTGGAGGTGACACCCCTGCATTAGACGAACCAGGTGTGCTTGTGCTTGAGACAAAAAATATGTGGGTGTTTTGTACAGCAGCAGCAAATGCAGCAGTAACTTTCTGAGAGGTTTTGAAACATTTAACAGACATAATATCATAGTTTAATGCCAACATGGAGATCATTTAAACATTATTTTATTTGAAAGCCTGAGACTTTTGCACAATACTGTACATGTGCGTGTAAATTGAGACCACAGCACAATTTTTTGTTTCACTCATTTCTCAAGTTATGGGTGTGTGTCTGTGAATAATATATTTTTAATTGAAAACTGCAGCCTGGTTCTTCCCTGTTTCTCATTAATGAAGGGCTTCTTCCTTGCTTTATGGGACCTCAGTCCTGCTTCTATGAACCTGATACAAACTGTCCTAGCAGTGCACCTCACTCCTGCACTTAATGTAATGTTTCCTATTCCTTTTCATGGTCACTTGATGTTATCTTCCGATTCATGAGAAACTGTCAGATAAGTTAACAGTCATCTCTGGCATTAAAGTGTCGCTTCCCCCCTTTACCTGGCTGATTTCTGGTCGTTCCCAGTGTCTCCTGCTTCCCAATATTTTTGTGTACTGCTGTCTTAGAAATTTTAAACCTGAAAGCATCCTGTTGCTTAGCATAGCCTTCTGTGAGCAGAACCATGATAAAACCAGGGTATAAAAGTGCAGATTTTTTAATCTAACATAGTGTGGTCTCTTAATTTTTTCCGTGGCTGTATATACAGTACATGTGTTGGCATGCATCATTCAGTATGGATGCAGTGTATTTCAACATGCTTGAATCATGTACCAAACGTGTCATACTCACTGCTATTAGGCTTACGTTACAGAGACAGACTCTTAGATGGCATCTCTCTCATTTCGAATTCAGTAATCAATTGAGTGGATAATTTTGGTGGTCATGAAAACCGTGGCTTGTATTGCTTGATAACTTCTATATTGTTCTCAGGTTGGTCAGATTCCCTCTCAGAATGATACTGTAATCAGACCTCATAGCTTGTGAACGTACTTGATGTAGTGACAGTGTAATGCTGCCTGTGCCCCCATGGGCTGCCGCTTTTCCCCTTTCGTGATACTGTCAGGCCATAGCGTGACACATGTCCTTCTTTGTGACACTGATGTATGGCACTGACATCTCGCTCTCTGTCAGCTCCTAAAAAGTCTGCTTTTCATATGTATTCCAAGCAGGCCACCCGTTTAAGAATAAATTCCTCCATTTTCTGTCTAAAGATGTCGGGATTAGCACTCTGACTCGGGTGCAGTGCCTGGATAAGCCACAGCAACTGCAATCCATAAGTAATGTGCTGATTCGTGACAAGAATGGCTGAAGCGGTTTATAATCTAATCACCACTTTGTTTGTTTTTTAGTTAATGGATAATCACTGAGTTACTGATGTAGAGGAAATCCTTTATTACATAAAACACCACAAAGTCTGTATAACCAGATCCAGGTATACTAGTGTCCAAAATTGAAGAAAGACCCTGCATTTTTGGCATTATGCTTTAAAAATAGCTACACAAATATTTGCAGTAATGTTCATAAACAATCAAAGTATGTTACAAATATCATACATTGGATGACTGAATAAATAACTGGAGTAAAAGGAATAAATTCTTTAAAAATTGGAAGTATTTCCGCAATTTTGGTGTTACATCATCTTTCTCATTTTTGATGGCAGGACTGGGTCAGTTTTGCAGACGCTGTCCGGTCTTTGGAGGGTGAAAGGCCATTTTCAGTTCAGTGACAGGACACATCAGTCTTTACCCCCCTAGTCTCTTTGAACTGCTAAAACTTGAGCACCAACAACAGCCTGTGCCGCTCCAGCTGTGGAGGGGGGCCAGTGAACGGGGGACTCTCACAAAGACTGTCACGCTCCACGAGTGTGAAATTGCTTTAATCTTCCCGTTTCCTCGTACCTGCACTGCTGCAGCAAGTGATGCTGCGCCACCCCCGACGTCCCCCTCCCTCTCCAGCCCCCCCCTCCGATATCCTCGATAAACTGCCACCTCATTCACGACACCCATGTCCGCGTCTTTGGCTCTGAAGCCACGGGTCTCTGAGGGCTGTTAATCACCAAGGTGACTTACGAGGCAAACGGCCACTCGACCGCTGGACACCCCCAGTTTATGCGAGCAGCATGCGCTATACACGTCCTACAATACAGGAGCAGGCGATTGTGGTGTAATTTCAGACTTTGTATGTGATTTATATATGAATTCAGCTAGTAAAGGTGAGAGGGCGGTTCCCCTGATGGTGTATACGCTGTGTAGTGGGCATTTAGGGCTTTGTTGTTTCCCTGTCTATTGCATTACAGCACTTTGGGCATCGAATTACCATGAGTACTTTGCGGCAGGCCTTTCACCTGTGGGTCCTTGGCATATATGGCCATGTTCCTGCTGCTGGTCTTCTTGGCAGACCGTTCCAGCTATTAACTCATCAGCAGCCATTAAGGATTTCAAACTTAATTGACACTAATCCATTCTGAAGTCTTTCATTCACATTAAAAGCCTCTATGCTGCTGAGAGTAAATCTGTAGTCATCCTCCGGCCAGAGCTGAGTGCAGAGTCACTCCCGACTCAACGTTTGAGGGGCAAGAATTAATATAGTAATGGATACGCATGTCATGGCAGGAACATCATTTGGTTGTTGTGAAACCTAATTGGTGAATTTAGGGAGGACAGTGTAGTGTGCAAACTTCCTTCGTGTGTGTGTGTGTGGGGGGGGGGGGGGTTCAGCACACGTTATAACAGGTAAACGCAAAACTCTTTCAGGTGATCATCTGACTGGTAAAACACATGTAAATTAGCACTATTTATCCATATGCAATACCGGCATGGATCCGGGTCGCTGACTTAATCTCGTATCGAATGTCCTCTCAATTAAATATAGAAGTTTAATTGAATATGGAATAGCCTTGGTTAAAATTAAGACCCCAAATGGTTGTAGGCTCAGAAAGGAAGCAGCATTCCCATTTCATAACATTTCATGACAGCCGCGTGTAGTTTGCCTGTGTTCTAGTACCATGGGGACGTAATGCTGCTCGCTCCGGTTCCTGATTATATCTGTCTGGAGCGCCTTGCCCATAATATGGCATGCTGAACAAGCACAAAGAATGATGCTCAGATTTACAATAACGGGAAAGGAATGGTTCATGTTAAAATGTTAGGTAATATGTAAGACTAGCTCCAGGCAGAATTGTGAAGAGAGCCATGTGACAAGCGAGTAGAAAACGGGAATGAGGACTTTTTGGGGGCAGATTTTGAGTCCCCAAATGGCTTAGAATGGCAACCAAATTCCCACACTGCAACCTGCAGTGACGTTCTATCTCTCTATATGGCGATTATGAAACACAGCTCAGTGATTCCAGCATCAGGACATGGGGAAACGCACATGGAAAAATTTGTGCCAGGCATTTGAATGGAGGAGAACGCGGTGCAGGAAAAGGGAAAAGACATCTGAGAGTTAGAGGATCGGTAACAGGGCACGGGGGGGGGAAATGACATGCATGTTCCCTGACTGCACATGACCCTGGGACAGACACATACAGTGTTACATAACAGTCTGTAGGCGGGTAAGACTGAAATCGAAGAAACATCTCAGCGCTAAAGGTGTAAAAATCTCAATTCGGGGTAAAATTACTGGCTGTGAACAGTGAGTCACTGTACACTGCCAGTCTGAATCTTTCTATCCACTGCAGTCTGTGTAACATCATATTCTTATCAGATGAGATATTGCATTACAGATGTTTAGTTACAGTGTGTCCTTCATCAGGATTCTAGTCTAAGTTAATCCAAGCTAAAGTTATAGTAATTAAGGCAGTTGCAGGATAATTAATAGGAGTGAATCTGTATTTGTCAGGACGTAAGATACCACAACTGACCATTCATGATAAGCACAGGAAACTGGCCAGAACATGTAATTTCTCAACTCATAGCTGGTAAAAATATTAACATTTTAATGAACACCCACATACGGACTAAGAGTAAAGTTAACAAAGGACATACTTCGTTCAGAGTTGAGCCCAGTGTCACCAAGCTGTGGGTGTGGTCACTCTTGTTGTCGGCTGGTGACATTAGTTTGTCCCCTGGGGGCAGATGGATCCCTTCAGGCAGCCGAATTTCATGAGCCCAACAAATCACTCCTGTCTTTTGGTGAATGGCTGGAACTGACATTATATCCAGTATGTTGCCCATGCTGCCTGGTGTAGGCTCCAGACCCCCCAGCACACTGACCAGGACACATGTTTGAAGATGGATGGATGGATGGATGGATTGATTGATTTCTGGTGCATACTCAAAAACTGCAAGACTCCTGTTTTATTTATTTATTTTAAAAAAAAAAAAATCAATATCATTTGGGAAGAATGATATTTTCTAAGTTACAAATTGATATAAACTATACAGTTATAAAATGAACATTCATGAAATAAATGAATTCATTTCCATATGCATATGCATGAATGGAAGATACCATACGTGTCTCGTCATTCAGGTCAGAATGGTGACTATTCCCACATTTCACTTGTTTCCTCTCTCTGTCCAAACACTTACAGTTAGGCGAACTGGCATCTTCAAACTGCCTGTGAATGTGTATGTGTCATTCTGTGGCCTGTGACAGACTGGTTACCTTAGATGGGCTTTGCCGTACCCTGAATGCATGTATTCATTTTTTTCCCAAAACACACGGATGGCTCAAGTGGCGAAAATGCACGATCCCTCCACTACTGCAGCAGCTGACATAGGAACAACACGACTGGCATTTATAAAGCCTCTTAATAAAGACCCTCCTATCCGGCATCAACACTCGCAAATCCAGAATCTGTGGAGTTGCAATGTCAGCGGTTTAAGTAGAGCTCTCTGTGTGGCTGTTATCGAAATAACACCATGGGGATGTTGTTCTGCCTCAAAGACCAATTATTACTGACTTTCATCAGTTAACCAAGTAATACATGATGAGTTTGTGTATTATGTGCATTTTGTTATCAACTGCATGTGTTTTTATTACACCTACAACTGTCCTGTTGGGTTGCAGTGGAGTAACTTAGTTTTGTTGAAAAATTATTATAATATTACAGAATTGGGGGGGGGGGGTATGGTTGTGCAGTGGTTGGCACTGTTGCCCGGGCCCTGAGTTCCACGTTTGTGGAGTTTGCATGTTCTCCCTGTGTTCTCATGGGGTTTCCTGTTGCGTTTGTGGAGCGGGCGAGCAGGAAAGCAGGCGAAGTCAGCCGGACAGACAGGTAAACGGGGTTAATTCCAGAACAGGGAGCATACGGGGAAGCACATCAACGAACAATGCAACACTACAATGACTGATCTGGGGAATACTGATTGAGACACGGACTAAATACACAAGCCAGGTTGAACTTAACAAGCAACAGGTGATTACAATCAGGAGTAAACACTAGGTAATGAGGTGGGCGTGGCACACACGAGGATCGTACGAGCTGGGCGTGACATTTCCTCCGGGTACTATGGTTTCCCCCCACAGTCCGAAAACATGTTGAGTCTAATTGGAGTTGCTAAATTGCCCATACTGTAGGTGTGTGCAAGTATGTATATGTGGTGTATGAGTGTGCCTTGTGATGGGTTGGTGCCCCATCCTGGGTTGTTCTCCACCGGACAACCCCTTGACCCTAAATAGGACAAGCAGTTTTGGAAGATGGGAGGATTATAGAATAGAACATGTCATACAATAATAGATACTTCATTGACCCCCATGGAGAAATTGTCTTTATGCCTCTTTGTAGGGTGAGCTGTGTGTGAAGGGCAGCCACCTGTAAGGGCCTTGCTCAAGGTCCCACAGACGTGCTGAGGTTGGGTTTGAACCGGTGACTTTGTGATTACAGGCACACAGACTTAGCCCACTGAGCCACGATTCCCCCACCCAGGGGTGCCACTCGTGCTTTTAGGCCCCCAACCCTGACCACTCCAATTATGTTAGAATTTTTTACGGCCCCTGCCACTCAGGGGCCCTTGTAATCATCCTAACTCCCCCCTCCCCCCCTCTATGGCACCAAACAGCAAAACTGTCTGGTCTTTTAATTTAGCTAATATGCAGTTTAAGTAGTATCGACTGTGTCAGGGCCCCTCGTGCTTGTTGTGACGTGATTTTAAGGTTAATTTTGGCCTTGGATGAAGTAGCCATTACATGTTTTGACTTTATAGTCTCTCTTTATAAATAAAGAGAATATAAGATTAATACGGTGAGTGTTGGCCTGCCAGCAGTGATTTTTCATCCATGACGAAGCGTGATCAGCTGTCCGACAGAATTAATTGAAAGAAAGTGTCTCTCCATTAATCACCTTTGAACCCCAGTCTTACAGAAGGGCAGTTCCACAGCTGTCACTTTCACTTCTGCTTACGATATAATATTTACAATGTAAATTGAATTCATGCTGAGAAAGCGCCTTGCAGATTGTTTGCAGCAGGATTTTTGTTCCATGATCACTTTCTTTGAACTATGGGCTCCTGAGCAGGTTTGGTGAAGCAGATCCAGGCTGCACACCACTGGCCACGTGCCCTGTCCCAATATCACTGTGCTGTGGGGGCTGTAAATGTTTTTATAATAATTATAATATATAATAATGTTTTATTGGTTGATTTATTATTTACCACCATTTTACACATCTTCTACCTTTACTGAAAGGTACCCTGCATTTGTTGATTTTGGATTAACTTCGAATAAATCAAATGTCATTTATTATACTGCCTCCCCCCCTACACACACACACACACACACAGAGGTTTGTAATTATATCTTTGTGGGAACTCTCCATTCATTTCTATGAGGAAAACACTAATCCCACCAATGACGACTTTAACCCTACCCAGCCCAAATCTTAACCATAAGTAACCAAACAAATACGAGACTTTTGTTATTTTTACTTTTTTGATTGCATTTGCAGATCTTTGTGTGGACCAGAAAAATGGTCCCCACAACATAAAAATAATAGGTTTTTATTACATTGTGGGGAACATTTGGTCCCCACGATGTCATCTATACATGACCGACACGCGACCCTTACATGGCTAACAAACATGCGCACACACAGAGAC
>JAODLC010000044.1:15844759-15862632 GCA_026781145.1 Hippopotamyrus pictus | reverse complement strand
CATTCCCCTGTGTGCCCCCAACCATCAGGGGCCCCATTCCCCAGTATGCCCCCAAACCTCAGGGGCCCATTCCTCAGTGTGCCCCCAAACCTCAGGGGCCCCATTCCCCAGTGTGCCCCTAAACCTCAGGGGCCCCATTCCCTAGTGTACCCCCAAACCTTGGGGGCCCCATTCCCCAGTGTGCCCCCAAACCTCAAGGGGCCCATATAAATGTGTTTGAGTGGTGGTAGACTCCACTACTGCTCACAGCCCTTACACTAGTGGCAAAAATTGTAGAAACACCTAACATTTTTGGCAATACGCTTTAAAAATGACTACACGAATATTGGCAGTACTGTTTATAAACAAAGAACGTTACAAATATCATACACTAGAGCAAGAGTTGAATAAAGTTCTGCAATCTCAAAAAATTGGAAGCGTTTCCACAATTTTGGCCGCTAGTGTATTCTATTAGTACACAGTTGCATGTTCAGTAGCCCTGTGAACACAGGAGGCTGTCCTCATGCCTCATTCCCCTCTGCGTCCGCTTCGTGTTCCCCCCCAGACCTGCAGCAGGCTGCACGGCAGCAGTGAGGCCCTGTCAGAGAGTCACAACGCCCTGCCGGACATCTCTCTGGTGAGCCCCAGAGTCATGGTTTGTCACCAAGTGTGAAATTCACAGATTGTCCTGCTTGCTAGAGGAAGGCACTGTGCTTTTGGTGGAGGAGGGAACAGGCCAGTGTGGGGTTTCGCAGGGGGCTGCAAAAAACTCTGCTTTGTACCTTTCCAGAACTGTGGGCAGAGGCCATGGTGCCCTGATCCCCATCTGTCACGCTAACACCAAAGTTCAAGTGCAAGGAGTCTCTGTTATGGGAATGAAGGACTGTTGGAATATAATCACATTTAAATTAGTGATAATGTTATATACTATACATTCTAGTCACCATGAATGTGTAGTTTGATCAGTAAATAATACTTCACTGGGTTTTGTCCAGATATTTGTAGAAAAGCCTGATGTTAATACAAAGAAGGATAAATTGAAATTTGTTTTTTGTCATTACATGTTTGTTTACTGTGGGATAGATGGGTCTTCAAAACATCCTTATAAACACACCAGTGTCTGTAATAGCTGAGTTATCACTTATGAGTTTGAGTCTAAATTGCTGATGCTATCATAATTCTGGGAGTCTATCGGGATAATCCACATTTTAAATGTACTTTTGACATGAAAAGACAATAATGACTGGAAATGTTCTAAAGGAAAATTATAACTGTGATGCTTGAAACTTGATATGAACTTTTGGCAAACATGTCTTTCTCAATGACATAATAAAAAATATCCAATGGATACTTTTGACACTTTGTATGGTCTTAGTGGAAATTAATATTGTATTACTATTGTATTACTGTAGCAGTGGATGTGAATTTCTGTAGGGGATACAATATCTAGATAATAACCCTGCAGTTATTTTTGTCTGCATGCTTTATGAAGAACTTTATTTAATTTAACCACACATTGATTCCTCTTATACTGCGCATCTGTGTGGATTTGACTGTGTTCATGAGTTTTGCGATTCACTGTGGATGAAATGTTAATAAAAACTCAGCATGTACACAAATCCTTACCTGTGATTTTTTTTTTATTGAACTGAATAACAAATCATCTCACTGAAATAATAAAAAAAAACATACAGGAGTGTTTTGTCTTGCTGTGGTTCTGATCGGCTTGGACACTTTACGGTTCTGGGGTTAAGCAGTGAATGGGCACCGCTGTTCATACCTGTCTCCTTCTCTCCAGGATAACGTGCAGTCCACCATTGATTCCCCTCCATCCTTCAAGCCACCCCCTCCCCCGGTACTATCAAAGCGCACCACCCAGCGGGCTCAGCCCCAGCGGCCCTCCTCGGCATCTCCCCAATCGACACTGTTCTGTACGGCACCCTCTGCTGGCAGCTCCGCAGAGTGCAGCCACCCTCTTCCTGAGAAAGAAGCGTCCCCTCAGCAGACCCTGAGGAATCGGCAGCCCCTCAAGACCTTTGCCTGCCCAGAGACCCCCGCCAAGGGCAACCCTGTGCCTGCTAGCCCTTCGTCCGGACCGCCAGGCTCTGCCTCGGCGCCTCCGCAATCCAGCCCCAGTAAGCCACCGTCCACATCTCCCGCCTCCAAACCACGCTTCATCATGGTGGACGTGCACCGGCCCGGCATGGAGCCGGGCACCAGTGGGGCTCAGCCGGTCCCACAAACGCGAGGTGAGGGTGCCATGGGTAAATCCACTGGGTGCTGGAGCAGCAGTTAGTTCCACACCCAGATAGGGCTGTCGCTGTGACCCCCGGTGAGGGTACAATGTCGATCCTGCGCTTTGTAGGGGCCGCTCTCGCGCAGCTGTCGGGCAGCGGTCAGACCCTGAGTGAGGACAGCGGGGTTGACATCGCCGAATCTGGAGGCCTGAGCAAGGAGAGCAGCCCCCGGCCTGGCAAGGCACGGCCATCCCATGAGGCGCAGCGAGTCAAGGGGCTGGGGACGGAGGCCGAGGCCCAGCCGGTGAGAGCGGTCTGCCGTGTGGCACGTTAGTCCCCAGCACAGGGAAAACATCCGCTCATACGTTTGCAGGGGAGGAAGCTACGCTGCTGATGTTCTTCACTATATTTAGTCCGAGAGCAGAATGTGTGTCAGTCATGGTCTCTGGGGTGTCCTGTCACCCCCCGCTGAAAAAAACAGCTCAAAACCAGCCGATCTAGCTGATCTAAGATGGTCTTTGATGGTCATGCCCCAGCTCTTGCTGTTCTTTGATGGTTTAGCTGGGTGAGTCACCAGCTAGTGTGACCAGCCTACCAAGCTGGTCATGCAGGTATGAGCAGTTAAACCAGTTTGATTGACCATCATAAGCTAGTATGTCCAGCTAAACCATCAAAACATCATGGGAAAACATACCTTAAGTTTGCCTATCATAAGTTGATCAACCAGCTTAACCAACTTAAGTTGGTCAGTCTGGTTTTCTCTGCAGGGGGCCATTATACACATCATGCAGTTTAAAACCTGTACATTTTTATCGCACGTCTTCGAAGTTATGACTGTTTTTTATGAACAAATAAACAGCTTAGTGTAAAGTTAAGTACTTTCTATTTCCTCCAGGATTCTAAAAGTATTCTGATTCTGATTCTGATTCTAAGTGGCTAGCATAGCAAGCTGTGTGTTCCTGGGGGAACATGGCCTCCCAGTGTGGGCTGGAGGCTGTATTATTGTGGACGACAGGCTAAGAGCCATGGCAGCGCCCAGGATTATTGGCTGTAAAACTTTAATTGCTTTGGATTTGCTGATCTCAGTTCGGTACAAACAAAGCTCATTTCCATTAAGGAAGAAAAATGTTCCCTGAATCTTTTCATTATGTCATAATATCTTCTAGCTTTGTATCTGCATTAAGATTCCATTTGATTCATTTCGCTTCACTTCACTTTATTTTTATAAAGCACCTCTGCAGACGATGAACTTCACTTTACTGTATGCATAATAAACACATGAAGCACAGTGTGATCGCAGAAAGAACCGGAAGACAGCCGAGGAGTGGAAGAAAAACCTTCCAGCTTGGTCTAGTAGGAGAAGACACTTCTGGGGGCCATGGGTCAGCTGGCTGCCCACCCTCCTGCAGCATGATAGCCAGACAGGTTGACCTATCAGATACCAGCAAGTACAGTACCATACAAAAGCCTTAGGCAGTCATAAAAAATGATGCTTAAATGATCTTCTTGGTGAAAAACTTTGCTATTTTATTCGTCAGTTTTGTCAGCTTAGCTATTTCAAAACTTCCACTAAAGTCACCCCAGTTTTCACAGCAATGCATCCAATACATCAACGAATTTGACCACTGGCACACCTCATATGGCAAATCAATAGCTCACTGACTTTTTATACTATTTAAATTAATTAATTAAGTGAGCTTGTGATCAAGTTTAACAAACACATGGAAATGGCTGCGGTGCCCCTGATGAGAGATTGGGGGACTGAAGCGGTGTTCATCTAGCCATCCAACCAGTAGTCAATGACTTTTTGGAAAAAAGAAAAGAAATTACTATTAATTTCTATTGTGTTGCTCTTCATATGCATGTATTCTAATGTTATTTTTTTTGTTCTGGGAAAATATATATTTACTACCCAGAAAAATAGTTTTTAACATTTCATTTGACTGACTAAGACTTTTGCACAGTACTGCAGGCAGGTAGAGCGTAGCCATTGGCATTTGCTGCAGTTGTGAGTTGGCCTTGCTAGTCAAAGCTCACCATCATGATGCAGTGAGGAATGATGCCAAGATGGCGGCTTTATGTGTTCAAGGCTTGCAGGTTAATGTTGTTGACATCAGGGGACTGAGGTGCCCAATGGGCTGCTTTCACTGGGGTGCCCAGTGGGGAGCTTGTAGGCTTCACTGGGGTGCTCAGCGTTGTCCACTGGGCTAGTGTTCAAACACATGCTCACCATTACCGCCATCACATCTATCCCGTATTCCCCTCTCCAACCATGTTGCTTCCTGCTTGTTTTTCTCCATTCCTGTAGATGGGGACACTAGAGCTTACCTCCTCTCTGGTCCGTGTGGCCCGGAGCGCCGGCACGCTGGGAATCGCCATCGAAGGCGGCGCCAACACCCGCCAGCCACTGCCTCGCATCGTCACCATACAGGTCAGTCTCCGTGTGCAGGCTTCAGGCCCCCGCCATGCCGCACGGCAGAGCCCGGGGGCAATCTGTCCAGCCCTGTGGGGTTATTTTTTTCCTGTTCCAGTGCCCTCAGCCCCCTGGTGGACATTTACAAGAATGAGGCCCTGGGTTTTCATGCCCTCTTCCTCAAACTTTTCACTGATCCATACCTCTGGAAGCACATCTGGTTGGATGCAAGTAAAAATAATGTTCTCTGAGCAAAGCCAGTGAAAATCACTCGATAACTACAGTTGACTCTTTGAAGTCCCTGTTTCAGAGATAAACGACGTGCGATGGATCTCTACAGTCTTTCGGGGGAGGGATCACGTGCTGGGCGGAGGGTCCTGAAGCTGGTCAGCCACTGAGGCTTAGCCAGACAAAATTCAGACAAAATATCGTTGTGAGTCATTACATCTTTTTGAAACTTGAATTTATGGCATGTTAATACCAGGTAAAGCAGATTAATCAACATTTGGGGAAATATAGTAAAAAGTCATTGTTTGGCCATACAGCAATGATTCAGTATGAGATGGCATCTGACATTACAGATATGAGAACAGATTCTCTTTGCCAACTTCTTCTTCTTATAAACCCTTTTGTGTGAAGAAGATTTAGTCTGAAGGCTGAGAACAGGAAATGAAATATTTTATCGAATCAAGGTAGTATTTATTGTTTATTTTCTGCCTCCAATGTATGTATGCTTATTTTAATGTTTATATAAATGATTATTTAAGAGTACACCTGTTAATGATATGTTAATGGTTACATGAGAAATATAAGATGTTCTTTGGGATGCATCTGAGATGTGGCACAGGCCAAGAAGCACAGCAGGTTGAAATGAAGCACCTGTTTCCTGTGTAGGGTTACAAGTGTGGGTGTTAGTGGGTAGATCACAAAGAAGCAATGAGAATAGACTTTGGCACAGATGTACCTTCTTGGTGATGCTAATGAAGTGCGACAACAGACATGTCCGCTGAAGAGATGCGCTGCCTCTCATTGTTCCTGGCAGTTTCTTTGCTGATTTCCTTCAGTTATTCATGCAGAATGTCTGTAACAGAACTTCACATCACTGAGCCCCCAGAAAGTCTGATCACTGTGGTCTGGACAGAGGTCCGACTGTCACTCAGCACGTTCCCGATAATTAAAATTATATTACTATTACTGAAGGATTTATTGGGCCATTCTCATTATCATGATTCTTCTTTTCATTAGGCTCACTCATCGGAGGAGATCATCATACGTTTCGTTTTTATGGACGCTCTTTGAAAAGGCACATTGCAATAGAATTTATTTTATTGAGTTTAATCCACAGTTTCTGCACTTAACTTTGTGGAAATTGCTTCCATGACATCCAGCCTTATAAATCCCTCGCAAATGTTGCACAAGCCTACAGCAGAAAGGATGGTAACTGACAAATGCCCAGCTTCTGATCAAGGTCCTCACACTAAACACAGCCCGCTAATTTCAGTGTGTTATAGAGTTCATTTTGTTAGTTTTCTTTTAACCCTTCCCACATCACACCCGGTGTACTCCAAAACATGAAAAGAACACCCCCAATTTACTGCCAGGTTTGAGGCCGGATATGTGGAGAACTGCAGTATGATGGTCAAATTCACCTAAGGCAAAAATATAAATTGATTTTTGAGGTTATATTGCACATTCCTGCATGTATATGAATCCACATAAGATGAAATATGAGACTCCGATTCAGGGGGGGGTTTCTATCTCATAGGCTTTTGATCTTTGCTCAGTTTAGGTGTAATGAAGGTGGGTGCTAGATATTAAACCCGCATGTTGCTATGAATCATGAACAATGGTCTGTCTTTTGCTCTTTATTTCCTGTTTTCCATACTCTTCTTGCATTGCTGGACAGTCCGCTTACCTGTGTTCTGCGATCTTATTTACATACCCCCTATAAAGGCTAAGATAACGGCTATTAACCTACCAAGGGCTGTGATATTAATGTTCTTTCTCCTTTTCGTGTTCTCCCACCCCGTCTCTCTCTTGTTCCACTCCCTTTCTCCTATCCTGTCCCTCTTTCCCTGCTTGGTCCTGACCACCTGCCTGCCCGCCCGTGTCCACCACAGAAGGGCGGTTCTGCTTACAACTGCGGGCAGCTGAAAGTGGGTCAGGTGATCCTGGAGGTGAACGGCGTGTCCCTGAGGGGGCTGGAGCACCAGGAGGCTGCGCGGCTCATCGCGGAGGCCTTCAAGACCAAAGAGAGGGACCACATCGAGTTCCTGGTCACTGACTTCAATGTGGCCCTGTAGGGGGTGCCAGAGACACATTAAGCTCTTCACTGTTGGGAGAAGGGCTACAGCGAGACATCTGAAAGCCAAGTGCTCTATATAACGATTAATGTAAGCCTGAAATATACATTAGAACCTCTCCTCTCCTCATCTACTTATCCTCCTTGGTATCATGCGTGTAAGACCGACATGGGAATATTTTGCAAAAGGTCACTGGAAAAGAGTGTAATTATTCTTTCATTATTTTCCTGCAGTGGGGCAAAAGTGTTAGCAATGGGACAGAACAGATTTTTTGCACTGGTATGGCTGAAAGCAAAGATGATGCCAAATGTGTTTCAGATAGCGTGCTGTAGCTCCACAGAGGGGGCAGATGGGTGTCCGTAATCCAGTGGGCTCCTTTACTCGTTCACAGGCTGGTTTCCGAGCCCAGCTGTGGTACCGTAACTCGTCAGCATCTGGCAGCTTTCTTTCAACGCTTATTGGCTGGAAGTGACTTCGACTCCATTGGAGCGGAGGTCACCGCTTCTTAAAGGTTACAGTGATGTCTTACTGTAATTCACTTAGCATCTACATTCAGACGTCAGGAAATGAGGCCTACTGCAGTGTCTGACTCATGCACATGTGGTGCTTTTATAGTCAAATGACTGTTAAGTGACCGAACAACAGAAAGTTTTTTTTTGTGGAGGATTTTGCAAAACATGTTCGCATACAATTCAGTCTGCACAAATAGATAAAGAGGAATAATTAGAGAGACAGGAATATCATTCTTAATTAAATCTATTCTGTTATCTTTTTAAAAGGATCATTTAAAGCAGACCTTTTCAACTTTCTTCCCAAGACACATTTCCATTCTACCTAATCACTTAAGCACTCAGCTGAACTAATTATTTCACAGATTGAATGAGTTTTGCTGTCTCCCCCATTTAACTCTTTAAAGGGCACTTGAAAGCCTGACAGGAACAGAGCTGAGATTTCCTGCTTTTTAGTAAATGTATTGCTGAGTGTAGTACTTGATAAGTCAAGAAATGTTTAAAACGATTCCAACCCGATTACCTTTACACTACCTGAATTTGTTCTGTGCAAGCTTTCATTTGGAAGAATCGTCCGATTATACTGATCTGCAGTAATTATGTGTGTTATAGGAAATTAAAAAGCTGTGAAGACCTGGGTGTAATTTTTTTTTTTTTGAGATGTGCGAAAAGAAGAAGAAAAATCATGGACATGGAGCAGGAACAGAAAGTATGAGATGTGAGAAGGAGAGAGCTGGAGCACTGTGTCAGTCTGTGCTATCTGCACATGCACCTAATTGTGTGTTTGTGTGTGTGTGTGTGTGTGTGTGTGCCTGTGTGTGTTTCAGTATGGTTACGTATATATTACATTGTGGGGACATTTGCTTCCCACAATGTGACAAAAACCTGTTATTTTGACGTTGCTGAGTGCATTTTTCAGTTCCCACAAGGGGATATTCAGTTTTATAAAAATCTGCGACTGCAATCAAAAAACTAAAAATGTCAAAAGTCTTTGTTTGGTTAATTATGGTTAAGGTTAGGGCTGGGCGGGAGTTAAGGTCGTCACTGTTGGAATTTCTCTTAGAAACAAATGGACGGTCCCCACAGAGTAATGGATACAGATGTGTGTGTGTGCGAATGCGCGTGTGTGTGTATGTGTGCGTGTGTGTGTGGGTTTGCGTGTGTGTGTATGTGTGCGTTTGTGTGTGTGTGTGTGTGTATGTGTGCGTGTGTGTGTGCGTGTGTGTGTATGTGTGCGTGTGTGTATGTGTGCATGTGTGTGTGTGTATGTGTGTGTGCGTGTGTGTGTGTATGTGTGCGTGTGTGTATGTGTGCGTGTGTGTGTATGTGTGTGTGTGTATGTGTTCGTGTGTGTGTATGTGTGCGTGTGTGTACACTCATTAGCATTTGCACTCCTGTCAGTTCTTATTAGAGGACAGGGGGTTAATGGTAAAGAAACCCCCACCGTTAAAAATTAAGCGCCCTCAAGTCGTTTGGAGCCGTTTCCTTGGTAACAAAGACATTTATACTCCCCTGACTGCATGTTAGTCTGGACAGGGAATACTACATGCAGTAGTTTTGATAAACTGTGCATTGAGTATGCTTTGTTTACTGATGACACAGATTTGAGATTAATACGGAGTATTGCCATATTTAAAAAAATAATAATTCTAAGTATGTCATGTAGCTGGCTTATTTCTTGAAGATGCATGTATATTGAGATTTGTATATATTTATGAAAATTGTGTCTCAGATTATAATTGCAGTTGGGCTATACTTTTTAATTTAGCAAATGCAAAGTTCCTGAGCCAAGTTTCCAGTCTGGGTGTACTGGGGATGAGAGGTCCTGAATCTGCAGACCACACGGCCCTCTGGGATTTGTTGCATAGACTGTTCTATTTCACATCTACAAGGAGGCGTTAAAATAATTCCTACAAGGTTGGTGGGACATGGTCCTAAAACAGTTCACTGTTTTGTTGGAAGGTGGAAAATCGTGGGGGGTGTGAATAGAGTGCAGAGTCACACTGATAGAGTACATGGTGACAGTCAACTGGATGCCTTCTCTGCGGGCATGTTGTCATGCGAGTGGAAGTACCTGAGCTGAAATCCAGAGGGCGGCAGGGAACAGTGGCACGGGTTGTGCCTGCAAGAGACCAAGTTCTTCCATGACTTGATCTTGATTTGTCTTGTCTTGGGTCCACAGTATATTTAGGCAGGACGGTCTTTGGATTTTGAGGTTTCTCATATGAACATGTGAGACTTTTAGGGCTCCTAATAACCAGTCTAGTCTACTTTGAGTTCTGCTGCAGCCAATAATCTGCAATGGAGTAGAGGTGCTCAAGAATTTTGCATTGGACAGGAGATTTTAATCTTTTTCAGGTTTAAGTATGGCAATAACCTTTGCTCTCTGCCAAATATTTGACCTGGGCACTGATCTGTGGCCAGCAGACAGGAGCATACACCCCCAGTCTTGATGCTGGCTTTTCCTGCTCTCTAGCCAGACCTCAGGTGCTGGAAGATGTTTTAGCGCTATAAACACTTGGTATTATTTTGATTGATTACTCAAACTTCTTTCAATGTTTTTGCCCAGCAGTGCCTTTGCAAACAGGTGACTGGAGTAATGGGGAAGTGGTTTTGTGTGGAAGGCTTTTCAGCTGCTCCTAGTTGAGCACCTTCCCCTGAAATTTGCAAAGTTAAACTCTGCAATGTTCTCCTCCATCTTGCTGTATTAAGGGACTCAACAAGGCAATCTTATCTTCATGGCATCCTGCTGCTTTGTATCCCCTTAGAAGACCTATTTTCTGAGACATGTGACGCATGATAGTGGTCTCACTCATAGAGCAGGCAAGGGGTGGATAAGACCACAGAAATTTCTGAAAGCTATGACCATAATTTGTAGTGGATTGGTTGGAATACTTGACCTGATGGTTAGTGCTGTTTGTTTCAGTCTCTGCTCTTTGCAAGTTTCAACTCTTGAGGAGGATATGTAATGTTGGCTTTGCGGTAAGTCATCTACAACGACGCATCAGGCAAGCAAAGATGTTCCATTTATAGAGTTCACCCTATATGAACTTGGCTGACAAGTGTAAATATAAGGTAAAAGTCATATTGTACAGTTATGAAGATGTGTGTACCTCAGCTTCATTTTAACTCTTGCTTTAGCTGCCACTTAGGCCTAACCGTTTCTATGTCCAAGAGATGTCCATGTGTTGCCCCAGCTTGGGCAGTGAGGTGCTGATGAAGAAGGGTGGGTCAGTGAGGACCTTTGGTTTTGGCACTGCACCTTTTTCCAGAAGGGACATTCCCAAGATAGGACTGATGGGTCCCTTGACAAGGCAGACTCGCATCCTCTGAAATGTCTCAGTGTGTTTTTTCTTATTTGGGCGTATTTGTACTTTGACACAAGTAAATGGAACAAGTAGGTTACATTTCCATTACCATCTGCAGTGTAACAGGAAGACATAAGAAAAAAATCTATTCTTCCATTTTGCTCATTAATCTATAAAAAATGTGGCTCAAATGAGTTCTGCAATCATTTTTTTATTAATGCTATATTTTCTATTGACTTTTTCTAATGAGATCCTTTCAGTTGACACCTGAAACATTTTCCCAAACTCTGCTACTTTTCATTCCTTGAAAAAACACAACAATAATAATCAGCAAACTATCGACACAGTAAAGGCAAACATTTCTTTTTAAAAGAGGTCTTGGACAAGAGCAGTGTTTCCCGACCAGTCCTCGGAGACCCACAGATGGTCAATGTTTTTGCTTCCTCCCAGCTCCCTGCCTGACAGTCCACATTTTTGCTCCCTATCTTAAGGCCCTGCGGACCGGGCTGGGAAACATTTGACTAGAGAATCATGAGTAATTATGAATTCACAAAGGAATTTGTCCATGTGACCTTGGAAAGTTCTTGTTTGCAGTATGTGGAAATCTTGATACTGTAGCAAATCCAAGTCCTTGGAATACATAATCCGGGAGACTCCCTCTGATGGATTATTTATTAAGTGTGCATTTTTGCCAATGTGTCCATCTGAAGTAATGCATTATGGCCTCTGTTCATCATAATATACTTTACTGCTTCTGGTTGACTTGATGTCCCCTCGCTTCATTATTGAACTGTCTGTCTGCCTGTCTCATGTACAGTTTATTAAGATGCTTTGTATATAGCCACTGCTGCCATGCTATTTATACAGAGTCAATGCATTTAATTTTCCAATAAAGATGACTACACAAGATTAACAGAACCCAGGCTGATTTTTCTGTTTAAAAAAGGTTTGGTCACATGTTCATAGCGCAGAGAACAGATATATGGTATATGTTGGTTCTCAGGATATTTCTCATGCTACTGTTGTATTAAAATACAGTTAACAGGAAGGTCTACATGTAAGAGTGCTAAAATGGAAGGTGTGGAGAATTGATGTTTTAGGTCACATACAAATGATACACGTCTTGGAAACTGAAACAATGTAGGTATTTTTTAACCATATAACCAATTTAAAAAGAATTGTAATCTTTTTTTCCAGAAACAAAGAAAACAGCAGTGTATGTGACCCTGACCAGGATAAGCAGTTGTATGGATGGATGGCTTTTTTTCTGAAGTTGTGTCCATTTTAACTGATGACAGGACCTGTCCAATTGCCTTGTAGACTAACTTTTAACCCAGCAACTTAATATTTACTGCACATGGAACATCACTGGAATAAATAAATTCAGTATGTTTAACTAAGAGTGGCGAATTGGATATTTATGCACCAAAGCCTAAACAGACCATAACTCACCAAGGACTACCTATTTTTGGAATAAACCCCATCTCAATTTCAGTATTTTATTTTACAGATGCCAGTTGTAAGATTTGATGAGTGGTATGCTGGCATTTGTTACACTGACCATTAATATTTACTGAAAATGAAATTAACCTTATTAGTCTTAAAGGGAGAGTATGTTCTGAGAACTGTAGTTGCTATCCTTGGTTAAACTGTTTTTTTTTTTTCTTTAAAAAAAAAATGATAATAATAATAATTTAAAGAACATACCAACATCACAGCCTCCCCCGCCCCCAAATAAAAGTACCTACTTTTCTAATTAAGTCATACTCTGAGTCTGTTTTTTTCTGAACTGTTTTTTATGTCCACCCAAGTAATCTTTCTTTGTCCTGGATAAAAGTAAACAGTAATCATAAAACAAAGCTTCATCAAATATAGACAAAACCTGTTCTCAGTGATTAATTTCAATACGAACAATGTAGCAGCTAAATAATAGATACACTCCTTCAGGCAGAAAAATGTTCAGCATATGACATCCTCATTTTCTTTTCTATAATATAATTCTTATCCCTTTACTATAATTGAGTGTAAAGGTATCACTTTGATGTACATACAACCAACATATTTCAAGATTCCTCACCTCATCACAGAGTGAGTCCAGCCACCCTATGGAAGAGTCTTATTTTGGCCATTTCTACTTGGGACTTTTTTTCACCCAGAGCTCATGTCTGCAGACTGGGATAGGGATGTACAGTGACCAGGGAACTGCAAACCCTGTCCCATGTCTTCCCCACCGCAGGCCCTATACAGAATGTCCTCTCATCTGCACCTTGATATCCTGTTCAAAAAACCACAAACAGAAGCAGAGACAACCCACCCACCCTAAGCACCTTCAATTTTGCACCAAGGATGCAGGATGCAGACAAAAAACTGATGCTCCATTCTTCCAGTTGCAGCCGCGGTGCCTCATATTCCAGCAGTTTCCTCCCGTGGCACACGCTGAGGAACACGGCCCCCTGGGAGAATGTGCGGATTGCACATAGAGAGCAAGGCTAAATCTGAATTTATATGCTATACCTTCATGGTAAATGTGAGGCACTAAGGCTGCTTTCTGATAAATGGGTGACCTGCTGTGTTTCTGATTTGACTTTTTCTTAACTCTTGTCTGCTTTCTGCATGTGATTTGGAACTTGGTTTTTGCTTCTGATTCTTGGATTATGTTTGGATGCGTGCAAGTCCTTGCTATAAATCATTAAACCTTCTTGCTCTTCTCTTGGGTCTAGGAGGTTTGTCATTAAAGTTTTTTTTCTCTCTTTATTTGTATATGCCCTGTATATTTCTTTACTTCTTACCGCTGTCTTGCATATGCTGTAAACAGGGCTGAATGATTAAACCCTCTTTAAACTACAACTTCTGATCTATTCTGGAGGCCCAATAAACCATGCATTCTTCAAAGTGTTTCTTCCCCTTTCCTCTCCCTGCTTGATTGGGCCTTACATAGCTCCAGAAAAGTTCGTGAATAGCGGGTCCGAAAACACTGTTCGTCTCCAATTGGCTGACCTGAAACAGCAGCCCTAACAAGTAAAACTCATTATCACATACATTAAGATCATTAGTCAATCAAACATGCAAGTATGATTGAACAAAAAAGATATGTCATATTTAGTCACCCTGAGGGAAACAGTAAAGTTTGTATGTTTTTTAAAGGCCATAAATTATGTTAAGTCAGCATTTGACCTAATCAATAATTCTTTGGAAGAGGGGTAACTAAAAGTCATGAAAATCTAGCCTCGTATACATTTTTCATGGGGCATATATTATGACTAATCATGGCTCCTGGACCCCCCGAGAACAGCCACCCGCCCCTCTCTCTATTTCCAAACTACCCCATAACTCAAGAATCCCAAATTGTGATTGTTTTCCACACACAAGCATCGAGTATGAATACCAAATGGTTGTATTTCTTTTAATTCACCAGGTGTCGCTATAACACCATATGCAGCTTTCACGGTCCACACGGCATAGAATAGATGACAAACAACATTCTTCTAAAGAAAGCCTGTAATTTAAATGGCTCCATTAATCGTTGCGCAGATCACACGCAGACCTACAATGGACTATGGATTTGCAAGTTTTTTTGGTTTGTTTGTTTTGTTTTTTTAAAGAATAGTTTCTAAAATCCACAAAAATTATCCACAAAACGTTGCCATTTGTAAATCTGCAGTGATTCCATGCATAATTTAACTCCAATGTAACACCGTTTTTAATTTGGGTAGGCCTATCTTGGCAAAATAGCACAGTAGTGTGTATTTGCTCCTGAACTAAATTGGAAATGTGGCTTATACCGCCAGTCTTCAGTGTTGCGCCAAAAAAAAAAAAAAAAAAACAATGCGGGAAAATACTCGATTCTTATTCCTTTATTTTTGTCCGCACATCCGTTGATAAAATACAATAATATATCCATGTATTGCCTGTACCCGCTTGTCCTTCAACAGTACAATTCCTTGATTGGTAAGTCAATATGAGTTAACGAAGAAAGGAATTTGCTAGAGAGCACGGTGCATTAAATATATGTGTTTATCATCGAGTATATTACATGATATCGTCGAACTCTGCCTGAATGCATGATATACGTATTCCACACATCTGTACTGCATGTTATGATTTTGCCCCTTTTATGTAAGCCGGCTACAAGAACAAACGTGTCAAATATTCAGTGGGTCTCTTTTTTTCTCTCGTTTCTGATGTTACCACACAACGTACAATAAACGGGATTAAAGGCAAATCATATGAATTGCTAAGTAAGTAAATGAATATGACAAAGACCAGGGCAAGGGCAGACAAGCTAATGAGCTTGAGCAAAATGCATTGCGATGCGCAGACAGGGTGCAGTATTTTCTGTCTGCCTGAAGAGGGAGCTGCATTTTAAATTTGCAGAAAGCTGTCACCAAAAGCTGAAAAACTTTGCTGCGCACGTTTGGAATTTTTTTGCGGAGAGCCAAACAGCTACTGTTAACATTAAACTTTTCTTTAAAGTAAATTAAAGTATAAGGTTTATTGAAGACGCCTGGGCAAAGAGCAGAAGGCGTTCAGAAGGAAGATGAATTTATTGTCATTTGAGGCACTGTCCACTTCGTTCTCCGTTCCTGCAAAAGCCTGTCGCGGAGCAGAGTATCAGCATCATGTAGTTAATTGCACCACAAACGCTTGCGAGCTGTATGAATTAGTCTTGGGGTGTTACTCCGTAGGATATATCATGGCAAAGCAAATTTGTGAACCTGTGAAACAACAAAAACATACCAAAAGCACTGGCTGGTGAAGTAACGCTTCGCTGGACATTTCAGACATTTTAATGTGTTTTTCAGTGTTTTGGTGCGACGCTTTAATATTTCATAGAAAAGGCGGTGGGATTTGTTTGGCGGCTACTGTTGGAGGCCTGGAAGTAAATGACCGTAACATTGTATTTTATTTGGGGAACAGAAAATTTTTCCAACTCTTGAAGTTACATTCTACGTTATTTTACCTATTTTATCTTTACCCAGGTGCGTTATCCAGATTACCCATTTAAAAACAGTATAATTGCATTTCAAAGTGGTGCTCTAAAATGTTTATCACTTTATTGCGGATTACAGCACTACTGTAAAACAAAGTAGTCTTTTACTAATAACGATGACATTCATTTCAGCGGTAAATAGTGCATTGGGAGTCGTACGTGAACTTTTTTTTATTATTAAAAAAAAATTTAAAAAAAAGAAGTTGCATATACATCAGTGTGTATCACCAACACAATTTAATAGTCCTTGTCCAGACAGAGTCCAAACATCACAGTGTTTTTATTGTGAGAGTTAATTATTATATACCTTTGTTTTATTGTTGTTTGGTATTGTACAGGTTTTCTCACCACGCATACAAATGAAACATGGTTTTTGATTACTTTGAAACCTAACATAAGTTAACATAACAAGTTAACATAAAAAAGGAACATACCAAACTCAAGTTCTGTACATCATATGTAGTTTAATATAATCAAATATTATGCAGTATTTGTTGATTGATATGTACATTTGTAAGCAGATCTTTTATGAAATAGCCCCCAGGATATGAATCGTCTTATTTTAAACCTCATGCAGTCTTGGAAGAAATATTGTTAACACACATAAAACTGGGTTAACGACATAGTAAAGTGAGATATTATTAAATGTCTGTTTGGCGTTGTGAATAATAATAATAATAATAATAATAATAATAATAATAAAGATTTATACGGCCACTAAAGTTATGTTAGTAAATAGGTGGAAGCCTTCATCTGCCTATTAGAAAATATTTTATTGGTATTATAATATTTCTTAGTTTTCAACGAACGGGTGTATTGGGCGCAAGGCACTGGGTTTTATACACATAATCGTATCATTACGTCGTATCATTAAGTTAGCTACTACTACCACTGTACCGAGGGAAAGTTTTAGCTAGAGGAGTCACCTGATGGGGATTGGAGGGACTTTTTCCCCACCCCCAGCAGCTAGGAGACCGCCCACAACAGACTGTCGGCCCTAGACCCCTTATAGATTTAAAAGAGAGGCTGCATTCACAGGCTGACATTCATCCAACACGGCCCTAAGTAAGCTGAGTACTTTCCGCTGTCTGTTTCATTACTTCAGTTCACGTTGCCTTCATCATGCTAAGGATGCTAAGGAAACATCAGCTCCGTCCGGGCGTGCTTTTATTACTTGTATGGCTCTGTCACTTCGTACAAGATCAAAAGGTGCAAGGTAAATATGATCTTTAATCCATAATGCAGTCTTATTACAATTTGCTTTAAAATGTTATATATTATGGGGTAGACTTTATGAGTGCAACAGCCTGACCAAATTGTAAAAAAAATTTAAAAATCACGTTAAATCATTGAGCCTGTGTTGTGATTGTAAATTATATATGATTCATACATATAAGAAGACAAGTACATCCTTTAAAACGGATATGTAACGAATACATATCAAAATCGTTCTGGGAATACATTATTATGAAACTTTCTATTGTGGCGTTTTATTCAAGTTTATGACGTGCTGTATACGGGATGATATATTCATGCATAAAGGTTTAATTACGGATCAGTGAGTATCAGCTCTGGAAACCCCTTATTCACTCAGGGATATTACAGAGAAAAAGAAACTTCTAATATTATCACTTAATACTGACATAACACGTGGTAAGTGTTCTGCATGTGACTTCTTAGCAGTTTATCGGGAAATTAAGTATAGATAACTATGCTTGAATATAGACGCTTTCAGCTTTTTCATTACCTTATTTTGAAGGGGTGTAACTTTACGGGATTTGAATATTAATACTTCGTAAGAGTCCAAAATAGCAAGCCTGAATCAATGACTATTTTGTTTATAGGTTAGTTGCTTAATTGCTGCTATCGGATTGCTACTTTTTAAAGTTACAATACATGTAGCCCAGACAACATGAGAAAGTGCCACCAACTGTATGTGAGATAGCAGAAACGTTGCGTGACTGCATAATAGTAGTAACAATATGATTTATTCGTCCGTCAGTTTTTTAAACATTAAGTCGTGCGTCGTTTTTATGTAAATTACTGGCATATGTGTTTTGTGTGTGTGTGTGTGTGTGTGTGTGTGTGTGTGTATATATATATATATATATATATATATATATATATATATATA
>JAODLC010000044.1:15809810-15829785 GCA_026781145.1 Hippopotamyrus pictus | reverse complement strand
CAGTTTGTTTGTTTTTCCCTGCCTCCCCCCCCCCTTCACTGTTGGAAACCTTAGGTCATGAGTTAAATCATCAAGCAATCCCACCCCCACAAGCTGATGTACTGCACCTTTTAGTCTACAGGTATCATCATCTCATCAGGGAAAGTTTTACCTATATTGCACATCTTTGCAATTATGCACACTGTGATTAAAAGCAAATTTGGAAGAGGACACCAGAACAGTTCTCACAGTCCATAATGCACATGTTTTTTTTTTTTTTTTTTTTTTTTTATTAATGTAAAGTGTTGCTATGTTTTGCCTTTTTCATTTCTGTAGGTATATTATGCTGCAGCCATTTTCCACTTTTACCCTATAAATACTGTTTAGAAGAGCAAGGCCTTCATCACCGAGGAAATGAAAACAACAGATTGTTAGGATGCATTTCACGTGTCAGAAATCAACCTTCTGTCTAGACAGTTTCTATTCAGAAGGGAGTATCTGTGCACTTCCATCAGACTGCACATTTAACGGCCCCATACGCCTTGCTGTCTGACAGGATCAGCCATTATTGTGCTCTTTATTGTAGCATGTTGATCTTCATACCATGTAGTATTATAAGGCTCAGCTGTTGACGTCTGCTGCCCCAGGCGGCCCTACCCTTTCCTCCAAGAAGGTTCACAAGCCCTACCCACTTTTTTTGGCTTTTCTCCAAATTGAAGGACACTTTGATGTGATCGTGTGGTCTTCGTAGTTCAGCATGGCTACTGGCCTAACACGGTTTTGCAACTGGAGACATGATGTTTTCTCGAGGCTTAGTTTGATGTCCCTGCCTGCATTAAACTTAAATATCTATTTTATATGTTGTGTCCAAGATGTGAAGTAACAGACAATTAGAATTGAGAAAATTAGTGATTTCTGGATTTCCTGTTAAAAAGAACATCTGTTCTAGTTTTGTTTTTAATGTGCAAGTTCAGATTGTCACTACTCTGTCATCAAAGGATTACAACTGTTTAATAAAATGATGAAATATTGAGTGTGAGTAAAACGGAATGCTGTACATCGATAGCTACCCTGGTCCGAGGTGCATAGCACGTAATGGATGTTTAATCCTGAAATGGATACTGCCTGAGGAAGCTGTCCCACGTGCAGCATATTCACACAGGTCTTGCTGGTTGTGGCCGTCATATTTAATGCAGCGATTTTCCGCTTGAGTTCCTCCGTTAGGCTCTTGACTGAGATTGCTGTCTTGGTGCTGTTTCCCCTCAGGACATCGCGCCGCTGACGGGAGTGCCAGAGGAGCACGTGAAGAGCCGCAGAGTCCTCCTATCCGTGCCCACACGCACAGCAATGCAGTCTGGGGTCAACAACACGCGCAAGTGGAAGTTAGCCTTTGACACCCGGGAGAGATGGGAAAATCCTCTGATGGGCTGGGCTTCCACGTAAGAATGTCTCGCCTGCTGTCACTCATCACCAGGAAACCTGCTTATCATACAGCACAATTATAGCTAATCAATCTGTCTTCCACCCTCCTCAGCCAATGCCGTGCGGCTTACGGCACAAGGCAGGGGCATGTCATAGATGGGAGCCTAGCCAATCAGGGGGCATATGCATGCCCAACCTCAAACATAAATTAACAGCAAGCATCACACCCACGCAAATCACTTTGTCACATAACTTGACATTTGGTATGTGCAGGTGAGTGATGAGGGAGTGTAAGTGGATAGAATACAGGAAACGGTAATATGTGGCACTGCAATAATAAGTGGTGGGCAAACGTTTACTGTTCTGTTTAAAATAAACCTAAAACACTATGTGCTTAAACTATAAAATATATGAACTGATGCAATAATGGGATAGAATACACATAGTTTATTAGTTGTATTGTAGACCTAAGGCTATTTATATAGCTGTGTGAGTGCTGCTGTTTCAGTAGCCAGTCCTGTGTAATGTCAGAGAAGCAAGACAAAGATGTAACGCTTGTTTATATATAAATGCTAAGGAGAACTGAGGTGTTAGAGGAGCATAACCTTCCTCTTAAGGCTGATTCTTTATTGGCCATCTGCAGCAGGTGCATTGGAATGCTTACTCATTCTTTATATTCAAGAAGGGATGCCTGTTCTCTAAGAATCAATAGCCAAATAAAAATGTACAATTCATTTGAACAGCTGCTTTCCTACACTTGAATATATCAGCACTGAGTTTTATGATCTCAAAGTGGGCAAGGCCTTGGAAAATGTGTAGGTCTCTGTTTATCTTTATATAAAATTGAAGGCAGCCTTTTCATCTTAAAGACCAGACCACTCTTCTGCTCAACCACTGCTTCATGAAAGTCTTCTGCAGCCAAAATTCCCTGCAGTCTACTGTGAATGGTCTTATTTTTCATCACAAGTTTCAGTATTATATTGAAGAGAACCTTAGGTTTTTAATATGTACTTAGTACACCTCTTCCAAAGAGCACTTTGAGAATTTATTCTGTATATTTTCACTACAGTTAGGACCAACGTAGCGTTCTTCAGACTTCCTTCAGGAAACTGAAGCCACTTTTTCTGATTGAATAATTCAGTATTACGTAAAAGCGTAATAATGGCTAAAAACACTACTGTTCATGTTTGGGGAGCTTCCTGGTACATAAGTTTTAACGTGCAGCACACGGTGCAAACCTGTGCCCAGTCGCACGTCCCTGAAAGCATTTTCTTCAAATGAGTTGCTGCCTAATTAGTGTGTGCTTGTGGTGTTTTGTTCTTGCTTTGTGGTATGGCCTCCTTGTTTTTACAACCTGAGGCGGTATTTAACCTTCATCGCTAGGGCTTCCGCGATCACATCACAGTGTAGTTGCAGTTATATGCCACAGGCACAATCATCACCAGGGCTTTAGATGACGGGTGAAACGTGACCAGTAGTGACCCGTAGTGACCAGTAGTACCGCCTATTTGGTACTATACGGGTGTTTACTTGCGCCCAGTTTGGTAAGCAGTTTAGTAGTGTTGCCTAAGATATTAATGAGATGCGTGTTGTGGCGCCCAAACGTTAGTGATCTGTATAAATTTGGCGCATCCTTATACTTAATAAACGTGTCGGACTTCACACTGTGAAAAGTACCACCACACCAGCAACACCGTATAGTTACCAAAAAGCCGGCGTCCGAACAAATGTTTCACCCATCATCTGAAGCCCTGGTGATGATTGCACGTGTCATATAATCGTGAATACATCATGACGTGATCGCAACAGCCCTATTCACCACCCAGGGAAGTGAGTGATTTGGTCTTTAAATTGCTTCCTATTTGCTGCTGCTTATTTGGGCATTGACTTTTTAATTTTGTTTCATGTGCTCTGATGCTTCTTAACGTTCATTTTTACCATGTTTCCTCATACTGTCTTAGGGCTGATCCGTTGTCCAACATGGTCCTTACGTTCAGCACTAAAGAAGATGCTGTTGCATTTGCTGAAAAGAACGGTAAGCTGGGCTTCTGGCTAGAACACCGTGTGTTTGAGCAGTGGGATTATGAGGGCATCTGAATGAGCCCTAACCCCTCCTGAGGATACCAATGTCAACATGGAAATCTGGCAAAGTCATAGCCTGAGAACATGACCCTGCATGTTGCCCAGTCTGAAGATATTTTTTCTTTTCGAAAGGTTCGGGATTATCTAAGGTTTGTGTAATTCATAGTGGTGACTGAAGAGCAGGGAGGCTGGCTGTTTGAGAAACCTTAGATAAGTATGCATGATGGGAATATACACTACAATGGCATAATATTGGGACACACCTCTTAATCACTGAATTTGTGTGTTCAGACCTATTGGCACAGGTGTGTAAAATCAAGCATCTAGCGGCGCAGTCAGGTTTACAAACATTTGGGAAAGAACGGGCTTATAGGATGCCATCTTTGCGATGTCAGTTCGTGAAATTTCTTCTCTTACATATTCCACGGCCAACTGTAAATGGTGGTATTGCAAAATGGAAGCATTTAGAACCAATATAAACTTGACCACGAAGTGACAGACCACATAAAGTAACAGCAGGGTCACCAAGTGCTGAGGCGCATAGTATTAAAAGTCGACTCAATAACTGCAGATTTCTAGATTCCTCTGGCATTAACCCCAACACAAAAAACTTCGCTGGGAGCTTCATGGAGTGGGATTCCATGGCCAAGCAGCTGCATTCACCTCATTTTCATCTCACATAACCAAGCACAATGACAAGTGTCGGATGGAGTGGTGTAACACTGGACTCTGGAGCAGTGGAAACGTGTTCTGTGGAGTGACAAATCACGCTTCTTTGTCTGGAAGTCTGATGGACGAGTCTGGGTTTGGCAGATGCCAGGAGAACGTTACCTGCCTGACTGCATTGTGCCACCTGTAAGGTTTTCTGGAGGAGGGATAATGGGGTTGTTTTTCAGGGGGTGGGCTAGGCCCTTAGTTCCTGTGAAGGGAACTCTTAATGCTTCAGCATACCAAGATGTTTTGGACAATTCTATGATTCCAATTTTATAGGGACAGTTTAGGGAAGGCCTTTCTCTGTTCCAGCATGACTGTGCCCCAGTGTACAAAGCAAGGCCCATAAAGACATGGTTGAGTGAGTTTGGTGTGGAAGAACTTGACTGGCCCACTAGCCCTGACCTCAACCAGAACTGTAACGGAGATTGTGAGCCAGACCTTCACGCCCAACATCAGTGCCTCACCTTACAAATGCTTTTCTGGATGAAAGGGCAAATATTCCCACAGAAATACTCCAAAATCTTGAGGAAAGCCTTTCCAGAAGAGTGGCAGCTGTTATAGCTGCAAAGGGGACACCCAACTTCATATTGATGCCTATAGATTTAGAATGTGATGTCATAAAGGTTTCTGTAGGTGTAATGGACAGGTGTCCCAATACCTTTGTTCAAAAAGTGTACGTCCTGATTCAGTCTAGTGTCTACTTTGACATTTTTTAATACTAGCCGTGAAATGTGTCATATTGTGGTCTTTCAAGTATTTCTTTTTGAGCAAATCTTATTCTTGTTTTGGGTGCATGGCAAACTGATCTCGGGTCAGTTTTTAAGACTTCAGTCGGATTAATCTGTGATGCCATGTGATTTGACATAGACAAGTATTACTTTATGGTCACTGCCAGTACCTTATTCTGCAGAGCTGTGCTGAGTTACAGGCTGCCTTTTCATTCTCCTCTTTGTGTGGAAACATGGTGCTGTATTATAACTAAAAGTTTTTATTTAACCTCTTGCTTGTAGCCATAATGTGGCCATTCCATCTGTGTGGCTTTCCTATATTTCATTGATTGGTTTATGTTTAATTTTATGATGACTCGTTTTTGATTTTTCAGGCTGGAGTTACGAAATAATGGAAAAGAGGTCGCCAGCTCCGAAATCGAAATCGTATGGAGCCAATTTTTCCTGGAACAAAAGGACAAGAGTGTCAACAAAATGAGTAGCTTCAGTCTTCTGTCTGCTAGTCTCAGAAATTTGTATAGTATTACACCGATATTCTTATTAATGACTCAATAAAATTACTTACAATGTGTGTTGGGCTTTGTATTTCTTCAGTTAATATTCTACCGATTTATTTAGTGAATCATAATGTGCTTCATTGCCACACTTGAATTATCTTTAATACCTGTTTTTTAAAATGTCTCCAGGTCCATGCGTTTATCTGGAAAAAATATATATAATGGCATTTGGACCGAGAATATTGTTTTATCTAACAGGGTTCTGTCCACCGGTTTCAATTGTGTGAAACAAAATTATCTTAAGTGGCGATTTCCTGTTTAGTCCATTTCTGAATGCAGTGTGATTGAATAGGGAAAATACAATTAGTATAACTACCATGTTTTAATCATGGTCAAAAATTTTTTTTTTGAATCTGTTTTTTATGATTAGCTATTAGCACTAAAGCCTTTACAATGGGTAATGGGAGATCTCCCCTGCAGTTGTTGATTGCTAACTTGCGTGCGTTTCTAATGACTTTTATTTATTGACAGACTTGAAGTAGTTTTGTGAATTATGACAGCTGAAGCTTGAATTTCTTCCTTTTAAGCTGCAGTATAAGCTTCAGTTTTCCATACAGCTGTGTTGAAAATGAGCTCTGCTCCTGCATGTCCACTTAGGACAACGATCCAGGGTTTCTCCCAGGAATCAATGCAACTGAGCAGAGAGATTCGCCAGATGGTCTGTGATACCAGACTCTGCCTGGGACGTCTTGCATTTAAGAGCAATCGGTATCCCCTGGTCATCTGTACAGCATGTTTTTGTATTGTGGGAATAAAACGGTATGATTCAGAAAAACCCCCCTAAATGTGAGAACTTGCAGAGCCCAGGTTCCATTGGACAGCAAGGGAGCCTGCATGACCGCAGATTGAAAAAAACATATCAAGCACAGTGATTATGTCCCACCATGCAATTTAATTGTTTAAAATGGTAACTTTACAATTTGTCAGCTTCTTCATAACTTAATTGTTGTTGTTCTAAGCTATTGCACAAGCCTCATTTTGGGCAAACGTGATTCAGAGTACTCAAGGTTTCAAAAGGTTCGGCACTTGGCCAGGTACACCCGCAGGATAGCATTGACTTTCTGCCTTTAGTGCGTCTTCTCCAGTCTGTGCTGTGTTTCCCCTCTTTTCACGTACATCAAACGTATATAGAAGACCAGTCATGTTGTCCTGGCGGCTTAGTCGTTAGGTTATACAGCCTGATAAAATTGAATTTGAAATTTGAATTGCTTCGGCAAACAGCGAAAAAGCACTGACAATGAGAACTGAAAGACCAATTGATTAATCTCCGTTGTATATATTTGTCATTTAAGTTTGTAGCCTATAAATGTGTTTTGGCATAAAGGTTCCAAATATTTTAACATAAAATGGCGACTTATGAAAATATGATAGATTTGTCATTGTGGATTTGTTCATTTTACTTTGAAGATAAATTGTGCACTCCTAGCGACACACTGATAATATAATCCATTTCATCCATCCATCCATCTAATTTTCTGACTACTTTTGCAGTAGGGGGTGGCAGATGCATTTTATTATACAGATGCTTGTATGTTTGTCTGTAGAATAGGTTGATAGCAGTCGCCAGCAGGTGAATTCTTCCTCCAGAACCGTAAGAGGAGTCCATCCCCTTTCTCTTGGATCCAGCTTCTGAACATCTCTCTTCCTTGAACTAATGCAGTTACGTATTTTGGCTGGCTCCCCTGTCGAAGAACTAATTGGGACGCGCATTTTTATTTTTTTTTGTCAGTACGTCACATAATCCGTATAAATGGTCTTCGGGGAGCCTGCTCCTTCGGTGGCGACTTTTAAAAAAATACATCATTGTCTGCACCTTAAGTCTCGCATTTATCTACAGCGTTTTGTTTTTGCGTCTAATGAAACGGGTTACTTCGATTCATGCGCATAAGGGCATAAGTGACCATGCTTGTAAATATTTGCATTCATATTTTCATACAACAGATAATAAACAAGAGTTTACCTAAATACATTTGTATTATAATGCAAATAGGCCTAGTTGCTCATTTCAAGTGAATGTGGTATAATATTTTAGATGCGCCGATAAAACTTTTTGATACATCTCGCTACAATTTTACACGTGATTTAGCAGCGAACATTGATAGGAATGCATTGCCTAAACACCTGGACTTATTTCGAGGTTTTGACCACCGCAAAATAAAAATGACTAAAATTCGGCGCTATTCCGAAAGGTGAAAGGCGAAAACAGAATCGGTTTTCATTTCTTCTCCATTTGAAGGAGATGCAGTTTGGCAGCACTGGAAAACCTTGAAGATTAATGGTGTAAAGAGGGCCCCTGACAGCCTTTCCGCCGGTTTCAGTTCTCCTGGGTGGGCCGATTGGTTTTGGATGTCACTTTTGCTACTTAATCTTGTATATGTGAAACAACCTGACGTGTCTGGCGGGTCGAGCGCTCCGGTTCTGTATAGACATTAAGTAGAAAGACAGATAAAAGGGAACTTTACGGGATTATCGCTGCCCGTATCTTCCTCACATTTTTTTCCGGTATCAGAATTCAGATTAATTCAACAGTAAAAATAAGAGACATGCATTGATGAAATTTAAATGTTATGTTTGATAATAACTGTATACAAGTTGAATTTAATATTAATATTGATATTAATGCTAGATTACGTTTTTTAACGAAATTTGTAGCTGTTTACAATATCTATCATTTAAAGTAAAGGCAGAAAAAAATCATCCTTATAGAAGATACTTACTTACGTAAATGTTCTTTATTTTTTTCTTCCCAGTGTAACATTAAACTGATGTTAAAGTGCTAACTTTTCATCTGCCTTATGAATGGCTATTGGTGTCATGTATAAGCTATTGTTCTTGGCTACATGCACTGGAGCCTCACGCTTAAAAGTTCTTACCATGTTGTTTTGTCCTTTTCATCCATGTGAGTGCATGAATGGACATTTCGAATAATCACAGCGTGCAAAGCATTTCAGTTATTTCTGGAATAGAGGGATTCCCAGACAGATTACTGTTTTAAATAAGCAGCTGTTTTCTTTCACGGGGTTGTCTGGCTGGCAAAGGGACACCAACCATTTGAGTAAATCCCGACACGGCACTCAAATCGAATTGGCAGAGGACGACTCATTTTTTTGTGCAATAACCAATCGAAACTCACAAGGTAATATAAGGTAAAGGGGAAGGATTCTGCCTCATTAAGTCTCGAGATAGTTTGCTTTAAGAATGGAAAAGTAATAGAGAACTTCCTTAAATTTTCCACAGGATATCAAAGATAAGTTGCACAAATTTAAAAGAATACAGCCTATGGGTTATTTCGGTTGTGATTTTATAAATGTTACTGTAGACCTTACAGCTCATATTTCCAGGTTTTTAGTGCAACAAAGTGCTAAAAATATGCATATACAGTACTTGATGTATTATTCTGAGTACTGCTCGTCTGTATTTAAAGGGCACATTCTGAAAGTTTTGTAATACAGTCCATGTGTCACCAAAGGTAAATAATATCTATTGTCTGAATTATAAGCTAAGGCATATAAAGGTATGAATTGTGACAGTGGTTTGTGTGACTAAATAAATTAAAATGAGTCCCTGAACATCATTGCTTAGGTGCTATTAACAAATGGTAGAGTATTTGAGCATATATGAACAGGGTCATTGCCACATTGGCCCAGGGATTGACTTATTGTGAAGTTTCCCAGGACAGAATAGGCCTAATCCTTAGAAACGGAAGCCAGTGGATTCAGGATTGTGCTATTCTGTGAATTAATGACGTGCAATTGACCCGGTGCTATGACACATGACTTTGGCACTGTTAGTGTGTCGTGACTTGAGGAGAGATGCTGGAGTTAAGCTATCAGTCAGAGTGGAACTGGGTGCTGGGGTCAGACCAGTCTTAACCATCCATACTTGGCTGTCCTAAAGGAAAGCTTATTGGATGATTTCTAGTTCCATAGACCAAGTTTGGCTGGGGCAAGTAAAAGGGTGAAGCAGTGCGGGATGTAGGGGGGGTCTGAGTTTAGGGGCCACCTAGAGGAGAAGGCCAACTGATGTTTACCTTCAACACCTTCATCAGGTTTCTTATGGCAGAAATACAGTCTAAAGACACTGGCCTTTCTACAGATCTTCAGCTCCTCTTGAGTTAAAGTTAGTCTAAGTGAGGTGAGGCAGTACTATACCATGGTCTGTTTCTCCAATATAGCTCAGGGTTTGTCAAAAAATCCATTATTTGCCATTTACCTCATCTTGCTCTCCATAGCTTGGGGGGGGGGTGTCAGTGTAGGATCAGCCAATGTGTGGTGCCCCTAGAGCTGGGGCTTAAGGGCCTCACTCAAGGGCCCACACACATGTGACTGTTCTGCCAATACTGGGGCTTGAACCCATGACCCACTGCTTAGCTTGCTGAGCCACTCAGCACCCCCTTGCCGTATAACAATACTGCCAGATACAGCAGTACCTTAAAGCAAGCTAAGTTAGTGAAGCAGCGTTTTAATCACCTATAAATAAGATATTCTGGCAAAATTAAACAGTGATCTCACCACATTAATACTGATGTTGGTGATAAGAAATATTTGGATTACCTCCTCATTGTCTCCTGACAGATGAATGAGTTACATCCATGGAATTCCCAAGAAGTACCGAGGTCCACCAGCCTCGAGTCACATGTCCAAAGTTGCGGAGTAAGTAATGGAGCCATAATCGCTAAGTGGTAAAAGTTCACTTAACCTCCAAGTGTAACTTAAGGTGTGTATTTATCACAGTGATTCAAGTCATACACATAAGCTGGTGTGACATTTCACAGGTAGAGACCTAACTGCTGTCTGTCGCCAAAGGACAAGTGATTCAGGATCTGACACATACCCTTGTGTGCTTATCAGCAAAGGGGCTTCATGGGTGCCGCTGATGCTCTTAAACCAGTGTTTCACAATCCGGTCCTAGGGGACCCACGGATAGTCCACATTTTTGCTCCCTCCCACCTCCCAGTGGCTAGCAGGGAGCTCAGAGGGAGCAAAAATGTGGACCGACTGTGGGTCCCCGAGGACCATATTGGGAAATACTGCCATTAAACAATTTTAATCACCCTGTAGCTACTAAGGTGGAGAGTTGCCTGCCCATGGGTCCAGTCCACTCGATCTGAAGTCTTCTGCCCCCAGTATGCTGGGGACTGTGAAAATGTCTGTATATTTAGGTTTTCCCAGACGTATGGGGGCATTTTTGGGAATTTCCTCACAAAACCAGTGAAACAAAATATAGACCAACTGGTTTGGTTACCACATGCTAAAATTTATTCTTATGAATGTTCAGTTCTTGTCGACTTTTATAAGGTTTGGGGTTGGGGGGGGTGGAATTTGGAATAGTGTATTTTATTGAAACAAGTCAGTGTGATATCTCCACCCTGAGGTATAAGGAAAACTGTGTGTGAAGAAAGTGACTTCATGATAATTCGCAGTAGTCACACCTCTTGATCCTGAGTGCCATTTTGATAAAACAATACATAATGTGTATGGACCACAGTTACCAGAAGATCTGCGGTCTTTTAGATATAAATGCAAGATGTTCTCTAGGACCATTTAGCAAATGGGGATCCATCCTACCTGCTACCATCAGGCACTGCAATGCCACCCTCCAATAGGACAACCCCCCCGCCATAAATCTATCCTGGACAGCATTCAAAAACAGATAATGACACTATGCATAACTACTTATGACTGTGTATGTCACATGTACACCCTTGTTTATATTCATTTTTGCATTGTCTGTTGTATTCATATCTTGTCTTGCACACTGTGGGCTTATATAGAGTCCAAACACACTTTTTCCTGGGTTATACATTTTTTATTAACTTTATTTTGTTTACAACCTTTCCCAGCACGCCTGCTGCAAACTGTTTAAGCAGTGCTTAGTGATAACAGCATAATGGCCACACGTGACATCAACAGTTAAGGTGATACAAAACAAAACTAAATGCATATCTTGGATGAAAAAAACATGAAAGACTCCAGGGGCCCAAGGCTAATTTGCTACCTGACACAGCCAGGGTTTGCTAACTTTTTTGATATTTATAAGTACTGTTGTGTAGTACTGACTCTCAGTCAGTGATGCTCAATAGTTTGGCATGTGCAGTTTTTGTTGGCAGACTGGAACTGATCTCATCCCTCAGTATTAATTATGTCCGAAATTAGATTTTTTACCCTGGCTTAAAAAGAAGGGATAGATGGATTATAGATCAAACTGACTGACTGACTCATTGGCTCAATTGTATTAGAACTAATAAATATACCCATATAGCTAATGATGTACTTTCACATTTGTTGGCTGTACTGAATTTTGCCCCGACAGTACAGGCTTGTCTGCCCCATGACCCTCAGTGAAACTTTTGAATGACTAGACGACACACTGCCTTGCATCCCCCCTCGCCTTGCATCCTCTGTCCCATTGACCATTGTGTTTGTCTTACTGGTGGGCATTGTTGACACCCGGGGCTAATGGACCGTAGCATCTCTGGTGGGCTTCCTGGCCCCCTGGGAGCAGCAGCTCCTGAGCACTGGCAGTGTGCAGTGTGGGGCCTCACACTGAGATCGGCCTCCGTGGACGTGATGATGCTTGTTTTTAATCCGCCACCTTGGCGGCGCTGCTCAGAACCGCCGCGTAACGCATTCCTGGGTGCTGACCTCTCGGTGTGAGGGTTCGAAAGTGTAAGGATGGATTTGGGATGTGAAAAAAAGGAGGGGGACATGAGGTCATAGGGTCCCGCTGAGTGTCAGGAGAACATCTGTTGTCCTTTGAGAGTTGCTTTGATTACTTTGGTGGCTTAACAAACACTTTTGCTCCACATCTTCATTTCCTACATTTCCGTTTCAGAGCCACTATTCAACACAACACCATGACTGTCTCACCACAGCATGGTGAAAACGCACCTGGTTAAAGCTTATTCCTTGAGCTCACCTACTGTGCACTATCTTTAAAATCTGTGAAACCATTTATACAAATCATTTTTCGTATGGAAATTAAGACACATGATGTTTTAAAAGAACTTTCCACATTTGAATGCTTATTATGCTGAAAGTGTTATTATTAGAATGTATTATTAGAACAATTCAAGTCCTGACATGCCCTCTGTGATAATTGCAAACTTATTACTGTGACCTCAGTGAATCTACAAATCACTGCAAGCATATAATATACACACAGTTTTCTGAAATAACTTTTAGAGGTTATTTGTTAATTTTGACTTGTGAATATAATGCATCCTTGTTTGAATAATAAAGAATAATAAATTCTACAGAAAATACAATTTGTAATTTAGTTTGTAGATGAAGACTCTGGATTATATTGCTACACAGCGTCAGAGCTATACTGGGCGAAGAGTAAGGTCAGAATTATTTTATTACCTGGCTACCACATGTGCTTCTTTGAGCTGTTGAAACTGTAGCCTGTAATTCAGAGAAGCAAGTCCTGGATGGGAGAATGATCTCGTATGCTTGAGTGAGAGCTCAATCTGAATTGCCAAATATTTACATAGTCTGAAAGTAATTTGTGAAGACGATTCCCTGGGTAAATAATACAATAAACAATAATTAACTGTGAAAAGTGAAGTAAATAGCTCTTTATTTACTGACCGTAACCACTGTCAGACAGTGGAGCGCTATCAATACATCCCACATACATACAAAACAGTTCATCACTCGCTAACATGCAAACATATATACATGGTTAACTTTTTGAATACAGATATGATGTTTCCAATAAGTATACGTATAAAAATCATACAGATACTGTTTTACAAATCATTTTCAAAAAGGTTGTTAAAATGGCTCACTTTGTCAAAAAGTCGTATTGTAATTATCGCAAACTTTGTAAAGTACGCCAAGAGAACTCAAAAGGGATTTTTAAAGTAGGTCTTACAGGCAGCTATAGCAACTGAAATGTGGGACCCAGAGGTAGAGAGCTGCTTTAAGGAGAAGGTAGCAAGCCTACAGGATGAAGGGCGCAGACTCAGAGGGGATTAGAGTGCCAGACTGGGGCTTGTCACTAACAGTTGTCATGGCTGTTGATTGAAAGTGTTTGTGTTGCGTCCAAAGTGAAACCCTTCTGACAGTTGCAAATACGGGACTCTTTCAGATTTAAAAACGACAACAGCAGCAACAACAAAGGAGCTTCAAATGAAACATTTTCACTCTAAAAACACCGTTATGGAGAAAAAAGGTACCTCTAGTCGTGATGTGTGCTTGTATTAATATATACTGTGTGTCATAGCAGACGGGCTATTTCGAAGATTGGGTCCTTAGACCTTTGTTCATTCTGTTCTATTTTCTCCATTTAGATAAAGAGCAGGGTTTTCTCATCGAAATCACGGCATTCCTGACAGTTTCCATAGCTATTAGGCATGACTTTGGATTGATTTTCTAGCCTCTAAGATACCCGACAGTCTTTTCCTTACGAAATGCTAAAACCCTAGTTTCTGTACGGCAGAGAAGTCATCCCTTCATTTCGGAGGTGAGCTGGAGTAGCCAACACAATGGGCAGGTGTGTCCATGCATATTTTATACACATGACATAAAGTTTGTGAAAACACTTACTAACCACTGTGCATTAATCACCCAACAGCTATGCACTTCTAGTTGAGGAAATCGCAAATGGCAGGATATTTAAGGGAAAAAACAATGTCTGGAAAACTATCATCTATTTATAAACAATTAGATCATTTGTTACAAATCATTTAGGAAAAACCTGCATTCTAATTACCCAATGTAATTTCAGTGTAAGTAAATTCAATACTGTATGTCAATGACAAACCTGGTAACATGGTATGTAAGCAATACAGTTGACAAATACACATGAGGTAAATATATTTTAAAATTGTGTGTTTTCGGGAAAATTCAGGAAAGTATGAGGATATCTGATGAGAATATCTGATCATTTCCATCTACAGTTGATGGCTGGCATGTTGGTTTTATTTAAACCTGTGATTAGGTGGGACTTTAAAAAGTCTCTTCAAAGGCAACAGATTCCACCCTGACCATTTCTAGGAGCGTCTTAGCTTAATTTCTCCTGAAAGTCCTTTCATATCCTCCTAGGCTCCATCTTTATCTCCTCCAGCAGGTCAATCAGCTGATTGAAGCTCTCCTTCATGGCCTCCATATTGTCCAATGAGCTTCCCCGCAGAATCCACCTTTTCCCCCTCGCAAGCGGCTCCAGTTCTAAGTATCTCTTTATCTAAAAAGAGAAGGAAACACAAAGAACAATTTTCCCTGTTGGCATTTTACATGCTTTGTGACAGAGAAGACCAAGGTGTTTGGTCAATTTTCATCTGCAGTACTCCCAGTGTGCCTGAGACTATGTGAAGTTTAAGGGGTGAGAATGAAGTCCTACACAACAAGCAGAGCTTCGTTACTGCAGCCAAATAACTGAGAAAAATATATAAACTTTTAGCAATAAGAATGGGATACTTAATGCAAACACTCCTCTCTGGGCGCCATTAATGACAGAACAATACAGAAAAGTAATGATCGTATGTCAGTTTAATGTTCAGCAGCTCATCTGTTTTACGGTTTTTGGCAAGTTGTTACAGCAAGAACAGAAGAAAAACATCTGTTTCACCACTTAATGGTCAGGGGGAAAAATTGTTTCAGAATAGGCTTGTGTACTTAAGACAATTAAACCAATTAAAACAACCAAGCTATTTTCAAAATAAGATCAGCATTTAGTTTCCATAAATTTGCTATAAACATAGAATTACTTTACATCCCTTTTTGTATAGTGGCTTGTTTAACAGAATTATAAGAAGATACTTCATCAACAACATTATAAAATACATCGAGAATTTAAACACAAAGTTAAACGTTATAAATTTACAAATAATAGCCATATATTTACCTAGTAAATATGATCTATGACTGTATTAATGGTTGAAACGTTTAATTAAACTAATGAAATTACAGTACTGTACATCAGTATAGCTAACAGAAAGTAAATAATAAATGTTGAATACACAGTGCATCCTGTGTAGCCCTGAAAACATGTGGTCGCATGAAAACTGCGTCCCTGCAAAGTGTAAATGCCACTTATCTGCAATGAAACATGCTTCTGATTGTGGGAGAAGACTGGAACATTCCTGATGTTGCTTATGCAAGTGGAAGCTGTTCCTCACACTCAACTACAGTCCATTGGAGGGAGAGGAAGTAGCAGATGCGCGTGGACATGGGGATACATGCACCCTTCTGATGTCAAAAAAAAGACCGCAATATAGTAATCATTTATGGTGTTTGGAAGATTACTTTTACTTTTTCAGAACAGCAGTAAGATCTCTATCTATGTAAACAGAAAGAATTTAATATTGTCTAAACTTGAGAAACTTGAGTGAAATACTGAACATGACTTCCTTTTCATTCTGAAATTATACGTGTTATCAGCATACAAATGGTATTAGGGAATGCCAGCTATGGATGGCTATGTAGTTGACCAAAAGAGTGTCTGGCCAGTCTTGAACACTGTCTTCCCATGAGGGGCCCTCTTCTGGAGGATTCTGGGCCTGCACTGGCAGCCATCAGGAGCAGCTACAGAGCCTCCATGTGCTCGGAGCTCCTCTGGCTCTCCACGTTTTCTGGCTACGAATGCAGATGACAAAAGCACACCTAGAAGTCAAGACGTGCTACCACACATATTACTGTGTGATAGTTTTACTTCTTACATTTGCAGCATTAATTGTATATAACAATCCAGCATATTGTTCTCCAGAGTTTGATTTTCCTTAATTTCTTTTACACTGAAAAATTCAGTAAAAATCCAAGCAAGGAGTTTCTTTGGGATTAACGTTTAAGCACGTTTATGTTGCTTAATGGCCTCATTTATCATTGGAACATGTGAACCCCACAGGATGCTGCCAGATGGCTTTGTGGATGACTGCTAGGTCACTCAGTCTGGGTCATCTGAATCCAGTACCTGGACCCGTTCAGCTGAGGAAGCCAATTATGTCCATGAAAAATATGCAGCAAAGGGAGAGAGAGAAAGAGAGATAGAGAGAAAGAGAGAGGGAGAGAGGCTTGTCTAACTTCTTAGTGTTAGCTGCTAGGTAAGCTCAGTCAGCTAAGGGAGCGAGAGAGAGGTGGAGATGTAAAAACAAGGGGAAGACTATGACATGTGACTCTAACTTGGAAATGTTTCACTCACGAATATGTCCCAAACACCTCATGTTCCAGAAATATACACTGATGAGACAATAATTTGAGAATTACACTTTAATTCATAGCTTTGTTACTACCAGGAAATCTTGGAGTACCTTGAATTGCCATTCGTCTTAAATCTAAAGGAAGCCCCCACTGGATATGCAGGGATACTGCTTTTGGCTAACAGTACTACTGCACTTTGTAGCTTGAAGAGAACATTTCCTGATCAGGCAGGTGGATAGGATATATACTTCCAATTAATAGTTTTTGCACACACTGTGATGTTCTACATTTGCATGTTACTCACTTAACATTTGCTAAAAAATACGCTCAATATTCTTCCCTAGCAAATAAATCTGCAGTATGTTCACCATTTGAGTACCTTTATTAGCAAGAAAATACCATATCTTTGATACATCAATGTAACCTCCCCTAGCAGTTATAACAGAAGAGAAATTTGAAGCATTCTTTCTATCAGGGACATACTGCTCTGTTTCATGGGATGAAACAGTTAACTAGTGCATTTAAAGTTAAAGATCAGCCTAGAATTTGACTATGCCATCACCACACAACCAGTTAATATGATGTCAGACATGCACTGTTACATACTCTATCCATGTTATAAAGGAAACTTGTTTCATTTGACTTATATTTTCATTTATGGTTGTTCACTCAACTTTCCAATGCTTAACAAGCATTAAATATTAAATAAATTGGAAAGAGGCAAAAACCTGTGCTGTGTAAAAACTTTTGACTGGGAGTGTATTTCATACCACACATGATAGACCTATATAAAGATTTGCTCTCATCTTTTCAAAATCTCTTAAAATGTCTTTTAAGTTGAAACATGCAGTCAGATGTCATTGGGCAACTGTATTAAAAGTGGATCTGTCCAGTAATACACAAAAGAATTATAGTACTAATGATAGCATGAGAATATTTGCTTATAAGATATTATGGGATGCTGGGCACCACAAAGCAAAAGTGAAACATGAGTGATAAGTCTCAGTGATCTGCTCAGAGGCCTGCAGAGGGTGTGGCGAGCCTGACTCTCCTATGTTCACATCCTGGTCGAGGCGTAAACTTGGTTGGCAGCAAAGCAGCACATGGTAACTTCCCTCAAGAGCCATCCATCCATCCATTTTCCAACCCGCTTATCCTACTGGGTCGCGGGGGGTCCGGAGCCTATCCCAGAAGCAACGGGCACGAGGCAGGGAACAACCCTGGACGGGGGGCCAGCCCATCACAGGGCACACTCACACACCATTCACTCACACAGGCACACCTATGGGCAATTTAGAACCCCAATTAGGCTCAGCATGTCTTTGGATTGTGGGGGGAAACCGGAGTACCAAAATCCACACACATGTGACCCAGGCAGAGACTCGAACCCAGGTCTCAGAGGTGTGAGGCAACAGTGCTAACCACTGCACCATCCCTCAAGAGCTTTAATAGAAATTAACAGTCCGGTGAGGGAGGCTTTGATGCTTAGATGGACCAAATCACCCATACGACTGACAAGTGGAAGTGTTTGGGGTATATGAATCAGCAGCGTGCAACAGCAGATACGGTCTGGTTTCTGAGAGACTCTGATCCTTCTGCTAGCCTGTCTGACTACCTGGCTGCCAGAGGTGCCAGAGGTGCCAGAGTTCAGGTCCAGAAAGTAAAAATCCAGATCAAGATTTTGTTTCAACCAACCAGTTGAGTACTCTGTAACTGTAAGTCTTTATACTAAACTGGCTGGTTGAAACAGAATCTTGGACTGGATTTTACCTTCTGGACCTGAACTGTCCACCTCCACCTGTTTTGAACCTACTTCACCAATTCCGTGGAACATTCTATGAAGAGGGAGAGGAGCTGTCAAGCTATGCGTACTGGCTTCACCATCTCATTCATCAATTACTGTTAAAAGGTTTGCTTTTCCAGGGAGGATATTGACAAGATCAGGTTAAAGATGAACATTACATAAGGAGCACATAAGAAGTAAGAGACAGTGAACTTGAAGAACAGGTGTAAAATTTAATTATCGTTGGATCGTCCTGCTCATGACAAACAGGCTGGTTGGTTTAGAGATGTGAAGTCACTCAGTTCCTGAAGTCACACACAGACATTCAGTTGTTGTGGAGGACAGCCTGCCTCTGACATAGAAGCCAGATTCCCCTGTAGCCATCAAAAAGGACTTTGAATAAAATACTGAATGTAAAGTTTTTTTAAAATAAGCTACACAAGGGGAGCCCTGCGAGAGCCCTGAAAGGATGACACACTGTCTCACTCCATCAGTCCTCTGTGTGGTGTGATGTCATGAGTTCAGGGCAGCCAAGAGAGACCCTTCCAGCTTCTGCTTTTGTGCCTTTCCTGTCCATATCCCTCTAGGGCTGGCTGGTCCTTTCATCTCGCCCTAGACTTTCCTCCTCAGCGGCTCCTTGGGTTGGGTCAGGCGGCCTCTCTCTCTCACTTACGGCCAGTGCCCTCCTCTGATGTGGAGTCTTTGTCGAGTCAAAATACCCCTGAGACTTTTCATAGACATTTATTCTGGAAGGTTTTTGTCGGCTGTCGCAGATGTTATTTTCCACCAATTATACTTACACTGCCGGACACTCTAAACATTACCTTTGAAAGCACCCATCTTGTCCTACAGACTAAAGAATCTGGTATTCCAGATGTTACTTTTAACCCTATAATGTTTGCCTTCATTTGCCATTGCAATTAGCTCCCTCATTACCGGTATTCAATAATAAGAGCTTAGCTATGAAGACAGACTTTTGGCTCTGTCCAACATGCATGCAATTCTTTCTGCACAACTTACTGGTGCCGTTGAAAAGGTTAACAACATAATTCAGGTGCTCGATAATTAAGCTACGCATTTATCGGCCAGTTCACTGCAGGAATGACAAGGGCGGAGGCTTTTTCCAAAAGTTTGATTACCTGTGAAATATGCATTGGGAGCTGTAGTGGCTGGATAATGTGCTGAGAAGATTGAAGAGAGTCATAAAGCAGCTTCCCTGCCAGAGATCCGCTCGCCTTCACATTCACAGCAGTATAGCATGCGTCTGTCTGGCTGCACAGCTTCATGACTTCACACACAGAGCTCACACCAACACAAGCGCCCCTGTTGTTCTTCACACACATAACCCCTTTCTGGAAGATCAGTGGGTATTTTAAAATATGAAGTTTCCTACAGGGACATTTTATTTAGCAGATGCTTTTAAAGTTGCATTTTGTTTAAGAGTGCAGGGTCCAGCACCTGGAGCCAACGGTATAGGATAAGGGAGGGCCATTCAGAGCTAGATAAGATTTTAACAACTCTGAGCTATTAGTTAAGTTCTCCCCAAGGGAGCTTGATGGGCCGAATGGC
>JAODLC010000044.1:15775757-15797556 GCA_026781145.1 Hippopotamyrus pictus | reverse complement strand
TCTATGTACCTACGTGTGTTTTAATATATATTTATATATTCAAAGTTACTCAGAAATCACTAATACACACAATGAGCACTCACACTCTTGCAATCATTAAATGCTTCAATTTGTTATATTCCAGCCGACTGTGATAATTGCTAAAATGCTGCATCAAATAATAAGCCAAAAATGTATATACATTTTTATTTATTTTTACATATTCACATTTTTTGCAGGCATCTTTGTCCAAACCAACATACAAGTGAGGAATTTGGCATCAAAGGGTATCCAGCACCCCCAGAGCAGGTGGGGCCCTGCTTCGGTGCCCATATGTGCACTGGATTCAAACCCATGACCCAGAAGTTGGGTATAGAACCCTAATTTCCTAATTTAAATCAGCTTCCAGCACCTTTATTGCCAGCAGCTACAACATGACGGTTTCCACAAAACCTGGATCAATCCGGAGCCTGATATAACATAGAGCTACGTCTGTCATCATATAGGATCATCGCATTAGACATGAGAATCTCCAACCGACAGTAAATTGATGATGGAGATCTCACTAAGGAATAAAAAAAAAAAAAAAGATGCACTATGGCACAGAACCATTTGAAAACAATTGTGCAGCTATTATAATGATTCTAACAGCGCTTCCAGAATATTCCTTTACATAACACACTCTTACTTAAGGATGAAGAATAATGTGAATATGATACTCATTGTCATGGAGACCGGAACATCCTCCAGCTGGAATCGGAAAACCAGATCTCTGACTTAAAGAAGATCTCTCACAAATTACATTATCTTTTTCAAATCTCCCTAAAGCTCTGTGTTTAGACCTCAAAAACATCTGTGTCTGAGAGCAACGGAATAAGATTTCCTTGAAAGGGATGACAACAAAGCTGGACATTATTTAAGTGACTGCCCACTTACTTTAATTACAGGGCATTTAATCCCATCCTTATGATTTAAACCCCAGTTAGTCTGCAGAGAACATAGCAATATTTACTAGTAGCCACTGTTCCTTGAAAACCATTGCTCACATTCTCCTTTAGAGCACAGAGACAATCACCAGACAAAAAATATGCATGAGCCTTTGATGGGAAAACATATATAGCGTGTGTGTATGTCAGTAGTGTATGTAGGTGAAGAAACTAGTGACTGTTCCAAACTACAGGGACACTTTTGTCAAACGCCATAGTGGGCAGGTCCCAGAGCAGGCCTAGCTGGAGTTAACTGTCTTTAAGGAGGTTTTATTTTACAAAAATTACATCTGCTAATTACAAAACACACAGCAGAATCCTCATATAAGAAAAAAGTAAATACAAGTTAATTATTGTGTATGTAATTTATGGACACTGTCCATCCATCCATCCTTTATATCCACTTTTCTGGGTCAAGGTTGTGGGAGGTCCTTGGAGTCTATCCCAGGCAGCAAAGGCACAAGGCTCAGGTACACCGTAGATGGGGTACCAGTCATATACGTGCCTTGACTTCTTCATGAATTTCCTCTTTTTTTTGCAAGAACAGCTTTTTGGTTGAGAAGATGCCGATTTTATTTCCAAAGCTCTGAACCAAGCCTCTGGCACACACATCCTATCCATCAAGGGACCTCAATGCGCCGTGGTAGAACAGTAAACACAGAGGGCATGAAGATGAAATGGACCGTCATTCTGCCTGTTTACCCTGAGAGGAACAGGAACTGTAGGGGTTAGTGACAGGGGTGATACTCTGTTTTGGTCTGACACGGCAAGAAAAAAGGCAGCAAGCCACCTGCTAAAAACACACTAAGTGGGTGATTCAAAGTAAAAAGCTGAAAATGAAGAGCGTGGAACCCTTCTGTACACATTGTGGAGTCGTTTGAAAAGGCATTAGGCAAGTTTAGCATGGATGGATGTGTTTCCTGTTAGCTTAAGCTAGATTTATAATTAAAATTACAAGAACAACAGCAGGGAGTGAAAGAGCTTCACTCATCACTTGCTCTTGTCACCATTAAATTGGCATTTCTGTGCTTAATGACAGGACAAAAATGCAGCTTCGGTTGCTTAATAATTCTTGTATGTTAACCTGGAAGAAGTTTGACAAGGCAGCCACATCAATAATAAAGGAAATAAAAGGGACCCCACAGAAGTTCATTAAAAACATTGGCTGGAAGCAAGATCATGCTGTCTTCATTACCAAGCAGACGCACATGGGGAAAACAGCAGCACTGACCGAACACTGAGCCACCATCCCGCATTTCACAGCGCTGTGGGGTCTCAAAGCGATGTTTAAGTAAAAATAGCATATTCTTTCCTACTTGCATAAGACACAAAGGTAACATATCCTCCACGCTCGCAGCGCCCAGACGCGATGCGACGCTCCTAAGTCTGCTCTCTTTTACTGGCCCAAAGCGCGAGTCAGTAGGTTCAAGGGCTCTTTGTGATCTGAGTGCGCTCATTTGTCCAAAAACACATGAAATGAAAGGTGGGGAAGGAGCGGGTCGTTCAAGTGTGAGAGTGACTGACCGTGTCGGCTCTTTGTGTCCCGGGGCCAGAGTGCATCCTACATGAGCTCCCAGACTCCCAGAGGCCTCATTCAGGGGTAATGTGCCAGACAGAACAGATTACTTACCCTTTAATGCTCTCTGCTTGCCAAAGAATGCCTCAACCCCTTGCCCAGTTTCTATGAGGCTGTTTTTGAAGATGAAGACAGCTCCCTTCTCAGGCTGAATGCCACCTTGGTTTGAAAACAAGGGGAGTTAATGAGCACGTTGGCAGCGGGGAGGACAGTAGCCTGACGGCGCTGTTCAGAGGGAGCTGTGCATCTTCTAGGAGATGGGGAACTTTTTATTTTAACATTTGCATGGAAATCAGCAAAAAAAAAAAAAAAAAAAAAAACTTCTTTTAGGGTTATGTTGCATCTAAAGTTCGGAAGCTGATTGCTGTGTTGACAAAGCTGGCTGGTGACATGAGTTTAAGAAGGCAGCCAGGATGTACACTGCTAAGACAACACAGCACCGTGACGCCCAGGAGTTATTTATACTGTATACAGTTGCCACTCCAGATTCACAAATTTGACATTCAGGATTTTTTATTCCTTATTCACGAGTTGGCTAAGAACAATTAAATTGGATTATTCTTAGAGCTTGCAGCGACTTTTAAACTCTTCACTGGGGCTAATTTTACATTTTTAGTAAGGGGCCCAAGTATTATTCACGAATTTTCACATTTGCAATGATCTTCTGCCCCCTAACCTAAGCAGATGTGAAGGGGTGACTGTATAAACACAGACCAAGATCCACAAAACAGAAGAACCATAGCACCTATTGCAATGCTGCCTGTTTATACAATGAAAACTCCAAGCTCATTCAAATGCATCACTAGGCAGTAGCATGTTTGTGAGTAGTGCATGTGCATATATGGAGTAAAGCAGAATACCCTGTAAAGAGGACACCAGTCCATCACAGGGCTCTCACAAGGGTCACTCAAAGTCATTAATTCTACTGAACAGCTGCAAGTCTCAGCAGTATAGTAGGAAACCAGAGCACTTGAAGAAACCCACACAAACACTAAAAGATCGAGTGAATTTAACGCTCTCACGCACACACACAGGCACAGACACAGACACACACAGGCACAGACACACAGACACACACAGGCACAGACACACAGACACACATGCACACAGACACAGACACACACATGCACACAAACAGGCACAGACACACACAGGCACAGACATACACAGCCACACACACATGCACACACACAGACACACACACACATGCACACACACAGGCACAGACACATATGCACACACACAGGCACAGACACACACATGCACACACACAGGCACAGACACATACATGCACACACACACAGACGTGTACACACACACAGGCACAGACACACACGTGCACACACACAGACACACACAGGCACAGACACACACGTGCACACACACACAGGCACAGACACACATGTGCACACACACAGACACAGACACACACAGGCACAGACACACACGTGCACACACACAGGCACAGACACACACAGGCACAGACACACAGGCACAGACACACAGGCACAGATACACACATGCACACACACATACACACACACAGGCACAGACACACACAGGCACACACACACATGCACACACACACACAGGCACATACACACACGCACACACACACGTGCACACACACAGGCACAGATACACGTGAACACACACAGGCACAGACACACACGTGCACACACACAGACACAGGCCCAGACACACACATGCACACACACACAGAGGTGCACACACACAGGCACAGACACACGTGCACACACACAGACACAGACACACACAGGCACAGACACACACGTGCATACACACAGGCACAGACACACATGTGCACACACACAGACACACACAGGCACAGACACATACGTGCACACACACAGGCACAGACACACACGTGCACACACACAAACACACACAGGCACAGACACACACACACACACACACACTCACAACAGTGTGAGGCAGCAGTGCGCTCTCTGAAGCTGCTGCACTGTTTAATATATTATTAAACATTTATCTTGTCTTCACGGCTTACCTGAGAAAAATTTGAAAATATGCTCCAGAATGAAAAGATTAACCATTTTTGTAGATACATTAAATACTTAAAAATCTTATTTTATAGGGAAATTTGCATATAACCCTCAAAGGTAATATAGCGAAAAAAAATTACATTTTAAATTAATTTAAATATTTTATATAGAATTTAAGTACAGCAATATATATACCATACAAAGAAATTAATTTGGAATCATGGAATTAATTTCATTTTCAATTTTTATAGCCCTGCGTAGTATTATGTGACTGCTCATTTATACTGGTCAGTTCAACATATCACCTTAATACTGGTGAAACAATCAGGATGTAAGAAATGTAAGAATAATTGCACCTATTATTTCTGAGATTTCTGACATGAGGCGATATACATCTCAGGTAAAATGAGCATTTCTGCATGAGAGGTAAGAGGTAACAGGGAATTGGCTTAATTTGATTAGCCTCGTACTTCATTGTATTGACTGGACAAAAAAACAAAAGTCTGTGTGGCACATTCACAAACTGAATGTAAACTTAAAATACTGGCAAAATAATAGCAAATATCGATATAACAGCATTTAAACCATTAAATGTCAAATATCTAAAATAAGCCGTAAACTAATCGTTATAATGTATTTGACTCACTCTTCTGATACAAAACACTTCCCTGTCTTTTTTCTCACTCAGAAGCACGGCTATGGATGTCTTGTTGACGTTTCACAACGTCAGAAGTTGCAGCCACATGTAATGACAGTTTTTACACATTGTTAATCACTACTGCAAGACTCCATGACAAATAAAGGGGGAATATTATCAGTCCACGACAATGGCGTGGTGACTCATTCATGCTGTTTTCACTTTTCTCAAAGTTATAAAGCAGATTAAGGAGTAAATACATAAATGGTATGATGACATGGTTCTTTCGTGTCCAGGTCAGTGTTGGTCTCTTATTAAATGATGATGTCGTCAGTAGGTACCTATATGGTCCCTTCCATGCGCACTTATCATTGTGCTTCATGGCTACTGATCTTAACTTTGGGAACATTCCCTTGCAGAACAGTCCCAGGTGTCAAATGAAGCATTAACGGTACATTTACCAGAGCTATCAATCTCAGATAGTGGCCAGAGATCAGCAAACCATCTGTTTTAGTGGGTCCCGGGAGCAGAAATGTGGAAGCCCCTGCCTGCACACCCTGCCTGCACTTTCTGTAACACACCCGTCTCAGCAGGGTTCCCCGGAGCCTGTGATCACAGCGAGGATGGGCACAGGTCTGCATGGCACATCAGTGACGTTTAGCATTCATTGCCTCGTTCATCTCTGTGCAGGTTTCTCAGATGTTAATGTTTCCAGTCAAAACGGAATGTAAACGTAAGTATACAGTCATGACGAAATATCTTGATGTTGCCTTTTCGTTATATTTTAATGTATAGTAGAAATCAATTTCTGCAGTGGAGGGGGGGATGGGGGGGGGGTTTCCGGTGACCCAACGAAAAGGTCGCCCTTGGTAGATTTTGCTCGCTGGGGGGCTGAAGCAGATTTTGAGGGGATTCATTTTGTCTTCCTCGTTACGTGCCTGATCAGCAACAAAAAACATTTCAGTGGGGTTAAACCCGTTATTTTACTGCGTGGCTACATGCCTGATGTATAGCTGTTGCATACGTCCCATTTGCGCAGATCCCAAGCCATGAGCACCCTGCCTGCTCTTCTCATCTGGACGCACTCCTCTTGCAGCGGCACGTCAGATCACGGGCCGAGAGACAGGCCTGAGTCTCCTCGCAATGAGTTATATATACACAAAGTGACATAGCAGACAGAGGATGCACCCACAGCCCTGCCAATGTCATCATGGGGCTGCCGCTGCACACGGAGCTGATGAGCAGTGTATGAAAAGCGGGGATGAAGCGGCCCACAAGCATCTTATGGAAGAATTATTAGCTCACTGCGGGTCAGAGGTTTTCAGAATCTGTACTAAAGAAAAACAGAACTGCCAAAAAAATCTGTGTAATAAAATGTGCCACAGTATGAAATAATAATCACACATTTTAAGAAATAACTGTACCGATAATTTCAGTAAATAGTTTGTTAAAATGTTGCAATTACAAAAGCGACATCAAAGATAAAAAGCAGCTTCAAAATTAAAGAATGCATTCATGATTAATCAGTGATATTCTTGATCCTGCATATACATAATCACAGGTTACATTTTGATTGATTTTTAATACAGAGAAAATGTGCTTTTTGGCCATTCTCTCACTCACCATATCAGTATTGACCTGTACTGAGTAACATATGGATCAACCAGAGCAGGGAGACCATCAGGCTATTTGATTGTTCATTTTGCTACATTTTTTTGGTCAAGTTTTATTTCCCTTTCTTATTACTTCGGACATAATGACAGTATTTATTGTGGGTCCCTGCAGACCAGGCTGGGAACCACCTGCTTCACACCATTTCACCATAAGTGACATGCAACGCTTCAACAGAACACTGACATTAAACACATACCCTATATCATGGGCGTCACCGCCATTAAATCTGAGGGGGACGTGTCCCCCTCACATTTCATAATAATTCGTTTGGACCCCCCCCCACACATTTAACATAAAGTATTAGTTTCATACCAGTCTATTCAAAATGCTTCTGACGGCCCTGGAAGGGATCAAAAAATAAACAGAAATATATATCTTGCAATATCCCACTACTAAAATCAGATGACAAGAACATTCAAGCTGTAAGCAAGTATTGTTAATTGTTGCATAATATTGAGCTGTGGCGTCCGGCAAAATAAAAATGCACCCAGATCCTGAAGCCCGACCTGATTTGGGATGTAGTGTTTTTCAGGCCAAACGCCCCCGTGATTCCTCTCTAACACTAGCATTCATGTTCCTACTCACAGTGTGTGAGACACCCAATTTCTGTCACCAAATAAAGTCGCTCTTACTTCCTGCCACCTCTGCGTCACTGTCCCCCCCCCAGCGTAAATCTGACAAGCGATGTAATGTGGAGGAGGTTTGCCACACATGGTATATAGTACAAGGTTTCCATTCAAACGACAAGAGACCTGAAGCAATAAGATAATAGTATATAAGCTAAAAGTATAAATTAAATGTCATATAACAAAGAGCATGACAGTAGGTAGCATACGGGTTAGAGTAAAAGGTTCAGATCTCAGTTGATGCTCCAGGTTTAATTTTTAAATGGACCAAACAAGATTGGAAGATATGTTAGTATTTATAAATAAAAGTATCCAGTTAACATGGAGGATGTTCTTGTATCTTTGTAGCAGATTAAGATGTTTGTTCAAATTGTCACATCCAGCCTAGATTCTGCTACACAAGTTACCTTCTGCAGGCAGGATTCACTTCCAGATGGTTTCACTCAATGCTGAGTCACACCTGCAGTCAATCAATCAATCACTCCATTGAAGCCCCCTCTGGTTTATTCTTTTTTGCTCAGTCTTGGGTTTGGTCACATGTAACTTCACAGTCTTGGTGGTCTGGTTTCTCAATCTGTCTTCCTGTTTTTTTTCCTTTTGTTTCCAGTATCTCAGTTTCACAGTTCCGTTTGGATTTCTTCCGGTTTACATTTGTCGACAGATATCTGGTTTTATGAACTAACTTAGCATCTTGGATCTTGTATGGGGTTTGCCTGACCCTGCCTCAGCTCATCATCTCCTCAGCACTCGATTCCTTCCTAGCCACCTAGTCTGTGTTCCCTGTGGCCGGAGGTTTCAACTGGCCACCCTGATCCTATATGGGTAACTTGTCAAAGAAGAAAACACTGACAGGCAGAAGACCTGGCACCTCAAGTACACATGTGTGTTCAAAGCCTCAAAAATGTACTCAGCTGAGTTTATGAGTCTTCTGTGGAGAACCACGTCCACACAAGAAATGACGATCCACTGCTACATGATCAGCTACAGCACGTAAACACGCTACTTCAGTGGCTGCTGAAGGGATAGAACTTATTGTGACCACAGATCATGTTAGAATGGTGGAGGTATGCATGAATCTGTGATAGTAAGATCCACATTTGTGTCGACAGTCTCTCCTACAGTGTTCCCTAATGCCTTACTGGGCGGCCTAGGATTATGCTACAGATAGGAAAAAGAAATTCTACATTATATTGTTTTTTTTTTATGAGTCATGCCTTGGCCTAGACCAGTGTTTCCCAATCCGGTCCTCGGGAACCTACAGTCGGTCCATGTTTTTGCTCCCTCCAAGTTCCCTCCCTGACAATCCACATGGACTGTCTGTGGGTCCCGGCATAGGCCATTGCTGTTTGAGATATGCATTTATAATTTTGGGGAGATGTTCAAGTTAGAATGTTGGTTCTTGTCTGTTTAGACTGGGCTAGTGTCATTTTACTGCTGTGATATATGCCATAGATTTTCAATTATTGCAGCAGACAGTGACAGCAATGTGCGGGTGTTGATTACCACAAATTAACAAATTATCTATTGAGTTCCAAAAGAAGCTAGGGAACCAAGACAAAGGACTCTGTTTGGTCACCCTGACTAGGTGAATCCTACAGACTTCAATAGAATATCGTGGCCTTAATGACGACACAGTAAAAATGTGAGCTGTAGTGTTTCCATTAATGCCATTGTCTCTCCAGAGGGTCTTGTCATCCTACATCTGCCAGTGAAGATCTTCTATCATGATCTTCTAAGTGCATTAAATTCCATGGTTACACCTGTCAGAGACTGTCTTCTAAACAACCATGGAACAATGCAAATATTTAGCTACACCTTTTAGGCTAGCTAATGTCCAGTCCACATTCCAGGCATTCATCAAGTATGTACCAAACATGCCAAACGTATGTCATCTTTAACCTTGACAATATCATTGTATTTATGCTTGAACAAATGTCATGTTTGGTTTTTGTTGCAGTGATTGTGGGAAACATGTTAAGTTAGAGAAATGCAAATTCCATGTTGGTACCATGCCATTTCTTTGTCCTGGCACCCAGTCCTTTGGCCTAATTGAAGGGACGTGAATCAGCGTTTCTGCTGTAGTTGGGGGGACCCGTACAAGCAGCATTATGGCATCTGGCTGCTGACATATTTGGATTATGGGCTTGTTTGTGAAGCAAAGCACTGATGAGCAATGGGAGATCAGTTAGAAAACAAAGATACACAGCTAAATCTATCTACTGTAGATCTTCTGCTGCTTATCTGTAGATTTTCTCATTTTCAAAGCACTGAACCTTGACTGGGAACTATTTTGGTATAAACACATTATGTAACATATCATAGGGTATGAGTCTTTAGATGTCATCTTCAGTGTGGAGATTTGTCTGTGGGCTATAATGTGTTATCCAGAGCCAGCTGTTTATTACGCCCTTGCTGGAAGCCCTTTCGGCATCACTGGCAAATCAAGTGACTTTACTGAGGAAAATGCAGCCCAAGCGTAGCTCACAGTTTCCTAGAAAAGTAGAGCAGGAGAAGCACAGCCAGCATCTGAAAGCAGCTCTGGCTCCAAGGAATTCACCCAGTAAGGGGATCCATGAGAAAAGCCTCACTGGGGGATTCGAAAAGATAGACAAAGAGACTCGATGCACAGCATCCAGGAGAAAAAAAACACTTTGTTTGATCTTAGACAGACACCTACCATAAGCACAATTTACTTATTTCTGTAACTATCGCCAAAAAGGCAATTCTTCAAAACTGGAAATGTAAAAGCACACTCACTTTGAATCACTGGACCAGACTGATGATAGAATACATATCTATGGGAAAAATTACAGCTTTAAACAAAAATGGCATACTGCTCTTCAAGGACAATACATTTTTATACCACCTTAGCCAGAAATCACAGCTGAGGTACAGTTGAGATAACTCTAATCTCAACAATGACAACCTTAACCCTAACCGTAACCCCTACCCAGCCCTAACCTTAACAATAAATAACCAAACAAAATATAAGACTTCTGGCATTTTTAGTTTTTTGATTGCAGTCACAGACCAGGTTTGGGCTGGATAGGGGTTAAAGTCGTTATGTTGGGGTTAGAGTTTTTCTCATAAATATGAATGGAGAGTCCCCACAAAGATATAATTATATACTTCTGTGTGTGTGTGCGTGTGTGCGTGTGTGTGCGTGTGTGTGTATCGCCATGTATACAAATATATATGTTGGTTAATATATATATTTTTCTTGGCAATTGTCTCAGCTCTCATCATCCACAACAATTTCATATAAATACAATCCTGTCTTTATTTTTCAACCTTTTCCTTCTTTTCTTTGTTCTCTTCATTCTTCTTCTCATCCCTCTACTGCCCTTTCTATGTAATATGGACTTCACTAGTCCCCCAGTCCTGTCACCTCTGTTAGATCATAGTTTCACTCCCTGATGTCCCTGTCTGGGGTTCAGTGGCTGGTTCTTTTGCCCTGTACCTCTGGGGGGGGGGGGGGAACTGGCCCACTGAGCTGGTCTGGGGAGGTGGCCCAAGTGACCACCATCTCACCTACTGATCTCTCCCATGCGGGACTGGGCCACCCAACATGCTATGCTTCTGGCGGCTGATAGGCAAGTTGTGGTATACCTGGGGTCCGGGTGTCATGGGTGGGACATTGTCTCCATGTCTCTCCCTCTGGCCTGTTCACGGTGCACATTGAGCCCAGGCTGCTGGGGTCTGTAGGGTACATGGGGTGACTCACTGGGAACTGGTTTGATACAGGGTTATCAAATAAGAAGCAGTATACCCCCCCCCCCAGTTAACTTTCTTTTTGCTCCTCCTTCTGTTGTCTTTCATTTATAACTCCTAATATATCTCTTTTACCTTCCCCAATGCACAAAAACATACATAGTAAAATTTATTATTAGGAAAACTATTTTGGTTATGATTGAGTGGTCACAAATTTAACCTAATTCTTAAAATACTCCATTAGATTTCATTGCACCAAAGGTGGAGATTGGGTAACATTCCAAGAAAAACAAAACAAAAATGTAAATATTTCAGAAAAATATTAAATACATATATAACCCTCCAATTTTTAGTACTACTGTAGCATGACAATAATCCATTCAATAAAACACAGAGTTCTTTAAGGAAAAGAAACAGCAAGCTGGCATATTGCAATGGGAAGTCAGCTCCCAGCACACGCCTTGCTGCTTTTTGCCAAAACAGTTCAACTGAAGCCGGAGAGCAGCCGTTCAGAGCTGGGTGGAGACATCGGGGTGCGGAAAGGCCAATGGGCATCAGCATCCTGTTCATGGCCACCTGACAGGGCCGCAGCGATTAGCAAACACCAGAAGGACACTCTCCAGCTTCATCTGACTGCTTTCAGGAGCATTAAAAGATAATTGTATGTCGGTTTGTGTGTGTGTGTGTGTGTGTGTGTGTGTGTATGTATATCTAAAACAGACCATTTCCTGTGATAAAATTAAAGCCTAGACTTTTCTGTTTCTCCTTTCACCATGACTCTTTTATATCTGTTTTGTTTTATTAAGGTTCACCACCTGTCACCACCTGACATCAGCCTAAGGACCTGTTTGATAAACCTTATGCACCTGTGCAAAAACTCTGCTGGACCCTTTTCTTCAAACTTAATTGGCATTTATGGGTTGTGTGCATCGACGGAGGCCCCACGTGGAAAAGGACAGTGACTCTGAAGGCACTGGATCACATACAGCTACTCATGTTAAGCCAAGAAGCATGTGGAGTCAGCAGCTAGACATGTGACTTTCAGGAACAATACGAGGGGCTATCAGAGCGCCGAAAAGGGCTGAAGAGCAGGTGTGTTAGTCACAAAAGCTGCAAAATGACTTAATGTGCCTGGAGGCAGGACTGAAAATCACCACAACATGTTCCAAATGTGAGCGACTTGTATGGGCAACGAGGGCCAGTTATTCCGAGTCAAAGCTGACAAGTGTAGATAGACACTTAACAGGATAATTGCTCAACGCCAGCAATTGAATCAACATCTCAATGACTCAGTCTGAACAACAACTACGTCATGCGCCTCACAAGCCTTTTACTCATGACAGGGCTGTTGCTCTGAGACCTCCTGCCTCTACAGCAAACGCACAGAGAGCCATAACATGGTATAAAGAGCAGAAGACCTGGACCCCTAAGCAATAGGATATGACGACATGATCTGTTGACTCATATGTCACCAATCTGGACGTGTCTGCTTTAGGGGAAAGCCAAACAATGCCTTCGACCCACAGTGTCTGCTAGCAACTGTTAGACACGATGCTAGACCTGTAATGCTATGGGTTGCCATCGCATACAAGGCACTGGGTCAATTGATTACGCTGCAAAATAGCCAGGGTCTATGAAGTCATTATAAAGGACCCTGTGCACTCTCTGGTGCAAAAATTCCCATATATGCCAAAATTTTTATGTCCCCATAAATACAGGTTTAGAAGTTCAAAAGTGGTTTTATAAACACCATGGTTAAGTAAAATGCATCTCAGGGTCTCATCAATCGCCAGATCTAAACATCAATGGACCTTCATGGTAAATTCTAGAGGACAGAGTGGAAAGTTGAGTTCCTGCTCCTTTATCTTGTCCAGTCCCCAAATACACACAGTTCAAGGTCTGTCTGTAATTCCAGTAAGGATGGGAGCTGTTCCTTAGCTAAAGGCTGGCGGTGTTTGCTCCACGACGTTAAGCATCTCGTTGTGCACAAGGTCGTCTCCAAGACCTTCAAAGCCCAAACAGAATTTAAATATTAATTTGTGAACCTCCAGGTTCAATGTATTGCAATGGATGAGAGCTCAACTGCTGTAGTAATATTAGAATAAATTTCTTAACAGTTGTGATGACACTTCTGTTGAAGACGAACTGTGGAATATGCAGATATAATCCCATGGATGAACAAGCTTTAACCCGAATCACGATCACAGAGGCAATAGGAAAGCAGGAGGTACACTGTCTGTCATCATCAGTATCTACCTAACACTGACTTTTCCTATTCACATAAAAAGCATGCTTTATGGTTTCTGTCCCAGGCTTATCTGAGCTGGCATCTTTAAACCGTTCCAGCTGAGGATAATCGGACCTAGCAAAGACTCCAGTGGGAGCAAATGCAGAACAGCAGAGTCACTGGGAGGGAGAGAGAGGCGTGGACTCAGCATACAGTTTAGCACTTAACTCTAACTGAATGGAGACAGTCTGCTGATCATAGCTGCTGCTCCTGAAACACAACGTGGCAGCTAGATCTGCATAATGCAACATCTGGACAGGGAGGACAAGCCATCCCTAAAGCCCTTTAGTAGTCTGAGTAAAGCATGTCATCTCTATCTAAATAATAATAATAATAATAATAATAATAATAATAATAATAATAATAAATTTGTCAAGTAGAACTAAGACTAAAAATTACCTAATATTTTTACATAACTGAAATATCTATTTCATATTCATATACAAATTCATATACTTCGCTCAAAGAATTCTGTTAATGACATTGCAAATGCCAAATCTAAAGTAAATGTGATTTAATGTAACACTGGTATTATAGAAAGCTATATTTTAAAAAACAGTTGATGATGAAAGTACTCATAAAATTCCTTACCCACTACTGGTTTATTCTTAAAGAGTAAATCAACATAGTACATAGTGATCAGATGATAAATTATATTACCCTTAATAAATCTTTACCTGAAATTCATTCTAAGATAGGCATCAAGCACAGTGTGCATAGGCCTTTGAGTGTATCGGACTGTTATTCATCAACCTCTTTATGGAGAAAAATACTATTGGTTCCACCTGTATCATACTGTATATGCTGTCCTCTGCCAAGGAAGAAACCCCACTGAAGACAGAACCCATATAAAACCAGGGAAAAAAACTCACAATATCTTCACAACACTAAGAAGCCAAAAGAATAAAGAAATAGATTTTAAAATACTCTGTGCCAGTTCATCGCTGCAGACAATCCTCCAAGGCAGTAAAGGATAACAAATGAAGCCAATACAAGACAATTATTGCTTCAAAAATTCCGCCTAAGTCAAGCTGTGACAAATAGCTGCAGCCAGCCAGCGTTAAGCCCGACTCAGCACAGCCAACTTTGGACCCAGATGGGACCCACTGACCACATAGGATGGGCCACTTCCTGCAGCTGATCCTCCCCTGCAAAGTGAGGCTCACTTCCCTCCCCAGGCATTTGGGACACCCCCAATCTGAAGTCCAGATTTCTACAGGACAGTCCCAGACCTACACTCTCCCTAAGACCGATTCCAGTCCATAAACACCAGGACTCCTGAAATAAGAAGATGATACCTTCATAATGATGCTTCCACTTATATGAATCTCATGAAAATTAAGTGTCTGAATTATGTCTATAGAGATCATGCTGGTATATCTAAATTAAAGGCACAATTATGTGTTTTTTAATGGTTTTGTCCAAAGTAGCGTGCAAATGAGATTCAGAGAGCAGGGTCATCCAGCATCCCTGCAGCAGTAGAGGTCAAGGACCATGCAATACTTTGCCAATCATGGGATTTGAACTCACGAGCTTCCAATCATGGGCACAGGTCCACAGACCAGTGAGCTACACACCACCCCAGGAACTACAGCTGCACTGTAGCAATGTAGATGGAGAAACATTTAAGAATTCTTACGTGGCCATTTTCTTTTACGTAATACTGCTATCATTCATTTCCATCCACTGTTTATGAGTCAACAGGTTATGAGGCCATTTATCAAATAATAAAGGTCTGACTGTCTGCACTTTATATTACAACACAAAGCCTTAGTGAATTCTTTCAACTCGGTGGCTGAGACAGTTCCAAAGGAGTATGTGAGAAATCACTTTCTAAAGGGTAAATCAGTCAAATAAAGTGAATTTTGAAAGTACTGCAGATAACCCTTATATCACTTCGAGAGACGCATGTTTACCAACACTTATTCTGAAGATCGAAACACAGTTTACCAAAACTGTTCAAATCTGAGAAAAAGATTATACATGTAAAACAAGAAAATCTTCATGCTTAATAATGAAATCTGAATTTCTCAAAGAACATTTACAGAATAAATACCTAAAAGTACAAAAATCCTTTTCCAAAATCATCAAATCAATTTCAGAAGCATCCCTGTACAAAGACAGCAGTGAATCGAAATATATATGCATGAGGTTTTATTGCCCTAACTATATCATTATGTCTACAAAATCAACATATACTTATAGTTCAGTTTTTTAGTCAATTTTACCAGCAGAACAAATAAAGACCTAAACATCAAAATAAATACACAGATTATATTGGGAGCTTAAAACTGGATGCATACTAGATGCTTCCATTAAAATGTCTTTTGATGCTTTTTATAACTAACTTTCATATCAAGAGGACTGGGACAGCAGATTCCATGCACCACCCCAAATCCAGACCAATAGCTAACACACACATGTAGCTCACGGGTCCCTTGCCTCCTAATTCCCTTCTCTGCAGGGGGCATCCATCGTCCACGCCATAGCCCAGTGACAGCTAGCATGCTTGCCCCAGGGACTGGAAGCCAAAAATATGCTCCAAAGTACGCAGAACACGCAATGGGGAGTATGACCGAATTTGCATCCTGATCCTGATTTGCAAATCCTGTTGATATATATGGCTTTTCCTTTCATTACAAATTAATATAAAAGTATAGAAAATGTACACATTCAAAGTAAAACAAAACATATAAAGTATAACAAATATGTTATTTATATTAAATGTTTTAACATGTAAATTGTATATATTTGTAAAGGAATTCAGCACCATATTACAATATAACATATACTGGCTTAATAAATATATATTTTTATTAATTAATCATAGTGTATGGCGGATTTGCAGTGTAGCCTTACATTGAAAGGGTTGGTGCCTTGTAAAGGAAAAAGGGTTAGAAATCAAGATGCAATGATAGCAAAATTTGTAGGGTCATTCAGTACAAAGTACAGGTGCTGGCAGCACAATTCAATACATTTCTTTTAAAACAAGCATTACGTCTCTGTCTCTGCTACATACTTCTACCTTTATTTTTGAGGAGAGCCAAAAACGGCTATAGTCACACCTAGCCAGAAAGTCAGAATTTAAACTGGAGAGATACTGTTGTGGTCAATGTTGGGCTCATAACCAGTGGACTACTAACTAATGCCCCTTGTGTAGGGCCCTTGAGCAACATCCATCACCTGAACTGCAAAACTTTTGAGCTACTTGGGTAAATATCTCACTCAGTGAAGGAGAGCCTGTTCCCATCATTGCCCACATAGCTGTGTGCTCCAAATTCACTCATAGGAGTTTTACTTACACAAAATGTTCTGAGGGCAGAATGAAAAATGATTGGTTCAGTGAGATAACCAATTAGAGTGTAGAGGAGGTAGGTCCAAGCAACTAGAGGAGGCGGACCAACCAATCTTGGTTCCGCCTCAAAATATTATTGTATAAGTATAAACTCCCATGAGCTCCAAAATCCTTTAAGTGCTCTAGCCAATCGGTATCTATAAAACATCAAAAAATCCACTGAAGTATAGTCCGAATTATTAAAACAGAATTTGCTAATATTCCTACAGTTTACATTGAAATAAAGTATTGTAGACTTGATGTGTTCATCGGCAATCAAAAGAGGAATTAACCATGTCAACAGAAGTGATCAACACCCTTTTGGAAAATCCTGCCCACAGAGAAGCCTTCCTGACCGTGGGTTCTCATAAGATTCCCATAATTCAGCAAATCACAGGTATTGATTATACAAGCTAAACAAGAAATCCAACCATTATTTGATCTTATTTTGGGGAGGGGTTACATGGAAAAAAAAAAGATTTTAATGAGCAGTGGAAATGTTCAGAAGATACCAGAACATTGCTTCATACTGGAACATGAAAAGGTTCCTTGAGGTAAATCCAGTTCAAACACTTTGATTCCTGTGTAGCACGGCTTCACCCCGATGCGATGCCACATAAGTTTCGACTTTGCTTCACGGAAAACAGATGTGCTCATTATTATAGGCATTGTTTTCTTCCTCGTGGACTGAAACATAAAGACCTCCACACTCAGAGGATGCTCACCCCTAGCATTTTTATTCTGTAGCAAACGAACAAATCACAGATATGATACGAAATTCTTGTTTATGCGTCAAACATTCAGGCTTCGTGAAACATGCCTCAAACAAATTAAATTATGTTTAAATTATTATAATCAATGGCATATTTTTGTCCAGATCAAGTTGAGGAAAATATTACGGAATCACTCAAGGTAAAAAAAATGCATAACTATGGAATCACCCTGTAAATTGCATTTCTAAAACAAATACTAGCACACGTGTAAACATGCAAATTAATTTGCAGTTTAAAGACTGTGCTTAGAGACATTAACAAGCTGTTGGACTTGGCTAATTGAAAGGACACATGGCCTTAACAAGAGAGCTGTCAACTGAAACAATGGAAAGGATTATAATCGAGTAGGGAATCCAAAGCGGAGTGTGGCAAAAGATGTTGGCTGTTCCCAGTCAGCTGTGTCAAAAAATTGGTACGGTTATAAACAAAATGGAAGGCTAGATAGACCAAGAAAGACGTCAAAGCGTCAGGATAGAAAACTCAAAGCAATATGCCTTGAAATATTTGGAATAGAAAATGCAGAACAAAACAAATGAGAAACAAATGGGCAAAAACAGGAGTCAATGTTTGTGACAGAACGCTAAGAAAAACAATGAAATGGGATTTAAGTACAGAAAACCCAAATGGATAGCAGCACTAACACCTAAACAGAAGAAAAGGTTACAGTGGCTTAAAGAGAAGCAGTCATGGACTGTGGGTGATTAGATAAAAGTGATATTCAGTGATGAATCACAAATCTGCATTGGCCAAGGGCATGATCCTGAAACCTTTGTCTGGTGCCATTATAATAAAACATATAAAGACGTCTGCCTGAAGAAAACAAGCAAATTTTCCCAGTCATTTATGATATGGGGTTGCATGTCAGGTAAAGGACGATGTCAGATGGCAATCATTACTTCATCAGTCAATGCACAGGTGCACATTGAAATTTTGGACACTTCTCTCATTCCTTCGATAAAAAATAGGTTTGGTGGTGATGAAGGCGTTATGGATGATAATGAATCTTACCACAGAGCAAAGAGTGGTAAAGGTTTTCTTCAGAAAAGGCATATCAACTCAATCACATGGGAAAACTTAATCCATGACAAGGCCTCATCCTGCAAAGCTGATCTTTCAACTGCTATTTGAGAATGATGGAACTAGCATAATATAGAAAACTGTTTTTCATTACTGAAGTCCATGCCTCCAAGAATTCAGGCCGTCATAAAAACCCGTGGAGGATCAACAAAGTAATAATTGTGTTTTTTCTTACTTGATGATTCTACTTGATCTAGACAAAAATATGCCATTAAATAAAATTATTTAATTTAATTTGAGAGATGAACATTTACTAAGTGTGGTGATTCTATCATTTTTGCCCGCAGTTGTATCTCCTGTTTAACTCGAAATGTCATCAGTCACCCATCCTGTGCCTCTGTATTCAATTTTGTAACCAAGGCCACAGTCTCCAGGTGAAAGGGTCTCTTCTCCTAAGTACACTGTTGTGCAAAGCCCATTTTCACAATGTATTTTCGGTCCTGTGTTTCTCAGACTGTCCTGAGATATCTCTGTCTAAGACCAGCCCAAAACGCACAACCCAAAGACACTTAATATGACAGGCACATTTGACATAGTTCACTCTGCTGCCATCCAGACAAACCTGCTCTGTTACAGTATGTCAGTATACAGAGCAACAAAAGTCCCCAAAGCAGCAGACTGAAGTGTGTATGGATTTCTGTCCCATGAAAACATGTTACACATCAGTCTGGAGAGAGCTTTGGCTTTATCCTGCCTCTAAGCACATTTAACTCCCTTCAGGGAATGCAAAGCATGCACAATTACTAACCCTTGCATAAGGCACACATGCAATGGCACACTAAAGACTGGCATGCAAGAGAGCTTGTTTCCTGTAAACAGATGGGACTTGGTCACTGAAGTCTCTTGGATGAGATACAAATGAATCTTGCCTGTCAACAGTGAAAGCCAGCGGTGGTGATGTCACCAACATTGAGTTAGCATTTTTTAGTTTGCAGCCCTGTAACATCAATATTTATAAGATAATGCGGCTGCCCTCTTCATGTAACCTACAAAATTCAATGGTGATTACTAATATGACCCCTGGTCATTGGGGCTTGCACATCTTATGAGCTAGTGGCCTTAAGTAAGCCTTCAATTTTCCCAATGGAAGGACGTCCTGCCTCCTTCAAGGAAAGAACTGGCTACTTCTCTAGATAACGGAAGACCAGCAGGATACAGAGAGGAGAGTTTGTTCATAGATTCTGGTTGAAGAGCATGATAGTGACTTTTCTTTCAGCTTAGATTTTGGCTTTGACTTTCAGTTGGAATTATGAATTTTAGTTTATGGTCTTGATATTTTGGAATGACTTGCTGTCTTTGGACATGCACGGTGTACATGTCCTTTTCTTTTGAGTCTCGTTTTGTATCTTTTGTGCATTCCTGTTCTCCGTTAGCGTTCACTCACACTTAGCCCAGTTGCCTCATACCATAGACCAGGGGTGGGCAAACTTATCCCTCTGTTCCATGCTCGGGCATGGTCAGCATTCACACCGTGTGTATACCGTACCTCAGTCCAACGGAACTGGCCCTGGGTCCACCTATTCAAGCTGGCCTGGGCCGGGAATTAATGTACCATGAGCAAGCACAATCTGGAGCAATCAGAGGATAGCCAAACAAACTAGACTTTGGGGTCAAACGTCCTTGGGCACGGTATGGATCACCTAGTTAGTGTAACCCTAGCTTAACACCTCACAGAGTGCCAGTATCTCCTGGCTTTGTGTGGGACCTTCTTTTCCCAATATGATATGCCTTTCATTACTGTTATGTGCACAGTACATCTATAAATGTCTGTCAAAACATATTTGATTCCACTGACGTAATAATATGCAGAAAAATAGTAAAGCAGGAGTATCAGTAACTGCCAGGCAATTTATGTTGAATATTAACTCAGCTGATAAAAGATAAATTCAGTATTTTTAGCTAAAATATTTTTTAGCCCAAATAATTGAAACACTAACAATGCATTAAGATCAACAGAATTCCCACTTTATACGTCGTAAGAGCTATGCAGCTTGGCAGGTCTGCTGTCCCTGTCTGATTTGTCCAGGAACCAACTATCGCAGTATTTTGTCACAAATGCAATAATTTCAAAGCCACACTATCTCACATTTAATAATAAGAATAAAAAAGAAAATAATGGCTTGAAAATGGCTTGAAAAACAAAGAGGAAGAGCCTTATGATAGGTGTAAATCAAGCCAATCAGAGGGCTTAATATTTCCATACCTTCAAGCCAATCAAAGGGCTTGATATTTACATACCCTCACTTCTCAGCATAATGAAACCTAAAGCCTGTTGTACTGAGACCTTCCAAGACATGAGTCACTCACACTTAGGCCAACCACTGATAGTCTGAATATCCTATTAAGTTTAGCAATGGTCTACTTAATTTATCATATTGGAATTTATCACATTGTTTGTATTATATATTTCCATATCTTTCTGCGTGTTCAATACTCTTTTTAAAACTCAAAGGGCACAGTCATGCATTTTCAGTTTTTTTTCTATGCCACTATAAACATTCTTCATTCATTGATATACTGCATATGAACAATATCTACTGCAACAATTTTCTTGCGATAAGTTAACTGTACTTGGTTATTTTGACCAACGCACACCAGTATCACAACTATGGATCTTGTGTAATGCTGTTGGATAGATCAGGACTTCATTTTGATGGTGAAACTTTTAACTTCTGTTGCATGCTGACGTGTTGGTACACTCTGTTCATCGGGCCAGCCAGTATCCTGACACACATGCACTCCCGGTATTTTTATGAAAAGGATGCATCATTTTAAGCAATATGACACATTTTCAAATAAGTCCCAGATCCAGCCCCTGCACAGTCCCTCAAAAAACAGGAAGTACTCCATTCTAGGTTTTACGTGTAGAGCTTACTATATACTACAAAAACTTAATAAATACATCGGGCCAAAAGAAGTTTTGTTTTTGTGCATCAAGGGCCTCATTCACGCCTGCGACAGGAACATATCTACAACAGAATATGCATTTCCGCACCTGACATGCGCCGGTTTATTTTCATGCACACTCTTAAAACCTTAAAAACTTAATAAATACATCGGGCCAAAAGAAGTTTTGTTTTTGTGCATCAAGGGCCTCATTCACGCCTGCGACAGG
>JAODLC010000044.1:15758399-15773238 GCA_026781145.1 Hippopotamyrus pictus | reverse complement strand
GTGTGTGTGTGTGTGTGTGTGTGTGTGTGTGTGTGTGTGTGTGTGTGTGTGTGTGTGTGTGTGTGTGGATTATGTTTATATTACATTGCGGGGACCAAATATCCCCCACAATGTAATAAAAGCCTATTATTTTGACATTGTGGGGCGTTTCAGGTCCCCACAAAGATCTGTGAATGCAGTCAAAAAAGCAAAAATCCTGAAAGCCTCGTAATTTGTTTGGCTACTTATGGTTAAGGTTAGGGCTGGGTAGGGGTTAAGTTATTCATGCTGGGATTAGAGTTTTCAACGTAGAAATGAATGGAGCGTCCCCACAAAGATATAATTACACACCTGTGTGTGTGTGTGTGTGTGTGTGTGTGTGTGTGTGTGTGTGCACGCGTGTGTGTGTTTGTGTGTGTGTGTGTGTGTGTGTGTGTGTGTGTGTGCGCCAGTACATTCCCTGGGGTGAGCTATAGTCTGTGTCTTGATGCCACTGTGACTCCCAACAAGAGAGGCGGCATTCCAATGTGGTCAGACCTAAACCTATAACACCCCATTCAGTCGTCTTCCTTTCGGTCGTATTTTTGTTTCTAGAAAGTCTTTGGTTCGATGTTTCTTGACATCTTGACACCACACCAAATATATGCTTAAATATTTGTTTAAATAAGAATGTAATATTGATCTAAGAACATGTGGCTTATTAAAAGCTATTTTCACAAACAACTGAAAGTTGTTTTCTAATCAGGTACTGTGGCATCCTCCTGCAGGTGGGAAAACACTGTGGGACCAGATGCAAGGAACCGGCAGAACACATGGCGTCTCTGAGAGCTGAGGTCTTTCAGATCACCGCCTTCTCGTGGATATGAGACACTCTTTCTAGGGATTCCTCAGTCGCGTGGAAAACAGACATCCGTCAGGCCCAGCATGTTTACAGACGGAGATACTGCCTGCCGAAGACCAACACTCCAGCGTTAACAAAGACCATACCTAAGGAAGACCTCCATCCACAAAAAAAAGAAACTTTCCCCACTCTCAGATAGACACCCGAGAATGAGATAACAGATAAACAGATTCTTACCAGTGGAATGAGCTCCGAATGAAAAGAATCGACCTCTATATTTGGTGTGGAAAGTTACCTCTTGCGGGGAGCGTGCAGCCGGCTTGTCCTGGTGGTTGGCCAAAATGAGGAACGGGAGTGTGGAGAGTTGGGGGTGCTGCAGGGCAGCGTGGAGCTCCTTCCGGGCCACTTCCATGTCCCCTTCAGAAGAGGCGCTGTCCAGAACGAAGATCACTCCCTGCGATCCCTGGTAATAGCGGCTCCAGTACTTCTTGATATTGTTGGCTCCTTTAATGAAAGAACCAAGATTGTATGTTACGGAACGACCCCATGCTCAGACCACTCATCTCTTTGCAGAGCACCAGCAGTATTTACATTTCAACACTCACAGTAAATTTTCTCCACAAAAACATATTTTCAGATTTTATTCATCAGACTGAAATCGACAATATCAAAGTCAAATCTTAAATCGATGAATCACCTTCACCTTTTGTTTTATGCCTGAATAAACAACCCAGGTTTTAAAAAAGACCAAGAGAAATGTAATCAATCAAGTCCCATGTTTACACATTCTTAGTAAAATTGTACTAATGTTATGATTCACAATAATCAAAGAAAGTTATTCAGAAGTACATTGAGAAACATTCAGTTTGCATTAAACATGCATATATTAACATTTGGATATAATATTACCTTTACAAAAAAAAAAAAAATTGTGTTTAGAGAAATGTGCCAATGTAACTTATGGTTCAGTGTATTTTTTTTTTGTTTTTAGCACAGGAAGTTGCATTACATACTGCACAGACTTCATCTTGGGGTGCCAAGTTTGGCCCCACTTGCATAGCCCTTGGGGAAAAAAGTGTCCAAACGCGCTCTGCTCAAGATAAAGCCTTTCTTCAAAGTAAATATCGACGCTGTGAGCCATTAAAAGCAGGGCACACAGTTATGTTGTGAGTGCAGATTCCAATGGGAAACTCTACAGCAAAGTTCAAATGCCTCCCAATTTATAGTGAACATATGGTTCCTTTTGTCTGCAGTAATTCGGGCACGGCTCTGTTAGGGGAAGAAACCTACACGCTAACAAAATGAGCTACTCCCCCCTATCTTAGTTTGGTTGTCATGATAACTCAGGTGTGTCGGGGTTGGAAAAGAGCAAAGCAAAGTCGACACGACACTCCAAATATCACCGGCTAGCCATTTTGCCATATGTTTTACATACTTCCTCCTTTATACATTTTCTCCTGTAATTAATAAAACCAGTCATTTCAGCCAAAATACTGTTACTCTGATTTGTCTAATAGCCGTCAATGTCTGCTGTGACGAACTGAAGATATAATATTTTCAAGGTGCATGAATACCATCATATCTATTATTTTAAACTTGCAAGACTCTTCAGTTTAGCATGCCTGCACTCTTCAGGCTTACATCCTTATATAGCTGCCCTGAAGCCTGACGCTCCTTACTGGCACTATAGCATTATGTAGCTGTACCAATTATTCCATTCATTGTTAAGTGAAATCGGAAAATGACTGGCTCTGGCCAGTTTCTGCCCCCTATTGGTCAGAAGGAGAATAACAGCCTGAGAAAGCTCATTCGCCGATGATCACTTCCTGAAATATCTAAACAAAAATGTTACAGCTATATTGCGCTGGGGGCCAAACTTAAATGATTCTCAATGTTCTCAAAACATCGTCCGTTAGCTCAGGGCCTAGTGTTTCCCAGAAACAAAATATAATGATAATTACTTTGTGGCCTTACATCTTAACCAAAGCAGATGGAGCCATGATGAAGACCACACTGACACCCCCTTGTCTGGTTATTTGTTTATTATTTGACTACAGGAAATAAAACACATTTCTAGTTCTGCTTGATCTACTGGTGTGCATGGTTTATGTCCTCAGTTTTACATTTTAGCGAAAAAGACAGTTTGCTTTTGTCATCTCCTGTCTTGCACTGGATGAGCTACCTGTTTTTTAACCATATCGCAGGCTGAACTACCTAGTCAGCGTGCCACTGTAACCATGCGTGTGCCGTTATATGAAGAATGCTGTATGGTCATAAATCAGTCACCTACACGTTCCTGCGCTTCTCTGTATATGCTCAGGTGGCTCCTTAAGACGTTGGATGAGAAACCGCCTCTCTGGGATTGGATTAATTACTTGCCAATATGGTTCTGCTGGACAACTGCATTCCGACCACCCGAATATCAGAGCGACAGCAGAAATGTGTGCAGCAGGCCTGTTCGGTCTTAATGGTCCGATGTGGTCATAAGTGATGCCGGGGGCAGCTCCGTGTGGCAAATCTGTCCAGCAGCTGTCCTGACTGCTTGTCTGCCCAAACTTCTCATCCGCGCTTCAGTCCGATTGAACCGCAAAGAGGGCTTGCAGGCTTTTCCGGACAGCTTCAAATAAACGTCTGTAATTATGACAGCCAGTCTGGGGTGGTCTCTTGTGTCAGCAGAATATGTTAATCAACAGTGTGCATGCAGGCATCTGTCAAGTGTGACACCTGAAAGCAGTCAAATGCAGATACTAACAGAAGAATGCTATAAAAAATCAGTAAAGAATAGGATCAGTGTATTTACTGTTACGCTGGATTTAAGAATTACTCCTCACTACCGTTCATCACTAAAATACAATTGTTCCTCAAAGCCATCAGTCCATCTTCTGAAATTGCTTGTACTACTTAGGTTCGCAGGGGGTCCAGAGCCTAACCTGGAGGCTACGGGTGCAAGACAGGGAACAACCCAGGATGGGGCGCCAAACCCATCAAGGGCGCCTTCACAAACTAGTCACTCACACAGGCACACCTACAGGCACCGCCCTCAAAGAACCAATACAAGAGTATTGCGGAATTAGGTAGACATGACTGGTATATGGTGCAGCTAAACCATATTTTAAAATTAGCCAATAAATGCAATTTCAAACAGTGCAATTTTATTGCCGGGTCTTAATTTTCAAACCAGAATAAGTATTTATTTTTTTAAAACACCCCTACCTGAAACCAGCACATCTGAAAATAAAAAAAAAACATTGTTTTTCTTTGTTTACAGTTCTTATAATCACATCAGCCTGTGGTGGCCTTTTTACATATGCTGTCAGTTTGGACACAACAGCTTTTGGTCAAACATCTTTATTGAGCGGCACGCACGCTATTCTCCAAGAGGGGAAAAAATCAGGAGACGCAGAGCACATGTAGCGACTTGATATAATAGATAATGTATATACAGCTGCTTAAATGCACAATTTATTAATTCGGATTCTAATTTTAGGAAATTATGTAATATCTTTACTTACATAACATTATATGTTCAACGGTCATTAGAGATTGCCTAAGAAGGTTTTTTTATTGGCTTCCACCTGGCAGTTCATAAGGAGAAGAAAAAACACAAGTATGTAGTTGTTAGTGCAGCCATCTGTAATTTGAGATTTGATGAAATGTAAAACAGCGTTCAGCTAATAAAGCCAGTAATGCAGTGTTTCGGTCTTGTGTAGAAAGGGCAGCTTCCCAAAGCAGGAGATGAATTTCTATCACTGCAGAAGTGACATTTTGCAGCCCTGCACTCTTAAAATCCATAGCTTGCTCCTGAGACGGGATGCGTCGGAGCTGTGCGGCTGGATGCCTGGGCCCGACCGTCCACAGCGCAGCCGCGTCTCAGCCTGGGCCGAACCACTCCTGCACAACTTCCCTCCCCTATAGCCGGCGCTGGCTAGGCCATGCAAACATTCCCATTGTTGACGCATTTATCACTCCGTGGCATCAACAATGTCTCTTTAAACCAAACAGATAGGGCACAAGCCCTGAAGCTTGACTTTCCTTACTGGCACTCTTAGAATGTGTGACATTTATAAACTACAGAGCCAAATATAGGCCAGGTAAAGTACAATAAATCAAAACAGCAGTGCTCAAAGCCACTCCTTTAGCCCAAAGCAGAGTATAGAGTATATATTGAATGAATCTGACACATGTCCGTCTCATTATCTCTTGATTTTTAAAATCATGCTCAGTCACAGGTGTGATGCAGGTGAAATCTTAAATCATGCAATTCCTTTCAGTAAGTCAGTCTTGAAGCTGCTTGTCTTCTCAAGTCGGTTGAACAAAGCGTTAAAAAAGTAAGTCTTTTGGTGTTTGCGACTGTAGTTAAAATGTGGCAGGAAAGTGATGACATTATGAAACAAAATAATGCAGAACAGGGGCTGAGATGGTGACAGTAATTGTCAGTGATCATAACCCAGTATGTGAATGTGGTTTCAGTTGTGTGCTGTTCAGAGAATGAATATCAGTCTGACCTTTGGAGATGGACAGCAGGCCTGGTACCCTAAACCCTTTATTAACCGAGGACAGGCCTGCCGCATGACTAATCTTTTAGAAACAGTACTGCTGTGAGAACTCTAAATTAAAACAATCTGTTTCCTTCTGCTTTGAGACTTAATAGCAGTTTACCAATGATGTCAATTTCTGCTTTTTTTTTTAACATGGAGAAGGACGGCTTCATTCACAGTCATTATCAGCGAGGCAAACCGCATCACATTTTACAGTAATACAAACCATGTTGCAGCAGAAATTATTACATTGCTGTGGCCATGTGGAATAAATGCTTTCAGATTCTTCATCCTGGGTAGGCGTCTAGAGTGCTTTCAGATACCGTGTCCCGAGTAGGCCTCTGGAATGCTTTCAGATTCCCCGTCCCGGGTAGGAGTCTCGATTGTTTTCAGGTTCCCCATCATGGGTAGACATCTGGAATGCTTTCAGATTCCCCGTCCCGGGTAGGCGTCTCGATTGTTTTCAGGTTCCCCATCATGGGTAGACATCTGGAATGCTTTCAGATTCCCCTTCCCGGGTAGGCGTCTCGATTGTTTTCAGGTTCCCCATCATGGGTAGACATCTGGAATGCTTTCAGATTCCCCGTCCCGAGTAGGCCTCTAGAATGCTTTCAGATTCCCCCTCCCGGGTAGGCGTCTCGATTGTTTTCAGGTTCCCCATCATGGGTAGACATCTGGAATGCTTTCAGATTCCCCATCCCGGGTAGGCATCTAGAGTGCTTTCAGTTCCCCATCCTGGATAGGCGTCTGGATTGTTTTCAGTTCCCCATCCTGGGTAGGCATCTGGATTGTTTTCAGTTCCCCATCCTGGGTAGGCGTCTAGAGTGCTTTCAGGTTCCCCTTCCTGCGTAAGCGTCTCGATAGCTTTCAGGTTCCCCGTCCCGGGTAGACATCTGGATTGCTTTCAGGTTCCCCGTCCCGGGTAGGCATCTGGATTGCTTTCAGGTTCCCCGTCCCGGGTAGGCATCGGGATTGCTTTCAGGTTCCCCGTCCTGGGTAGGCATCTGGATTGCTTTCAGATTCCCCATCCCGGGTAGGCCTCTCGATTGCTTTCAGGTTCCCTGTCCCAGGTAGGCATCTAGAGGCCCTTGGCTGCTCACCAGCCCCATTCACCCTGTCAAGGGGCGTCAGGAACACCACTTTTTTAGCCCAAACTCCTGGCTAACCCTCTGGGGAAGAGGGCATCATCGGCGATGCCGCATATCTTTCTCTTGCATTTCAGTTTATATCTCGCTGAAATCTTTATGTAGAATCATGAAAAAAAACTGACTAAATCCGTAACCTGTCTTCTTTTCAAAACGTCTATTGTCGGAAGTATTAAAGTTTTTAAAATTAGGTTAAATAGGCTAAAAAGTAAACCATGTCACCTGTTTTACCTGCATCGGGGGCGTGTAGTACCGCTCTCACCTGAAGATGGTTATTCACATTCCAAATAGTCGCATTACCGCATATTCAAATTGCATTCGCATGGTAATTTGATGAACAATGCAACAATGAAACGTGATCCAGATACATCCCGTCAGCACCATAAAAGGGGGGGGGGGTCTGGCCAGGTGTGAATGGCTCATGCATACACATGAGAGCTCCTAATATTCAATGGAAGGAGGCCAGAAATAGTGACATGAGTCAGGTTTTTCTTATTTATTTATTTATCCAACTGAATGTTGCATCTACACCATTTAGTCATCTTCATGTACCCAAGACTTTGGTGATCAGATATCTGGGATCAAAATAAACTGCCACCATTGCTTACTATGTACTTGTATAACATTTCTGCAAATGTTCCAAATTGCATTTTGCAATGTCTATACTTTGATGTCAAATTACAAACTTAACATAAATCTGAGATGTTTACAAAGTACATTAAAATAAAGATGAGTTTAATGCCAACCAGCCTGTGTGTGCCCTGCCGTCGACTGCCAACCAGGGTATTTCCCTGCCCCATACTTCCTGACACAGATTCCAGACTCACAGTGACACTATACTGGATAAAAAGGTTTGGACGATGGGTGAATGTACCTTTATTCAAGGCTGAAATACACAAAGATACAAATAAGACCATTTCCCAAAACATATTGTCTAAAAAAAATAAAACTATACACTTGCTATCTTATGCATGGCAAGAAAATGTAAGATCAGTTTCTTTTACCTGTTTAAGCTCCTTTGGAACTTCTCATTAACCCATTCATTGTTTTTTTAAGCCTAAAAATCCCATTATGTTAAAATGATTTTCAAACATTTTTGAGAAATTTAACAGCAGCTACACCTCAGTCCCAGTGCTGGTTGACTAGCAACCCATCTACCAACCGCCTATCGAGTACTGTGTCGCAGTGAGTCAGGAGCTTATCCGAGGAACCACAGGGCATGAGGCAAGGCCCACCTCAGATGGGATATCGGTCCATCACATACTTGAGTAACCCTTTTACCAAAAACAAATTACAATTTTTAAAACAGGCGAATATTTTATTGCAACAATTCAGGTGGGGGCACCACTAGAGTTTGTGTTCCTTTATAACACACATATTGGGCCCCCAACCCAAACCAATCCAATCATGTTCCAAATCTCTTTGGAATCACCCAAATTTCCCCTAATTTTACAGCACCTCTGAATTCAGGGCAGGTACTTTTGCCCAAAGGTATTACAACAAGGTCCTTACAGGGATTGTAACGAAAATCCGATACGTTAAGAGTTCTACACTGCCTGCTGACCTTACGATAAACACTCCAGTAAGCAGAGATGTAAAGTTCAGGTCCAGAAAGTACAAATCCAGACCAAGATTTTGTTTCAACCAACCACTTCAGTACCCTGTGACTGTGACTCTTTATGCTCAATGGGTTGGTTGAAACAAAATCTTGGTCTGGACTTGTATATTCTGGACCTGAACTTTCCACCTCTGCCAGTAAACAAACCCTGCAGAAAGCTGCTAATGGTCTGTGAGTACCTCCCAGACAGCTCTGACCTAGTCAATTCCATAATTTTAAGCTCTGACCAAATTTGGTAACACTCCTTACAAATGTGCTGGGCCTATTTTTTCTTTCTCTCAGGACTGCTGTAGTGACCTTCAGCCATTTCTCATGGCACACGCCTCGCGTGTCCTGCAGGAAAACACATAACCTTCATGTCATACAGGCCTGCCTAGATCTGTACCACCGTTACCCTGGTTTCCACTCCACTGTGGATGCAGTTCTATTTCAGGGGGTAGTTCTGAATGTGACATTTGCTGGTCACTGCCTTTACGGGCACAGTGCTTCTTAATGACATGGATGCATGAGCTGAAACTAAACAAATGTCCTGTTTTGTACACCGCCATTGCAGTTGGGCCTGACTACAGACTGGGTCAGATAAAAGTAAAAAAAAAAAAACACGAAGGAACAAGGAAAACTTTGCTGTAAATGAGCCGCATCAAACGTATAATTTACAACCCTTCAGGCTGCGTCAAATCTCTTCCAAAATAGATAAAGGACATACAAGCCTTGTATATGTACCACAGAGCATTAATTGTCAGCAGTCAGCTAAATGAAAAAAAATCTTGAATTAATCACATTCCAGAAGCCTGTGTACCTTTTTCAACATCTCAGTAGATCCAGAGTGACCTGAGACTGACACCAGCAGACACAGATACGGGGATGATCTGCTGCTGTGAGCTGTGACTGCCGCCCTTCCACTTATCATTCTTTATTTAAACCATTTACAAATAATTCTTAAATGTTGGTAATCAATACAACCCTATCATTATGTTTATATAGCAAGGGGCTTGACACATACAACAGATGCCTTTACCCAAGGCAAAATAAATTTTTTTGAGAAATCAGAATCAGACACTCCCTAGAGCATACTGGGGTTAAGGGCCTTGTTCAAGGGCCTAATGGTGACATCACTCTGCCGACCCCAGGACTTCAATCAGTGACCATCTGATTGCTATTGGGTAATGTTATGGACACTGAGTCAAACTGCACATCCAGGTCGAGATGTCGTGTATTTTATAGCCCAAATCAGAAGAGGAACAGTGAACTGCTCTTTATGTTAGGGACCCAAAAACCTGTAAAATGAACTCCGCTCTGTGATCTGCTCGCGGTCTGAAACAGAACAAAGCTTTGGGGGTGAAGAACTTCAGAGTGTGAGTGAACCTATGGATTGATGGATGGATGGATGGAGTGAACTCTGAGTAAAGATTTTTTCTCCACTGGTAAGAAGGTACCTCCAAGCTCCTTCACATTCAGCACGGCGTTGTGGAACGGCACCGCTTTGATGCTGAATCCTGAAAGACAGAGAAATCACAAGAATGGTCATTAGCCTAAGCATGACTGCGAGGACACAGCAAAAAGTCAGCGTGACGAGGCCACATACTTTTTGTTAATTTTTTTTCTTAAATATATTAAATACGGGTGCCAATCTCAATAGGAATATAAGCTCTGACCAAATTTGCTGGGTCTATTTTTTCTTTCTCTCAGGACTGCTGTAGTGACCTTCAGCCATTTCTCATTTCTCACTTGACTCAAAGAAATGTTTTCTAACATGTAATTTAAACATAACATAAATGCACTACAGATGTGTGCAGAACTGCCGCTTATTTAATTATTGCTGTATTATTATTGGTTCACGGCCGATGAGTTTCTGTCGTTTGCATTTGACGTTGTCGTGATCCTCTCCGCCACCCTCCTGAACTGGTTCGGTTTTGCTGGATATCCTTGCACCCCAAATTTTTTCACTTACTGTATTTCAATGCCAGGAGGATACCATGTTCGTAAATATAAAATGTTGTCACTGGATTTCATTTTTACTTGGATCTACTGCTTTCGTCTCTTTACGAAACTGTTCCTTTCATGACATATTTACTCGCTCACATTTAATTGAATTGAATTCCCTTTGGCTTGTTTGTATTTCCAGTCACAGATCCATGCCTTGCTTCCACATAACAGGAGCCCAAGTATTTAAGCAGCCGAGTACTTAAGCAGAACCACAAGCAAAACAGGAAAAATTGCATAATCACCTTAGCGTGTCATTCAAAGAAAAGGTTTTTTTTTTTTAAAAAAAAAAAAAAAAAAAAAAGGCAGTTACAACATGCTGGAAAACAGAATTTCACCCTCATTTTATAGTTCCTCAGTTAGTTTTTGAAGGGATGGCTCTCGTAATACAAATGTTGTTACTTGTGGCGAGATTTAATTCTGTTATAAAGCTGACGAGCACAGTAGAGATGACACACAGTCATGTGGCGCGACCATTTCCCTCTCAGTAAATGTGCATGAATGACACCATGCACAACATCAGCTCTTTGATATGACCAAATGTAACAGGTTGTGTGAGTTTCTTCACACGCATGGAACAGAAACTACATACAGATAATACAGGGAAAAGCAGGCTTTTTAACAACTGATCTCAAAAAAAAAATAAAAAATAAAAAAAACTTTACTTGGACTTGTGGGAAGATATTCTTTTAAAAAGCGATGCAACTTGTTTGAATGAGAGTTGATTGCTGGAGCGAATCCACGGAGCACTGTATGATTAGACAAGTATAAAAATGGCCTCACCGGTGGTGGGACCAATGGCGTCAGAGCCTTCGTTGCACAGGCAGGAGAGGAGCGAAGTCTTCCCAGCACCTGTCAGTCCTATACACACAACATCATACTCAGGCCTGGGCGGCGGCGGAGCTTTGCAGCAGAGGATACGGAAACACTGGCAGGACAAAAAGAAGAGAAACAGCAATAACGTCAGGCATATTCGGTCGTTGTTAAGGATACAAAAGAGACACCATGCATTGTTTGAAAGACACAGACAACAGTTCAATAAACATCTAATGCAGAAAATTCACGCAGGCAACGTGGCCAAAACGTCAGACATATTTTCTCAGAATGGAGTACTAAAGTTATCTTCGTTTAAAGTGCACTGCAGGGCTGGCCGGATACGGATGCGGCCCTGTCAGCCCATGAATCAGTGTCTGTGACCGCAGGCCTGCTGTGAGACATTAAGGCTAAAAGGTGGCGTGAACCGCCAATGAGATGCTTAAGAGGTGAGTATGCAGAACTAAAAAGGACTCCTTTTTATTGGTGAGACGGGCCCCCCGCTGTGATTCGGGTCCCCCGTCCTTCTGTGTGATCTCTCCTTTCGGACAGCCACGCAGATCCGGTGACGGCGCCTCTGTCTGGTTCACGCAAAGGACACTTTGCTGCTATATCCTGCTCTGGAGCAAAACCATGGTGAAATATTTGAATATACTGAACATGTCTCTTTGAAGTTACGATGGAATCTTCTGCCCACTGCGTATATGTATTATTAGAAGAACCCAATATCAGGATACATCTGGTACGTCCCACCAGTGTCTGCTGCATGGCTGAAGCTACATCCATGACGGGGGCCCCTCTACACAGAAGGCCCAGGGTTCTGTTTTTTCCACAGTGATCCAAACAAGTATTCAAATACAGAAACTGGTTCCTCTTCAACATGCAAGTCCTCACCCTGAGCTGCAATGTTCAAACTAGAATGAAACATCAAGGAGACACTCATAGATATGATGAAGAGAGAAAATAACTAAAGTAAATGAGGGACCTGGATCAACAGGAAGCTTGTCATCATTTAGATGCAATCCGTAAGGATTCTGAGGCCTTTTAAAGGTTTCAGAGAGTGACCATTCTTTGGTGACAATGGTGACAATGATGTCACCATTTTCTCTTCAGCTTTCTTCTCTACTTTCGCTCATAAAGGAGTGGTAGTTCTTTATGCAAGACCTAGAGAACCACACACACTAAAACATTCAGGATCACACCTGAGATCCTTCGACTGCGTGGCTGGAAAGCAACACGTGATTTGACCATGTGTCCCACACTGAGGGACCTGGACAAGTGTGCCTCATGCAGCCAGTAGGCATGGCCCTCTCTATGGTCCCAGAAGCAGAAGGACCGTGGGTCCCATGAACTATCAGCCTTCCCATCACTTACAGTGCAGTGGGAGCGCAAGACTGCAGCAGCAGTTGCTTAAGACGTGTCTGACCTTTGACCCCATGGCCCCGGACACACTAGGTTCCCTGTGGGACCAGACAGGCTCGCTCAGCCCGCTGACAAGGTGATTGACGAGGATGCTTGGTCAAAAGGCTCCAAGGGGAAAAATAAATATTACCAAAGGTAAAGCCCACAGCCTGAAGCTTTCAAGAGCCATGGAGCTCCTCAGATGAAGACGATCACTAGGGGAGGCTGTAAGGCATGTCCACCACGAGATGACACTTTCCTTAACCTTTGAAATGTTTTTACACTGAGTCCTTATCTTAAAAACCTGGGCAGCAGAATGTAGAGCATCTGTTTTTTTTTTTCTCTAAAATAACGTTTTTCACTCCTTCAAGAATAACTTCACTGCCTGCAAAAAAAAAAAAACCTCATTCCAAATACTTTGGATTGTGTATGCAAAACTCTTAACCAGAACTATAAAACAGCCATCTCACGTGCCAAGCTATATTCTAGATTAAGCATTTTTCGGAAACTCTCTGAATCTCTCGCCTGACCCTTTGGTATTTCTCACTTAAAAAACAGGGCATCAAATGCTGATGTAATGAGGGCCCCTGGCCGCCGGCCAGCGCTGGCTCCCGATCTGAGCTTTACCCAGACTCAGCAGGCGTGCGACACAGCTGCACCGAATCCACCCCGCCATGACGCGAGGTTACACGCGAACACAGGCTACGTAAAACGTCACGTCAAGGAGAAACGAGGCCCTCGCCACTTCAGCCCTCCTCCTCCGCGTCACGCGGGCCAACCTGTCTGTCCGCTGCCCGTGGGTCATTAACTCCACCGTCATCTGGCCGAGCTTCAGGCCCACTTTATTCCGGCTTTTGTTTCCGGCTAGGCACTGGTGCGGACTCGAGGGTGCCAGCCTGCAGTCGAGCTGTGGCATCCTATTAACACTGCAGGTCTGTGCCCGTGACGTGTTTGCGCCGAGAGCATGCGTCCCATAAATAAGGCAGGAAGTGCTGTGAGCCTGTGGTGGTGACGATGACGTCACATTCATGTGGGCCTGCTGAGATGACACCTCACAGGCAATCACCACAAATGACCTTTACTCAGCCGTGGCCGAGTCCAGTATAAACCTTGACGCCTTTACACTGGATGGATTTATTAATGTGCCGCTATTCCTTTTAGACCATAAAATGCAGCAATAACACTGTGTTCAGAAAAGTCTCAGATTAATTGACAAATGCCTGATTACCACGGACGTTATGGAAAGAGATAATCTGTGTGTATTTTTACGGAGGTTTGTTTTCACCAGCGAGAAGTTCAGAACTTAAATATGTCTTAACACAAGTTTAAGACTCTTTCTACGAAAGCCAGCAAGCTTAAAATAACATTTTCATTAAATACAAATGTGAATAAACTAAATAGTTTGGGGACCAGCAACAAAGCAGAACATCTGCTATATAAAAGAAAACAACCAGAAAAAAAGGAAAATCACTCTCACATATACAAAAACAGTCATCAGTAATCAGAAACCACAGCTTTGTTTTTTTTTGCTTCAAATTCAGACAATTAGTTACAAATATGTATTTTAATTACTTAATAAAGCTTCAGATACAGGACTTTGTGGTTAGACATGCTTCTTTTCCCCTGATTTTGCCGGTTTTTCCCCTGATTTTGCCGGTCACGCTTATCAGAGTGCCCCAGAGATTTGGGTGGTGTTCATCACCGTGAATCTGGGGTGGGAAAGAGTGAGCAGATGCAGTGGGGTGACCGTACCCAGCGTTCCCAGTCGGTCCACTCAGACAGCCACCCGCCCTCGTCTGAGGAGCCCGGTCGTGACCTCTGACCTTTAAATGCGTCTCCAGCTGGAGCAGGGATGTGTGTAACGTACACCGGCAGCAGCCATAACACAGACGTGGGCGGCTGCAGCACCGCTCTGGCAGAGGGTGAGGACTCATTCATCTTTTTCCCTTTCATTTGTTGATGCTGTTTTGCTTCGGTCACTTTGAAGTGATTCGTGGGTGGGTGGGGGCATACGGGGGTGCGAGCCCAGGCTTAGCGCGGCGGAGCTTGACATAACAAAACCTGCACTCGCTCCCACCGAGATGGGGGGGACGTGTTCCGGGCCGAGCGGGGACGTCACCTTTCTGACACCCCACCAGCTGCCCCGCTTCCCACGTCGGACTTTTCCACACGTTCCTGCGGTTACGTCATACTCCGGAGGTTCTCCCAAGGTTTGTCATGTGACCAAATGCATACCTTTAATGCGCCACTGTCTTCTTAAGGAAAAGAGCGACATGGATGAAGGGAGGCGTGTCGCCGGCCACGAAGCAGGCAAACAGCATCGCCAAGCACATGACGCTCTGGCCACACTGGAAACACAGCGTCCGCCTGCAACAAGCCGGATTTACGGTACTCTAACTAAGGACACGATGCACGCGATGGCTAACGACGGCTAACTAAGGACACGATGCACACGATGGCTAACGACGGCTAACTAAGGACACGATGCACAAGATAGCTAACGACGGCTAACTAAGGACAC
>JAODLC010000044.1:15742393-15755432 GCA_026781145.1 Hippopotamyrus pictus | reverse complement strand
CTCCAGGAGAAACTCCAGGAGAAAACAGCAAAGCCTGCAGGAGCTACCATCTTCGAGCGAGATGTGTGGGGACAGCAGCTCCATGTGGCAACCAGCGCGGGAAGAACTTCCCAAAACATCCTTTCATTTGAAAAGGAACCTCATTATGAGAGGCCTGGCGGGTGCATCTGAGAAGGGCCCACCTACAGAAGTGTTTTCATGTTTTTCTCCCTTCGTCCTGCCATCCAGGATCAAGGCCTGTTCAATCCATGGACACAGAGGCCATCCTGCTTCCCCAGGGGGTGGGACGCCCGAGCAATAGTCCGGCATTTAGGAATATAAATCTTGTAATTGGGAAGGGTGATTAGCTTGGACATATTAGCATAAGGCGGCAAAACCTTTGGTTTCCTCAACACAATATAGCAGAAAGATGCTTTCCGCTCTGAGACAGAGGATCAAAGCCTGGGGGGCCCCCTTTTGAAGCCCCTGACTAATACAAATGTGAGGGGCCTGGGGTGGGGGCGCCCGTCCTGGGACGTGGGGGGCTGGCAATGCTAGACCACTTAGCGCACGTTTTCACGTAACCTCCATTTAATGGCGACGGCTCCAATTTTTAATAAAAACAAATCTCTGGGCCCCCTTCCCTCAAGTGTGGGAAAACCTTTGAAGGTAAACACATTTCAATCAAATGCAGGACAACAGCAAGAATGAGGACAAGACTATTCACCTCTCACCCGTCACATAAAGATGCACGTTGTTGATGAAAATAAGTTACATTAATATATGTGATACATAAAATCTGCTGATATGTAACAGATTTAGTGTTTTTTTCCCTTATAAACATTTCCATCTGAAATGCCAGAAAACAGCCCGTAGAAGCTTTAAACAATGTTTCTATCTTAAAAAAACCAAATATCTCATATGGACACATAACCACGTCCTGTGAAATCAGTACAAAATCATTAAATCACCATCACCATTAATCACAAAACCACCACAGCTCTGTACATGAGCTGTCGTCACGGTCGGCCTGAAACATAAAGAAGTGTACATTTTGACTGCTTTTTTAAGATTCCCTTACAAAAATGCACATATTTTCATATGGGGACTGGCGAAAATTTGAAATGGTTGTTTGAATGTATTCAAGGAATTAAATATGAGCTCCTGTCATTTTATTAACCCTGACAGATTGTTGTGGTATAACATTGCTAGCTGCATTTATGGGGCTGTGACATAATGAATCATTACTCTGTGCAGCTGCGATATGGGAAATACTGGTACCATCTTTGCATCCACTGCTGGCAGCTCAGCTCTACCAAGTCTCTCTTTCAGGCTTTTTCATACCAATAAGCCCCTCATGCAAGTCATTTCTCTTCTCACTCCGTATATGCGGTTCACTGTAATATTTCACAAAGCACTGAACGGCTGAAAAGAGAGAGGAAAGCAGAAAAACTCAGAGGAAACAAATGATGCTGAGAGTCTAGAAAAATATCCCATATCTATTAAATCTTATAAACATAAAATGGGATGACATTCAAACTGAATAACCCCTTTTAAAATAACAATTTAATAGCTAGGAGCCAGAAGCGAGGAACCAGGTAATATTGTTGGAATATATAAGTAAGAGCACGATGCAGTCACTGACCTTTAAAAGTGTGAGATGAGCTACTACACTGCTCAACATGCCTTGGCATGATGGCGACAGATTAAACTCACCGTCTTTCCCCGAAATCACAGAAGAATTTGTCCTGAACTAGGGCTGACTCCAAACAGGAAGCCCTCTTGCAGCTTACATGATCTCAAAGCGTTGCGTCCCTAATTACATTAGAGTCTAAATTTGATTCGTCTATTGCATTTCACCCACAGGCTTATGAAAATAAACCACAGTTTCTATCCAACTGCCACAATAAATGTTGGTGGCCACATTTCTACCCCTTACAACACTATGCAATAAACCTGCCTGACAAGTAGGAGAGTTCATGTACGTCCAGTGGCTCATCATTAGTACTTGTTAAGTCGTTAGTCATAGTGGGGTGAGAAAGATATAACATTCAGGGATCTTTTCACGTGGTCACCAGGAAGCCGAGAATATGAGAATCCACTGTCCCTCCTCGTGCGAGGCCCTCCAGGCTCTCTGTCACCTCCTCGACGTGACGCGATGACCTCTTTCAATCTGCAGATGTGCCGAGGACAGTTTGGAGGGGATGCATCTGCGGCACGGATACAGATGGCGCGAGGAGTTAAGAGGCAGATGGTGTCCGTGCATCTCGAGCAGGATGTGGCGCTAGACGCACGCACACGTTTCAGTGCTTGGAAGATCTTGTCTGTCTGATCCTGTCCTGGAACGAACCCAACGAGAGCAACAGAGGACCTCCGGCGCAGTTCCCAAAGCTGGGGGAGCAAGGAGAGAGGAGGCCAACCGCCAAAAACGCTGGAGTCCCACAGAAAATAAAATGACGGCCACCGAACGTCCATGGGACGGCCAAGCTCTTAAAATGGTGTCAAAATATGTTAAAACAGTATTAACATACGCTTCTAAATGCATTTGATCTTTTTCTAGCTATGAGAGCCGTAGAGTTCCACAAATGCGAGAAACACCGTTTCAGGAAGGACGCTCAACCATTTAGTGTCCCGACAGCCATCTTCTCATCAAACACAATCTTACATGCAGCTATAAGTTATAGCTGTGTCCAGTAAGTTGTTTAATTTATGGCTCAACTCCCACAGCAACAGACCTAAAGTAGAGGGCAGCACTTCTCTCCAAAGAGACCTGCACATCAGCATGGAGGAGAAGAGCATCAACACAAGCAACCAGTCAATGAGGCCAGGAAAAACTAGCCAGGCTGGCTGGATCTTAGCCCCAAACCAGTTCCAGCCTCCACTCGTCCCCATTTTCCAATATATGGATTTCACTATTGGGACACAATTCTTGAGTGGGTGTAGGATGGATTGAATAATGGATAGAAAGTTATACCGACTAAAAATCCTACCAGTGTTATATGTGTGTGTTTCAATAAAGCACCAATTTATGAACATACCTGCCCGTTGTTTTAATATGGTAGATGCTCACAATCCCCATTCGGCTTGAAGTATAAAATAATTTTCCGACAAATGTATTGTAGAGCCATTTACCCAACAGGAGGCTCCAAAAAACTGAAGGATTCAGCACCTATATTATCAGCCATGTTCACATGTATAACCATTACACACTAACATTAATACAACTAAACACATTAACACTATAGGAAAATTCATAGACTTCATAAACAACACCAAGTCCACAAAATCTTTGCTGCGGGTTGAAAGCATTATCTTTTTCTGTTATGGATTCCAGGATTCCTTTTGCTGAAGCTAAAAGTATTTTATCTCAGGGACGGATCTTGTTCCAAACCAGAAACTGAAGTATTGCTCTGTAATTTAATGCTCTATGACCTCTGTCCTGCAGTTGTTTTAAGAGTGTCTATGTCAGGTGTAGTCCTCAAAAAAATCATCGACAGGCCAAAACCCATCCACACAGCAGTAGTGAATTAACGCACAATAATGCATAATAAATAATTGCCACAGGGTCCCACTAATAGCACTGTCTATGTTTCGCTGTGACCCATGGGTTTGTCTGCACAGTCCTCCTTCACCACGGCTCATGAGATTCTTCTCCACCCTGCATGACCTTCCTCGCTCAGCATCCTCTCCATTTTTACGCACCCAATAGGCCAAGTGCCCATTACAGTTTGGAAGGATCTCTAACATTCACATGGAGTCTCTGAGCTCCATGCTGTGTACATGCAACATTTGATTTTGAAGGCATTTAGCGTGTTATTTTATTACTTTTAAAACACTTCTAAATATTCTGTAATGGAAAATTAAAAACAGACTGAAGACCTGCCAGGCAAGCCCACCCATCTTAAGCGAGGCACTTAGTTCATAAGTGCTATTTTTCAAACACCGAATCACATCACCTAAAGATCTAGTAAACAGCCCTACAGCACACAAACTGCATGACAAGCCTGAGATCTGACTTGGAGTTGGATTATTAAAAAATGCCAAAGCCGGCTCCATTTCAAAAGCAAAGCGCACAAGTGTGTAATCAGCCCGGTGACTTCATCTGTGTCCTTCAAAACAGGAAACGCAGATGTCAATGGAATAGGAGTGAAGTGAAACAATGCAGGCATTTAACACAGACGAGGCATATGCGTGAAGTGTGAGGCAGCATCGCCATCTGCTGGTGATATGAAGGAGTACTTATCGTAGGGCATGAGGAAGTTGGCCAAACCCTTCCTTCACAAATAAAAACATTTTAAATTTAACTAAATGTATATTTTGTCTTTTTTAAGAAGCAGAGAGACAAAAAAATAAGCAATAAGAGACTAGAAAAATATACTTCCTTCAACCCATCAGGCTAGAAGGATCTGTCTGCGGATTGTAAGACGGGTGGCATGTCTTGGGGCATAACATGTAGCAGGGGGCATTTTTGAAATAATACAGTAATAAAATATTGCACATCTCTTTTTAATCTTAGCCTTCTGTGGACATGGTAATAACTTGGCTACCTCAACTCAGCTAAAAAAGCTGTTTTTTTATGTAGCTTATCCATTAGCCTGTCTAACTTAAATATTTGTTAATGTTCATTTTGAATTATTAGATAAGTCTAAAGGTGTAGACATAACACCTTTATCAATACATCTGTCCTCAACTCATTAATTGATTAATCAGATCAACTGAGTGCAGTTGATCTTAAACTTTCCTATTTCATTTCAGCTCTATCAAATCATGTAATATGTGTGATTTGTAGCATGACTTTACTATCAAGTGGGCATATCTTGTAGTCTTGCAGGCTGCAGCTGGATTCTATTGCATTAGGACACACAGATGGCCACCCCAGGCACAGGAATATGACTTGCTGGTCTAGGGGTATGGTTCTTGTTTAGGATGTGAGAGGTCCTGGGTTCAAATCCTGGATGAGCCCTAATGTCCGACCAAATTTCACACCCAAGAGTAATAAAGTATTCTGATTCATCTTCTGAGGGGGTGGCTTAGTGAATCACACCACACACATGTGGTCAAATCCCACCCATGCTGTGTGAGGAATTCATTCTCTCCACATTACATTTTTCTTCTGGGTACTTCAGTTTCCTCCTGCAGCCCAAAAACAGACAATTATACTGACTGGCATCTCTAAATTGCCTATTGTGACTGGCACCCCCGCCAAGGTGTCACCCAGCTGACATTCAGGAGATGCCACAGGACCCACACAACCCTGACCAAAATAGATGGTTTTCAGATGGATTGATGCACAATGTACAAAACAAATTAAAAACAAGGTCAATGACATTGTAGTATTGCTAATGCACAACTGTATTTCAAAAATGAGCTTTGAGGTTGGTGCAGTGGTTAGCACTGATAGGTTGGTGCAGTGGTTAGCACTGGTAGGTTGGTGCAGTGGTTAGCACTGGTAGGTTGGTGCAGTGGTTAGCACTGGTGTCTCACATCTCTGGGACTGCAGTTCCAGTCTCTGCCCTGCCTCTGTATGTTTGGATATTGTGCATTCTCCCTCTGGGGTTTTCACTGGGTACTCCAGTCCCCCCTCCCCCACACTCAGTGTCCAAAAATATGCTAAGATGAATTAGAGCTGGGGAGGTATGAATGGTTATGTGCCCTGCAATGGGTTGGAGCCCCATCCTGGGTTATTCCATGCCTTGCACCCGTTGCTTCCAGGATAGGCTCTGGACCCATACAAACCTGAACAAGACAAGTGGATATAGAAGATGGATGAATGTGATTAATCCCCACTGTGCCACTTTAGCAGTCTGATGGGGAGACCTAGGAAATGTAAAATTAACCAACATGCAGTCAGGTGGGTTAGATGTCTGGGTTTCTGTCCACCTTTTCTTTGTCCTATGGTGACACCTGCTGGTGACTTGGTGTCAACACAGCTATGGGTGCAAGTAAGTGAATAACGCTACCCTCTGAGTGTGTCACTCAGCAAAGTCCACAGCTCATTGGGCCATCTGACCAACAGCAGTCCCATTACAGCAATATTTTCCTGGTCTGCAGGGACCCCAAACAATCCACACCTTTGCCCCCTCCCAGCTCCCTGCCTCACAGTCCACATTTTCGCAAAATCGTGAACTGCTTGGAGGTCCCTGAGGACTGTTTTCGGAAACACTACATTAAAGGATGTGATCATTTTCACCTCCCCTAAGCTGATATAGGTGTCCAGATTGGGAGACTAATGAGGATTTTTATGTAGTCCATTTGTAAAGAGGTGCGGGCAGATTGGTGGCTCTGAGGCTAGAGATTTGTCCCAGTAATTGGACGGTTGCTGGTTTCAAATCTCATAAATGCCACAAGTGGTCCTACTTCATTGGGCCCTTGAGCAGGGCCCTTAACCTGTAATTGCTTTGTCCTGGGTATGATGTTAATCTACATCCAGCCCTGTAAGGAGGTCCTCCAGTTTACAGGGAAATTTGGAGGTTGGTGGCAGGATTGGCACTTCAGCCAATGGGAAAAAAAACTCATACTGGTCCATTCAGACTGGTGTGGTGCTGAGGTATCACCCACCGCATGGCTGCACTCAGGTTCTTACCCCTGAGGTGGTGCAGCAACACGCTGTAATCAGCATGAGCTCCTTACCTTTTGCAATTTTTAAGATGACTAAGCACATATTCTATACAGCCCAAAAAGAATCAAAACTGCCTAAATAAGTACGTTTTAATTAATTAATGGTTTGCGGCACAGAACAACACTGTGACAAGGAAAACCACCCCTGCTTATAATGACCCGATGCTGTGTCTGACCTCAACTGATGTGAGAAAAACTTTACACAGAGTCAACCCATGAAAGGATGCCAGACCAGGCAATATTCCTTGCAGAGTGCACAGATCTGCAAACCAACTGGCAGATGATCTCACAGGCATCTATAAAATCTCCTTGAGCAACACCGTCAGTCTAACGTGCTTATTGACCACCACCATCACCCCCTTGCCAAAGAAATTTTCTTTTCCTGCCTCAGTGATTCCCGCCCCATTGCACTTACACCCATCATCATGAAGTGCTTCGAGAGGCTTGTCATTAGGCACATCAAGACCATGCTGCTCCTTTCACTGGACCCCCTGCAGTTCGCATATCGCCAAAACCACTCAATAGATAACGCCAGCCCTTCTAATGTCAGTTTCTGAGGAGGAGCCGCTCGGTCAAAATACAGTCAGACCTGGCACTTTTCGCGAGGTAATGTTTAAGAACCCGTAGCGAATGAGGATTCGCAGATGTTTGGTAGTCATTAAAAATTGTCATATGTACTTATTTCTATAGTTTAAACCCTAAATATGCTCCCAAAACACTTTAATTCCATTTGAAAGTTAGCTTAATACATTACCTTTAAAAAAAAAAAAAAAACAAATATCTGAGTACAGTGTCGCCTAACGGATATTTGTCACACTATCACAGTACAGTATACTAATGTTACCCTTACTAATTTATAGAACACGGCATTGGCTGCCGTTTTATTTTGCATTCACAGTAAGGTAAAATGAGTAAATGAGCTCTTTCAGTGTTTATAACAAATGCGTCTCGAGAGGGAAGTCCGGGACACATTTGTTATATACGTAAACATTCGCACTTTTCATGAAATGTATAGTAGTAATAGTAAATTAACTATTTTCTAATATTTATGTAACCATTAGCGTTCCTGTCACGTATTGCCGGAGGACAGACAGGGGAAGCAGGGACAGGACGCAAGGAATCGGGGAATACAGGGTTTAATCAAAAGCTAAAGACAAGCAGGACAATGGAACAGGCAGCAAACGTTAATGGGACTCGTGAAACATACTTAAACTCAGACTTAAATACACAGGACTAATGATAGCAACTCGAAACAGCTGATCACACAGGGATTCACTAGAAATATAGAACACATTCCACTTCCTGCAGCCGCTTACAGCGCTGGCTTAAAGCAATGTATCCTGGTCCCGACGCAATGCATCATGGTTAGATTTTTTGTGACAAATTTCCTGAAGATTTTAGTTACATCATCCATGACGTTTGTATCCCCAGAAGTTCCGATGCGTTATCTGCTATTTCTCTCGAATATTTTACTTGGTCAAGTTTAAATAAATGGCATAAATGCTCTAATAGTACACGTAAGTTAGTGGTTTATTTATTGTTAGTTACTGTAATGCGCTGCTTTATTTGTTTAATTGTCTAGTCTGTGAAGAACGCATTCAAGTAAGAATTGCATTGTACACTGTACATGACAATAAAAACTTTGAATTCTTGAAGTAAATGTATTTGATCCTTTTCCTGGCACCTATCTTTTTACACAGGGCCACTATACATAATAGTTTATTTTCACTGCTAACAGTTTGTATCAGGAGTTGGTTATGGTAAAAGTAATGTGCATGCATGTGATATTTGTATAGATTTATCAACACCCTTCTGGCAGTGCTGCCACTGCAGTCAGGTCCAATAGAGTCTGGCTGCAGACATCCACTGAGGCTCACGTCCACTGACACGCAGGGAGTGACATCACGTCCACTGACACGCAGGAAGTGACATCACAGATCCACTTCTATGATACATCCTAGTTTTAGTTCATTTAAAAATGGTTCGTAGTTATCACTTGTTTGTATGCACATATGGACGTCCCTCGCCACTTCGACCTTCGATCGCTGCTTCACTCTATCGCGGTTTTTGTCTATTGATTAAAAAGTTGATCGAGACAATGAAAATGATACATCGCTACGCATCAGAAGCACCTTTGCTCTTCGAAATTAAATGTACAATAATAATATGATATTTATAACGTATAACATTTATTTTCTAATCATTTGGGCAATACGAGTGTATAATTGTCATGACAATGTTTTAAAGCATTTATTTAAAACATCCATGACGATGAGCCTTGTGGTCTAGATTAAGGGACTACACCACAAAACAAATTTAGCCAGGTTTATACAAAATGTGCTGTTGGGAAACCTGACTGCTGGCCATATTTCGGTGTCAATTGACAGATCACTCGAGTTCAACAGTCACGCTGCAGCATGTTTTGCCGCTTTAGTTTGTCGGGGGGGGGCTGTTCCGGCGGAAAGGCTCGTCCAAAGCCAGTTGATTGATAGCTTGGCCCTTTCAGAAAAATCAAAAGCAATACAGCTAGAGAGAGGCAAAAAGCGATAAAGGAAAAACTATTATTATTTGTATTAGTATTTTTTTACTCAACATTTATTTTCATATTCTTTCACAGATTGATTCTTTTTATGGCACTCCTGATACTCCCGAAATATATTTATCATGTGCTCAATTAAAGGGTGTGCTAAAGTGGAAGGAGACCCCAGATACTGCATGGTCCAAATACATTTATACATGGGGATGTTCACTACATCCCCATCACATTTACAAACCAAATACGCAAACGATCATGTCCACAAGCACCACACCATGTGTAACGGTTGCAATCATATTAGTTGTTTATTTATGCATATTAATACAAATATATTTATATTATTTTACGTCTTCACTTTGTATGATAAAGGGGACTTTTGTTTTGAAAATTGGGTCCGTGACGTACGTGGAGAGATGAGAGGAAGCCGGTGTTCTGACGAGTTGAGCTACCTATCGAGACGTACTATCGAGTCTTTCTGCGCATGTGCCGTTCCACCGTCTTGGCATTAGGGGTTAGGGGTTTTTTGGGGGGTTGGGGTTATGGTAAGGGTTTTAGGGGTTAGGGCTATCTATTAGCACTACGGTAGCCTAACTCGACAAAGTAGCTCAACTCGTCAGAATACCGGCATTATGCGGACTGCTGAAAGTTTACTATGCTTGTAGTTAACCGAAGAAGACAAAGAACAATTACAGATGATTCCTTTGAAATTATGCAGCCAACGAGGTATTTATCGGCTTGCATATGTTTTCTTGTGAGCTCTTCTATTGTGTAAGTTAATAGCTGATTTGACCTGTAATACAGTGTATTGCTGTGTTTTGCGGTTTGAGGAGGTCTTTGGTGATTTGAAGAAATGAAGGCTTCATTAAACCCGTAAAAAGAAATCACTTGAGTCACACCATGAACTGTCAACCTTCATATTAGTGCAAGACAGGGGGATGGGTGTCAGTTTACAAAGCACATTTCTCATGGTAATTTCTTGTCATAACAGAGCAAATGCACATAAAATAAGCAGGCATTTGCGCCGCCACGGCAAGAAATTGCCACACGTATGACTTTATATGGCGAATGTGTACCAGTTATGTCAATCCCTGGCTAAAGTACATACATAAAAACCTTATTATCCTTTTTGACACAAGTCAAATACGATCCTAGCCAAAGGTCTTAGTGGTACTTAGGAAGGCTGACTGTTTCTTTAAACCAGCAGCTCTTGACCTTGCTGTAGGCCACTCTGGTGACTCACCACTGTACTGGCAGCAGTCAATGGATCCACCTGTGCCCTGACCATGATTGAAGGCTGGTTGCTGTGCTTCACAGATTACAGAAGCTTCAGGAGTGTCCTGGCTTTCTTACATCAACCTCTGGTGCAATCTGACTACTTGTTTTCATCATACATTTATATTTGTGAATCGTATTGTTTTACATTTAATGCTTTAACATTTCTACCTGTGGAATGATCAACTAGTCCAACAAAGGTGTACCATGCAATTGAAAAAAAAAAAAAACAGGTCTACGTAACACTACAACCAGTTTGGTATAAATCCTAATTGTTTTATTCATTAAGTCTGGAAATTTTAAATTCACATTAAAGATTTTTTTTAGACTCCACTGAAAAATCCAAGCAAAATACATGCACTCCATGTTGTGGAGTTGGTGATACTTTGGGGGAGGGGGTCCTTAGTAGATTTTTCTATTCAGAAGTGGGTCCTCCTCAGTAGGTTTTGCGAAACAGGAGTTGTCCCCCCCATCCCAGCTCTCAGTAGATTTTGTTGAAGCTCAAACACATTTTAAATACGGGGCTCACACCTACAGAGGTGGGGGTTCATGTGCTGTCTGTGTGTGGAGCCTCCTGTACTTGACAGGAAGATGAATAGATTCTGAATCATATTTCGATAAAATGCGATTTGGTTTCCTCCTGAGCTCCGAGTTTCTTGCAGTGCTCCATTGCATCACAAGCCCAACATACCGATAACTTTCAAAAAGAATAAATTATGTCTGATAAATGCGATTGATCCTTATTTACAACAATTAGAAAGAAGTAGTGTGATATAAGCAATATTTACATAGCTAAAAACACACTCACGATAAAATTAATTTACAAAACAGGGACACAACCACAGAGTTTCCTCTTCTGCAATAAGGTCACACCACCTAGGTCAGCTTCTGCTTCATTTTGTCAGATGCCACATTATCTACCAAAGAGGGGAATTCTGGACAGTCTAGAGCTTATTATCAAAGAGAAGATCAAATGTTGTTCTGGTATTTTTCTATTGCATTTGTGATATGAACACACATCTAAGCATCTTTATCCCAGGAAATATACCATATGTCCATTTCAATTTCACTGCAACTAACTTACAGGATAAGCATATTATTTTGCACACTGGGTGATTCACTACAAAACGGCCTGTTTAGTAAGCTGAAATTTAATGCATTACTGCAGTGGGTTTCCACTAAGCCACAGAGCATGCTGACAGACATTTATTCGAACCTTAATTTTATTGTAGAAAACACTGCAAACATGAAGCAGTTGAAACACAGTAATGTAAAGTAATTTTTTATTTTGCTGTTTAGTCAATGCTCTTATTCAAAGTAACTGCATATGTTAAATTATGCATTGTAGTAGTAGTTGAATGACTATATAATTGTTGACATTATGTAACTGCACAAGATAAGAATTTGATAAGAGAATAAGTCATAAGTGTTGTTTAAAGAGATGCATATGTTATAGTGTACGTAGTAGATCTCCCTAGTTTGTCACATTTCACTGGGGTACAACAAGAAGACTGGGATTTTCCATTTAGTATCCAAACTTGGTTTGGAGATATAACAGCAGGTGAAAATGACTGTTCTCTAACACTTCAGCCTAAATTTCTGAGAGCTTGGGTTTAAGAACAGAATAGACAAAAACTGCAGCATCGAGAGGTGTGATTCTGGAAGAAACATGAAACATTAAAAGAGTCACAGTTATAATCTCTACCGCTACTAAATATTTATGGAATTGGCCATTTTCAGTTATTTTCATTCATTATTTAGATGGATCGTTTACATTTGGTTATCATTTTGACGTTGCAGGTTCTATTGCACAGTGCTGAAGAATGCCAATTAGGCGCCTCATGATGTATGTAACATTACATCATGCTCTATTGTACCACACATGCTGATAGCCGTCAGTGTGGAAAGCAGGAGAAGCAGTCGTCAATCACAGGAATGTCTGCTTTTAAGGAAACAGAGGCCAGCCTCTTTCATTATGCCTTTGTTTCCACAGAAAGTCATCCTCATCTCCACCCACACTCCAGTGCTGAGTCATGTTCTCTGTACAGTTACTGTTTGATGGTATCTAATCTGCAGAACCAATACACGAAATGCAAAAAAATGGCTATGAATGCTGGCTGTGATCTCTGTATTACCAGTACCAGACACAAAAACACACATACACTGATAACTTTTATTCATATGATTTCAGAACAGATTTCTGGAACTATTTGTTTAATTAGCTACCTTGATAGTTTTGATGTCTATGATGTTATTTATGAAGCATTACAGGCAACTGCACTGGAATTTTTATCAGAACACTTGATTTAGGAAAAGGTTTTAATAACCTTATTTAGCTACCTGACTATTAAAAGCTTTACTTTCTACTTTGGCCATTACATTCAGGGTACTTTATACAGAACATAACTGTAAAACAGTTTGCACAACTCAGGCGAATGAGAAATTCCGGTACAGCACTATGTAAACGTCCAACACTGGTTATTATCATGGTGGCCAAATAGCTAAAAACAGCTTTTCAGTGATATTCTTTCTATAGGCCAATACACAAACATCACACTTTGGCCGCAGCCACACACACACACACACACCTGTCGGCAGCTTCCACGTTACCATCAACAGAAACCCGATACAGGC
>JAODLC010000044.1:15697959-15734773 GCA_026781145.1 Hippopotamyrus pictus | reverse complement strand
AGAGATGTGTTAAGTAAATTGACGATTCTTTTGAAAACCGATAACGCTCTTTCAAATAATCATTAGGATATGAAAAGAGATCAATACGCCGTCTTATAACTCTCTCCGGGCGAAAAAAACTTTCTATAATTTGTGCCTCCACATCCACAGGATCATCATCAAAAGGGCACGTTATGCTCAGTAACCTTCTGAAACAAACTGACCCTGGAGCATAACCTGCTCGGTAGCAGGTTATCTTCAGAGAGTAAGCTGCTATGGTTAGATAGATACCCAGAAATTTACCTCCGTTTTTGGAACCAAAAGTTGAGGTTATCCATTAACTTACCCTTAAACTTACCCGGGTATGTCACATAACCTGCTTTCTGGAATACCCCCCTTGTCACATGGTTCTGTGCCCCATCCTAACATGAGACAGTCTCACAGTCTTGTTTCTGTTTACACCTTTTTAAAGACTTACTCTGGTTGGCTTGATGATGTTGGGCAGGAAGGGTATTTTTTGGGTATTTTTTTATTTTTTTTTTGTAAGGGTTGTGCAAAAATGTAGGTCAGAACACAAACAAAAGACAGATTTCGGTACAGGGGAAACAGACAGGCAAACAAAACCAGCACCTGGCTCTTGGGAACAGCAAAACTGTGGTCTAGCAGCAAGGCTTGGCTGTGAGGCCAAGAGCAAAACATATTGCCTTCTATTATTGGTAATTAGGCACAGAGACTAAATGATTCCATCACCTGACGTTGCCCCCTCCAGGAACATCGACTTGCCATCTTACACTTCTCAGTTGATGACACCTGGTTCAATATATGTACTCAATTTTCAAATTTGTTTTCTCCCATAATGGAAGTAATGTGTTTGAAAAAAAAACATTAAACAACTAATACTGTTTATACAGATACTCATAGCAAAAATCAATATTATTGCCCATAAACTGCACCAGTGTTCATGTTTTCTGATGAACCACATTTCACAGTTAGAAGATGCAAGACATTCATGCATTCAGTACTTCATTTTGTGTTGTTTTTGTGCTCAAAAGGAAAATATTTTTTTCCAAATACATAAGTCAGTACGGTGAATAAATTTTATTGTAATATTAATAACAATGCACCTGAGAACTGCAAATATCTTATACCATGAAGAGCTTTTACATTGCATTTATTTAGCTGACACTTTTATCCAAGGCAACACACAGTTGAGAGTTAGCAAGCCTAAAAAAAGTGTCATTACTACTATTATTTTACCTACCTGCTTTTGTTTTGACTTTTTGTCCCTTTTGTTTTCTGTTAGTTCAGTCAGTTCTATAAAATATCCCCATCTTGCTCCTCAGCTGCAATGTGGAACTTCCTTATTATGCCCCGACATGACACAAAACAAATAGAATCAATTTTAACATTAAATTAAATGTGTATATTAAGCATTCGAAAATATTGATCAATCTAAAACATTTTTAAATGATAGATGTGAGGGTTTTAGTGGCACTTTTTCACTGAGTATCAGTGTCTCCTGTGGTCTGTATGCACACCCCATTCCCGCTACCCGCGCGAGAGCTCGCTCACGCTTCCGTGCACATGGCAACATGGTCTAAATATAGTGCGCGAGCCCAGGAGCCCGGCAGCGATCGCGGCGACTTCCTGCGAGCGCTGGATCGCTCTTTGCTCGCTGCTCCCCATCTTCTGTTTGTCATACACCCAGAGAATACTGCTACCGTAACGGCGCATAGGCAAGCTTGCGGCTAAGGCCGGCGTCGGATTTATTACGTTACGTACCGGGGAAACTGAGCTGTGTAGCGAGCTTCTTTCTTTTACTGGCTACGGCTCCATTTCAGATACGCGCAACGAGAAGAGAGACGAGTGTGTGCAGGGAGACGGACCAGAAGACGGATCACTGTGTTCCCACGTGTACAAATTTAGTTGTATTCCCAAACTTTTCTTAAGCACATTTTTTGAATGTTATGAAATGTAGCTTTCTTTGAACATATTGGAGAGTATGACAACACTAAAAAAGACCAATTACAACTAAAAAATTAGTTTAAAAAGTTATTTTATATACAAACTTTGTTACATACTTTATCTACTTTATATAGTAATTTTAAAAAACTATACAGAAAGTGTATCGTCATTTTGCCAGAACATCGTAAACTCTTCATATCCACAGCAGCTCATTAACTATTTCTTCTCACATTTTTGAATGTTCGAAATATTAATTTAATCCGTTCCCGTGAACATGGGAAAAATGTTCTATTCCTTTATATCGTGATTACCCTTTTGTCATTTTTGCTACATATTGTAATTTTTCATAATTAAAAATCCCGTAATGGTTACAGGAAATAGTAGATGGTGAGAGAAATGCTACTCTTGATTAAAAGAGAAGAATGTGACAGATGTGTCTGTCTGCTGCCAAAGATCAGTAAATAATTCTGATGCATCCTGGTCAGTGGTGAAGACCTCTGCTTCGCCCATAGATAACCACAGTCTTTCTGTGAGTCTATCAGGAATAATGGGCAGCTTGTGGTTACAATCTGTTGCTGCATAATGAATGACAGTGGGTAAAATGTGTGTGTGTGTGTGGGGGGGGGGGGGGGGGGCCGTTACTCACCAGGCCAATGTCCCTGGCTTTTTGCCTCTTTGTCTGCTAATCCTGTGATTCCCAGGCTCTCTATGGCATTCTGGCCCACAACACTGGCCTACAGAGAGGTTTGAATCTAATCCTGAGTCCTGGGGGCTGACAAAAGTGTGCAAAATACTCCACTGGCATAGCTGGCAGAGAGCCTGGTGTGGTGTTACATGCCCTTGAGGTGTCCCTCTATCCCACCTCCCGCAATCTTGTACTCACCAGCGAGAGGGGCCAGTGAGCTATCATCTGTCTGAGCACTGGAGCTCAGACAGAGGGTGGACAGGAAGCAATTTGCAAACTGACTTCACAAGAAGGCTGCACATTAGAAGAGGAGGCAAATTAGCATCTTTCATATTTTAAACTGACTTGTTGAGACAGCAATGTCTTCTTCAGTAGGCTTGAAATGCACCAATTTATACCTGCCTCCTGATCTCACGCTACGCAGCATGTCTCCATAGAAACCATATCAACCTAGAAACCATATGCAGCATATCTCCATAGAAACCATATCAACCTAGAAACCATGTCAACATCATCCTAAGAACTGTTTACAGAGAAATGGAAATTAATTGTCCTCAAAGGGTCACAGCTATTAAATAAACCTGGGTTTGTTGTATAAGTGGCAGTATTGATATAAAAACTTTCTTATTCCTCTTAATCAAATTTTCACGAGATCATATAAATATAAATAACGTCTATATGGCATGATTTTATATTACCTGTAAAGTTGTGGCAGGACACATCATTATGCTTGGATGACTGATGACAGAGAAATCAGACACTAAATATAGCTATAAATAGGAATATTAAAAATGTATACAGTATGTCCGGTAGTATAGTGAAGGACTGTCGTATAACTATCAAAATGCAAAGACAAGGCATGGAGGCGCTGCACTTTACATTAGTTGATTTATTCAATACAAACATACATTACATTTTTAAACTATACTCTTGTAATATCCAATCGAAAAAGGAAAAGTCTAGTTCAACTTATAAAAGTGTGACAGGCATGCTGTTTGGTTTAATATGCCAAATCTGAGGGCTCCCAGTATAAAGGGATGAGAAACCATTAGTCTGCATTATTAACCTTCTGGAAGCACCATCTCACTGAATCGATCACTCTCATCACTGGCTATATTTAAAGGAATGCAGCTTCTGCTGCTCTAATGCTAGACATCCGTTTCTCCTGCCGTGGTGGATACATTTTGTACCATGGTGTTGTACTGCAGAGCATTCTGGGTAACTGTCCTGCATTGTGAGCTAAACAGGTTTCAATTCAAATGGTGTTTTGGTGCCTTCACAGCCAGTGATTTTAGTGGCCAGCGTCCAGGACACAGAGCGCTGATGAGTTACACCTAGTGCCACACTATAAACATGCAAAGCTTGATTTCTATGGGTTGAATAGCAGTTTTATTAATTCATTACTACCACTAATCAAATCAATAACAATATACTGCTTTGATTCAAAGCACATTAATGCTGAACTCTGAGGTTAAAAGGCTTGACTTTTGGCTGTATGTAATCTATGTGGACCTACCCATTACTCTTATCTGTGAGCTGTAATCCAATGGCATTCTATCACATAATTTTCACATTATTGATTTTCTTTGTATTGTAGCATATTGAAATCAACAAAGCATAGTATAGCTGCAGATTATTTTAAACATTCATTGTAAGATTTAAAGGTGGTACAAATTGTTTGCTATTCCTATTTTAAACCTGGTTCTAAATATCCTCAGTACTCAGTAGATGTGTCCTGATCTTTGTTTATGATCTCCTCAACAGAAACATCAAAGAGCATTTCCAACACATAGCTTTAAAGAAAGAGAAGCTGGACCTGATGTTCTGGTCAGATTTGGCCTGTACAGTACATCTCAGCAGGTTAGTCAGAGGGACTTGTCTTGTAAACTATGGCCACTTTGGCCTAAACGTTGTTCCCACATTGACTGGGAGGCACAGCTGAGGAAAGCTGTTCTTTGATCCAACTGTCAGCATTACAAATCAAAGCGTGTTCTAACAGAAGTACACATGGTCCACACTTTTGCGTAATCAGTCTCATTTTGGGACAAACATATTCATTCAGCAGGGCCACATAATCAGCCATTTTCATTGACGAAATATTGATGCTCCCCAACCAGAGAACCCCACCGGCGAAGACAAAAAGCACACAAATGCTGTCTTTAGGTATAAATGTAGCCAGCGTGTTGTAGAGTAATTAGAGCACTGGATACCATGCCCCTCCATTGTAAAATTGACAAATATATTCCTTTGATTCTCACAAGTCAATTGTTGGCTAGCAATTATTAGGCTTGGACCCTGTGTACTTCTCAACTGTGTTCCTCCTCTATAAATAATCAGCAGTTTTCTGGTTCAGATGGCAGCTGAGGGTAGAGAGGCTGAGTACTGTTAGCAGCTGCCTTGGATGCCATTCTCTGTTAGCACCTGTTGCAGACTTGGGTCTCTCCTCACTGAACGGTAACATCCGGCTTTTCTCTCTGAGGGTCATCTTAAACTACCTCACATTCTGTTGCTAATCAATACAAAGCAAAAAGAGAAAACTTTTTTTGACTTTATTTAAATTTCTGGTTTCACAGACAAGACTGAAAGATGGTTAATAGCCAAAAGGAGAAAAAAAAAATGTTCCAACAGCTGGCCACTTTTCACAAACATAAAATTTGAAAGCAGTTTCTGTGGTGATGGGTTTTATAAACAAAATATGTCACTGTCATCTCTCTACACAGTATCATGTAAAAATACTAGCCCAAATCACTAAGTAATAACACGTGTTATGTCAAATGCCCAAAACACTAGCCTGACAGTCCAGTTCTGTTTGCAGTAGCTATGACCAATATTCAATGGTGTTCCCCTAATCAGCACTAAATATCTCAGTGTAAGATAACAGTTAATAAGCATGTACTAATTTTAACTCTCTTTCACCCTTCTCATGTGCCTAAGATGTCTTGTAAGGCTCAATGTCCAACAGTGCCTTCATAAATAGCACCCCCTAGACCACCTTTGTGTTATCATGTACAGCAGCATACAGCTGGACAAGGCCAAGCCACATCATTCCTTTGCTATATGCAGGCCTTTGATCCAAAATGCCACTAGCTTACTCCCCTCCTTGGGTATGATTCCACTAACAAACCCTCTTGCCCTCATTGGTCTCAGAGTGTTAAGGCTTTTCCTGATTTTTTTTTTTTTTTATTGAAAGGAAATCGGTAGATTATTACAGCAGGACACACATGAAACAGCTGCCATTTCACGTAACAAAGTACAGGAATAAAGATGTAATTAATACATACGTGTGCATATATAAATTATATATACACGTGTATATATAAACATTAGCTGTAGTTAAAAAAAACACTATTGCTCCCATAATGTTTGACAAATGCGTAGCTGGGGAGAAGAGTAAAATTAAAATATAATGAAGATGTCCACGCCATGGTAAATGGACAGTAAACCATGTTTAAAGTGCGACAACATGTGGGAGAGAACACTAAACACTTTCATTTGCTGGTAAAAAGAGACTGCTGCAAACTTTGAGATCATTAAATGAGAGCTATTCTCTAGTTACAGCCATTGATGACGTACCCAAGGTGCCACCAACTCCAAATGTTGCCAGACAATGTTTTTTTTGTTGTTGCTCATTTTCAAAACATACTTTTCTCCTTACAAAGTATAGAGAAAATGTTGCAGTCAATTGATACCAACGTACATCATTCAGAATATGCAATAAATTAACACAAGGCAGCTCCAAACTGGAACAAACATGCACAATTTAAAATATTAAAAGGACCACTGACACAAATCTGGATGTTTATACTCTTGCCCTAAATTAATAAAAATAACTCGAAATAAACAGCAAGCGACTCACTTCAGGATTGGACGAGTTTAGCAATTACAGACTGGATGTAAATGTACGATAAGGGAAGGTGTAATATGGTACTAAAGAATGTAATGCAAGTATGTATGTCACGTTTTTGTTTCTTTAATAACAGTGCAGCTACACTCATCCGTATTTTCCTGGAAATGAAATGAGAAAAAAATCTTCCAGGTCAAATCTTCTCCATCCCAGCTTTGTTTAAATAAATGTTTTTTCTTCCTTTAGCATTAAGAATCCCATATTCATATATATTTTCCATTTACTTATTTAAAAATAATTCTATGCTGGTTAATTCAGTTTTTTTTCCTTTAAAGTATTATCGTTTCCCATTTATACTTTTTAAAATCACCCATCCATGCTTTTTTGTCCAAAACACATTGTATGACAAAATTGTCTCATGAACCCAATTAATATGTCCTTTAAAGTAGCTTGATTACTGGTGTAAAGCAATGTCCAGAATTGGCTGTCGATTCTAATAGCGGTTGAAAAGGTGATCATTAAAAATATATATAAAAAAAAAAAAATCTCCCCACCCTGTGAAAACGAAAGTCCGAGCAGGTTCTTAAAAATTCCAAGCGAAATGAAAGTGCAAGGAGTTATCCATGGCCCAGTCACTGCAGGACCGGCGACCATCTGTCTCGGCACTGATCTTCTGCGTGTCTTCTGAGCACACTGGGACATAAACCCAATGGCATACCACACTTGAGTTAGACTCAGGCTCACTCAGAGTGTCTAACCCCAATGCCTCAGTGCATCATTTACTTAGGAATCAGACTCAGACCGCAGCCCCACTAGCATGCAGGTGACATGAACCAAGTCCTTGCAGCTCTCCTATCTGTTCGACATAATGGTGTGCTTTATGTACTATTGACATGTATCACTTAAACCGCAAAATCATCCAGCTCTGAGTTGGGACCTACAGTCACTACAGGATTGTGTCCTGGGCTGTTCTGCAGGTTCATCGCATTACAAATTAATCCAATCGAGCCACTGTTCACTACTGTGGAGTTACAATACATTCATGTGTTTGATACAAATAGTAATGGATGCTGATTTTTAACTAATGCTCTCTCCCTAATCTGCCAAATATGTCACATTTTATATAATTTATAGTACTTCTCTACCTAATTGTTTGGGTCCAGGAAAATGTCTTAAAATGTACAAATATATATTTTAATAGAAACAAAGTATAATAAGCTGCTGTGTTAGCTATATAGTTTGTAAAACCGATTGCTGGTTCCAAAGGGAGAAATGCTATTTTAGATGCGACCATTAAAAACATCTTAACCGATTACAAGTCTCACCGACGAAAGTTTAACAGGTCAGCCAGTTGACTAGCTATCCACCTAAACTTTTTTCTGTAGACAATATTTTTACGACACTCTCAGTCATGTGTACTTAATTTACTCCACGATATTAGTATGAATGTTCGGGTCGTCATGCACTTGGTTCTTTCCCCCCTTGTTTCTGTATTTTCCGTGCCCCTGATCCGGACCCACAACCGGGTCTCGGTCAGTCGTCGTCCACGTCGTCGCCCTCAGACTCGTCTCCCCTCCGCTCGTACATCTTATCCCTCTGCCTCTCCTGGATCTCCTTCATCTCCTCCGCGTAACGGCAGAAGGCGCCCCCGAACTTGCTCCACGCTTTGAAGGGGACGGTAATGGAGTTCCTGTAGCTGGGCTTCACCTCGCTCACCCGCAGGAACACGCCGTACTTGTTGGACCCGACGTCGAAGAAGAACCTCTTGGAGTCCACCATGATTGAGGTCCCCTCGGGGAGCTCGCCGTAGCCGCCTGCCCCGCCGCCGCCGGCTAGCTCTTCATCATCCCCTCCGTAGTCATCGATGAGCTTTGCGAGGGCGTCACGGAACTCGATGAGCCCCTGTGCGGGAAGGGCGATGGTCTGGCCGGACTGCATGCCGACCCCAGGGCCTCCGGTTACTCCGAACCCCGGCCCACGGTTAACTGTCTGTCTGATCCGAAGAAACCTTCCTCTCTGGTTCTCCTTCAGATCGAGGTAGTATTTTCTGTTTTCGCGAACCAAGAACTCACTTTTTAGGGCCCGCCGAGGCCCGCCGTCCTCGCCCCCGGAGGACTGCGCGATCTGCTCGGGGCTGCTGGGCCCCAACTGGGCGTAGTGCTCTATGAAATCCCCCAAGTAGTCGCGGAACTCCGCCGCCACGGACATTGAGAGGGTCAGGCGACTTTTGGAGCCCCCGGCTCCTACCTCGGCTATTTTGATGAACCGACCCTTAGAGTTCTGCTTCACGTCCAGATAGAAGCGCTTGTTCTGGATGTCAAGCCGCTTGGAGGCGAGCTCCTGGGTCTCTTGCTCACGCTGGAAGTGCTGAAAGCTGCCGCCGCCTCCCCCTCCTCCACCGCCGCGCTCGCTCCCGCTGTCTCCATCCGCCATCTTCGCCTCCAGCAGCCAGCTCCTCTCTCTTGCCTGCCTTCCCTCCCCCCTGTCCCGGCGCACACCCACTTAGCGGGCACGGTGGAGTCCCGCCCAGTACGGCTCCATTGGCCTTGGGCTTGTCAGTTACCAGAGAACCTACTAACTGCGCCAGTTCATGGGTACAGCGCGGTTGCCAGTAACGCAAACCCGCGCATCCATTCGACATGACAGGACGTAAAATAACGTGTTAATTGTGGTAATTTCCCCTGGCCTATTGGCACGCATCACCGTACTGACGTTTAAAATGTCGTCATCACGTGTTTTATTATTGGTCACCGCTTTGTTGTCATTTGGAATGCCTTTCTGGAGTTTTATAATAAGCTTAGATACTTTCATAATCATCATAAACATCCACGGCCCGTAAGTTTGTGTCTAAGGAGTTTATGTTTCATCTCTTAGTATTATAGGGAGCGAAGGTGAATGTAATTGTAACGAAACATCCATCCATCCAATTATTTTCCACAAGAGGGCAAAATAGAAAAGTATGTCTGTTTTATATGACTTTTTATTGGACGTTGAAGTGGAATGTCATATTTTATCACATGGTTTTAAGCGGCTTGTTGTGCCGTTTAAGTGTTATTATAGGATGTATCAATCAATTACCGATTATAATTGCGTGCATTTGTTCCGGCGTCTTTGCAGTCCCTCCCTCGATTTCGATCCGTGCGCAAAAAAAGCCAGTTGAAGCTGAAGTGGGGGGATGGGAGCAGCTTATACAAACGGAGATACGATTGGCTGGAGTAATTATTCAAACCAGCACCGCGTGATTCTATTGGTCGTCCCGCCTGGTTCAGATGTTGTTCTCTAACAGACTTGAGAGAAGGTTTATTGTTTCTCTTCGTCTCGAACGGAAAATTTCTTGCCGAGATCTGGATTCCGAAGTAGAAAAATCAGAGAAGGGTTTACAATGGTAGTATTTTACTTTATCCGCTCGATTTCATTTATTTATGTGACAGTGGTTTCCCCCATAGGCTGATTTTGAAGTTTTACTTTGCTAGCTTGGAATGTTATAAGAAGCTAATTCCGTAAGCCAGCGCTAATTAATTGTGCAATTTTGTGATTTTTAAATGATTGCTTAATAATATTGCTATGGTCAACTTCTCTAGCATGCAAGTGATTAGCAATCCGATCCTCTCTGGTCAACTTCTTCTACACTCCCATAAGTGTTCATGGTTAAGAACGGGGCTTTTTTTTACTGCGAACTAATCAAATAGGGCTGCTGTTTGGTGGTAGTACGGTAATCCCATTAATTAAATGGCTTGGTTTCTTTAAATAGAACTGTTTGTTGTTAACTACACTTAATTTCCTTAATATTTGTTAAATGGGCTTCATCATCTAGAGTTGAGTGGGTGTCGTTGGGAGTGATTTGTCTCCGTAACCCGCTAGTTAAACTCCTTGGATTGGCGTGCACTGTAAATATTTTTTCTGTGTATGAATTGCAATGCATTGACTTGTTGTATTGCACTCGCAGCCACTGTATAATGTCCATATTTTGGAGTTCAAGTGGGTCTTTATACCTGTGTGTGTTTGAAAAAGATCTCTGTTGGCGGGAAAACGGCGCCGTGATCCGCGGCTGACTTGGCTGCGCGGTTAATAGGCGGTTCATCACTGTAAACCAGCACATGCAAACTTCCTTCGGCTGTGCTCGGTAACACTTAAAATGCATAGTTGGGAGGGGGAAAAAGCCGGTTTGGCGTGAAATGCACGTAAAGGGGATATTTTTAGGATGACGAATTTAGTTCCGTTCAGATAATTCCCAATACCAAGTCTGGCTTTGGTAATCGCATTACACTAAAGGGTTTAGAATATGTGCCGTTGAGAACCGTTTTCCAATGCAAAGTACTTGGATAAAGTGTTAGCTGATGATAAAGGCATTTCTCGATGTGCGATATGGTATTCTGAAGATTAAATGCATCCAAATAATACATTAAGCTCAAAGTGAAATGTAGCTACGATTTAATACTCCTGTAAGTGCGATGGCTGGTGGTCTGGTTATTACTTCCTGTGCACCATCAGTAAGTTAAATTGTCAGAATGGCGCGATCTGCACTTCGTTTTGGGTTCTCACACTTCACACAGTTTATTATGGACAATACGATCATGGGATAGTTCCTTTTTAAATCTAACGCTAATCCCCTGCCATAAAGCACAGAATGAGATTGTTTGGCATCTGCACATTAGTTCAGCATGTCATTGCCGCTTCAGTGTACTTTCTGAAAGCTAGGGCGCACTGCTTGCGTGTTAAAATCAATTTGACCGTGTCCTCTGCTTTAACTGCTTAATAAAGGCTAAATGAGATGTTTGAAATGCCACCGTCTTGTTATGCTCTGGTTGATGGATGGAAAGCCATTATGCTGCCTTCCATCTATTTAAAGCATTTTTTTTAAAACTTTGTCATAGCAGTGACTTTTTTGTGACTTTTGCGGTAGAATGGGAAAATTAAGACAGCTACAGCTCAGAAAAGACTGTCCAAGGCGTTTATAGGCAGTTAAATTGTGTGGCGCAAGACTAATAATGTTTTTTTAATTTTTGTTTATTTATTTTTTTGTTTAAGGCAAAATCAAGGTTCCAGAGTGCAACCAGTTTGGTCATAAGTGCAACCAAAAATCTGTCGTGTGACAAATATTTTCTTGGTCACACTGGTGCACCTACCATTTTGCAGGTCTCTTTGTATTCTTTCACTGCGTGTGTGTGTGTTTCTTCCCTCCAAACTCATACTCATGGAAGATCATCAAGGTCAGAGCCAAGGCAAAGAAGGGGCCAAGATTTGCCTCAAAAAAATTGGATGCACCTAAATTTTGTGGTACTGCACCTAAATGGAAAAGGTTGGGCACATCAGTACAACCAATGCAAAGTGTTAGTCTGGAGCCCTGAAAATGTTTGAACAATCTACAAGGATTGGTTAAATTCTTTAGTAAAGTTTTAAGTTATCAGGTGGTTGTGCATTAATATAAATTTGACATTTGTGCTGGTAGAGATCCAATGTTTTGTGGAATTCAGAAAGTCCTGCAAGAGATTCATGCGACTAGATGGTTGCAGGTGGATTTGGAGTAAATATCATCTATGGTGGGTTCATGGACCACAGTGTTGGGCTTTTCAGTCAGTTTGACTTGTCTTCCTCTCAGGCTGGAGGAAAGGCTGGAAAAGACAGTGGGAAGGCCAAGGCTAAAGCAGTGTCTCGCTCACAGAGGGCCGGACTGCAGGTGAGCTCAGCAGCCTAACAGTGTGATCAGACAGACACCCATCTGTCAGCTACATGTGTGCTGCCGCTGAATTACTGTTCTTTCTTCCTGCAGTTCCCGGTGGGCCGTATCCACAGACACTTGAAGACCCGTACCACAAGCCATGGGAGAGTTGGGGCAACAGCGGCCGTCTATAGTGCCGCCATCCTTGAGTACCTTACAGCTGAGGTGGGCTGAATGCCAGCCGTTTTAAGATACATGCCTGTTTCCAAGCAAGTTGGGATGCTGTCTAAAATGTAAATAAAAACAGAATGCAACCATTTGCAAATAATATAAGCCCATATTTAATTGAAAATAAAACAGACAGCACTTCAAATGAGATTTGTTTTATGACTGAAATGCTCAATTTGAATTTAAAAAGTTGGGACCGGGGCAACAAAAGACTAGAAAAGTAATGTAATGCTAAAACAAAACACAGCGTTGAATATCACACAATTAATTAGGTTAATTGGCAGCAGGCCTGTAAGATGACTGGGTATAAAAAGAGCCTCCCAGAGAGGCAGAGTCTCTGTGCAGTGAAGATGGGGTGAGGTTCAACATTCTGTGAAAGACTGGACAAATAGTGCAACAATTGAAGAAAAATGATCCTCAGCATAATATTGCAAAGAATTTGGGAATTTCATCTACAGTATGTAATGTCATTAAAAGATTCAGAGAATCTAGAGAAATTTCTGTACGCAAGGGTCAAGGCCAAAAACCAATATTGGATAGCCATGATCTTCAGGTCGTCAAGCAGCACTGCATTAAAAACAGACAGGATTCTATAGTGGAAATCACTGCATGGGCTCAGGTACACTTCCGAAAACCACTGTCTGTGAACACAGTTAATTGCTGCGTCTACAAATGCAGTATAAAATTCAAAGAAGAAACCATATATAAACATGATCCAGAAACACTTCCAACTTCCTTGGTCCCAAGCTCATATAAGAAGGACTGAGGCAAAATGGCAAACTGTCCTATGCTCTGACAAATCAAAATTTCAAATTGTTTTTGGAGATCGTGGGCGCGACGTGGTCTGGGCTTAAGAGGAGAGGGATCATCCAGCTTGTTACCAGAGCACAGTTCAAAAGCCAGCATGCGTGATGGTGTGGGGCTGCATTAGTGCCCATGGCTTGGGTAGCCTGCACATCTGGGAAGGCACCATTAATGCTGAATGATATATACAGGTTTTGGGGCAACATATGCTGCCATCCAAACATATTTTTCAGGGAAGTCCTTGTATATATCAGCGAGGCGATGCCACGGTACATGCATTACGACAGCATGGCTCCGTCGTAGAAAATACTGGGTACTAGACTGGCCTGCCTTCGGTCCAGACCTGTCACCCATTGAAAACATTTGGTGCATCGGGACACAAAAAGATATATATGACATAGGAGACCCTGAACTGCTGTGCAGTTGAAATCCTATATCAGGCGCGAATAGGACGATATTTCACTCTCCAAACTTCAGCAGCTGGTCTCAGTTTTCAAAATGTTTACTGAGTGTTAAAGGAAGAGGTGATGTGACACTGGTCAGAATGGCCCTGAAACATGTAGCTGCCATCAAATTCAAATTTATTGCGAAGTTTTGTTTTGATATATTTAATTGAAAATAGAAAAGAGACATAAGTTTATGATTTGTAAGTCATTTCATTCTGTTGCACAGGGTCCCAACTTTACTGGAAACAGATTTGTATTCCCTGTGTTGTGTTTTGTGTAATAACCCTCAATTGGACTAAAGTGATACTCATAATGTTACTCATGAGAAATACTGCTTTGCTAGAACATTTCTTGATTTTGTCTCCAGTTGCTTCAGAGGGTAGCATCTGTATAATCCATGGTGTTGATATTTAATATTGGAGGTATTTTAAAGATCACTGCTGATGAATCTTCAGTTATATATTTTAATTAACTGGACTGCAGTTGTTACTGCTGTCTTTTGGCCACAATCTGTCAAATTTTATTTGACTCAATTCTCACTGTTCTAATATGCAACCTTTGTTATATACTGTGAAAAAAGTAAACGGAATTGAGAAGGTACAGGAATGGGGAAAAAAGCTGACCTGAGCAATACTTAATATTTAACATAGTGCTTGGCAAATTTACAAGACTGGAAAAACTTGTCCAAGACACTAGTGGTATTTAAGTTAGGCATACAGTGTGTAATCTGTATAAATATATTTATAAATATAAATACTTTGGGACTCACATGAATGACTGATTCCTTTTGGTGGGTTAATGACTAGGTTTGCAGGAAAAGTGAAACGGGCACAATGATTTGATGCTGCACACAGCTTGGACTTCTCTGGTCTTTGTGCACCTACTTCTGCGCTTGCAATGAAAGTTTGCAATGGAACTCATCTGATGTAATCGCTGTTTTTCTTCACAGTTTTATAATTATTTCTGTGAACAAGTTAATTTTTAAATGCATTTTTTCAAACCACTGAAGCTTGAAAGCATTGAGTCACATGATAACATCACAGTGAGACGTTTGCATTCTTCAGGGGAGTAGCTGGTCACTGACATGGCTGCTTTTGTGCTGCAGGTGTTAGAGTTGGCAGGAAATGCGTCGAAAGATCTGAAGGTGAAACGTATCACCCCCCGTCACTTACAGTTGGCCATTCGTGGGGATGAGGAGTTGGACTCGCTCATCAAGGCCACTATCGCAGGAGGAGGTGAGTCCACTGGGGTTCAGTCACCATAGATACAGATGAGTGAAAAATCGTTGGTTGCAGTTTTAATTCTTTGGTAGGTTGGATGTATGCTAAGCCCTTTAGCTCTGCTGTGGGTTGATGAGTGTTTTTGTCGCTCTCCCTCCCTGCAGGTGTCATTCCTCACATCCATAAGTCTCTGATTGGAAAGAAGGGTCAGCAGAAGACTGCATAAGAGATGGGGCCGCCTGTGTTGTGCGTCCTCCACTGAAGATGTGGAGATACCACCCAGATCAGGCTGCCTTCGTTTATTCTTTTTCTTTCGTTTTTCATTTTTATTTGTTGTAGTTAAAAGTGTTAAATTTGGCATTGTAATATTTCAAAATCTACGCAAATGCTAAAGTGAATCATTTGTTTTTAGATTGACAGTTTGGGGGGGGGGTTGAATCTCTTGTGACTGATTTTGATTGGTGAGGGTATGTAAAGTGTTTTATACTAAGATGGAAATGTTAAACTTTAAAAGAAAAAAAAAACTTTTTTCCATTGGTCTTGCAGTATTGTGCCTATTTTTCGTGTATTTTTTGAATGTCTATAGAATTCATAGGAACTGTGGGCTGTTGTGTTTAATGCCAAGACATGATGTAAAGCGCTGCAATACTACAATAACAATTCAAGTTCATTCGCTGCAATTCCTCATCTTCAGCTGTCTTCAGTGTTCTGAGTCCAGTCGTTATTTTTCCTTTTATCTCTTGTGTGGCTGCTGATCAGGGTATTTGAGTGTCCTTCACAAGCCATTAAGTAAGAGTAGGAGCTATGAGTTACTAGCATATAGTTATATAGATCTATTCACTCGGCATTTTTCTAAGGTTTGACATCCAGGAAATTTTAGGATTACGTATCTTTACTGGGCATTACTAAACATTGTATACTTGCATCCTATAGTCATGTGCTGTACACTGTAGGTGAAGAAACTCAAGGACTTGATTTCTCATCTTGTCCATAGTGGGGTGGTGATTGAATATGCTTCACGTTTATTTCTGTACTGTCAGGCATAGATTTTCCTTATCGTCACAAAGTGGGTGTTTTCAGGTAAGTATTTGCATTATGTTGAACACGTTTTTCAAAAGGAATTAAGGTTTGCAGTGGCTATAGGTAAAAACTGCTCGCACTGAATCTGGAGGTGAACTCTGCTCAGCAGACTGCGAGAGGCGCTTTTCTGGTACCACTCACCCTCCACTGGGACTTTGAGCAAGGCCCTTAACCTCAGTTTCTCCAGGGATTTGCAAACCCTACTGTCTACACCAGTTTCACAAGGTGGCGTCCTGGGGTGTTTTGCCAGCTCTCCTGAAGGAGGTCCTATAATATATTAAGCACTCATTGGCTGCTTTTTCTTCATTCTGGACAAACTCCTCCAAAACCATTTCTACTGTATTTAGGTCAGGTGGCCAGGTCATGTGATGTAACGCTAGCACTCCATAGGCAGCTTGGCGTGTCCAAACTTTTGACAGACATTTTACATGGGAGCCTCAGTACTTAAGTTTTCTGACAGGTTTCCAAGGTCTCGGAAGATAAGTAAAAACTTGGCTGTTCTGCAGTACTGTATGTGATGTCATGTGACCTGACCCTGCTCCGTGTTTGTGGACTTAAGCATGTTCTTCCATTATGTAGGCTTCCTTCACATGCTCTGATTTCCTCCTAAAACATGTTGCATGAACACTCATCTCTGAATTGCAGTATGTGAACATCTTGCAGTGGCCTGGTCCCCCATCCAGTGTGATCCCTGTGTTTTCTCTGCTAGACTTCAAGCTTGCCAAAGATTTAGCTTGGCTTTACCCTGTTGAAACAAGTATAATTAGAAATCAAATCGCAGTCACCAGAGGGAAGATCCTCATTTGCAAATTAAGCCTATGTTTCATTGGAAGAGTGATCCATTTAAATATGGGTAATTCCATATGTTTTTCTGTTCCACAGTTTGATTTGTTCCTCAGATAAGATGCTAATTATACAAAATATTTCAATGTCATATGCTGTTGGAAATCTGTGCCTAAAACAGCTGTATCACCTAGATTAGATGCATGTGACATTCCTCGTCACCTCTTTCCTTGGCTTTGATATCGAGGTTGGGAACAGTAAGCTCAGTTGTAACTGGTGTCACCCTTCTTGGGGCACCAAGCCAAAGAAATCATTGATTTGGTCTGCAGTAACCTATGCAGAGATTTAACCGTTCAGTTTATGAAAGTATTTTCGGTTACGTTGGTGCTTCTGCTCCCTGGGTTCCGCAGGTTTGTTTCAGAGTGTGGCTGAATGTTCTATGAAGGACTGACGCCACGTTTGCTGCGTTAAGCTTTTTATTTGAAGTAAGTTTTTTTTCCTGTGCCGTTGGCTAGATGATAAACTGTTGAAAACTTTAGAATGGGCGTATTCCCCAGTTTGGTGAAGCTTACCACAGGGTTGCCAGCTTCGGTCAACTGGATGGAGTGAGATTTATTACTTTGGTCTTAAATGGTCTTTAGGTTTTGCAAACTGCCGCAGCGCTTTTGATGTCGTAAAGTTTTAGGTTTAATGTAATGATGTAGATTTACCGTAAGATTTCTTGCAACCAGCAAGGTCCGCTGTGAAACCGCACCGATATACAAGACATAGGAACTCAAATGACCGCTTGAAGTCCGACGGAAGCTGTTCATCTTGTACAAGTAACCAGTTTGAAATTCAGTTTATTTTTACATATTTGCTTAGTATTTTATCATTTATTTTGTTAAAGCTGCGATGTCCTGTCAGTTTTTACAATAATATCTATCTGTTCCTCTTGCAAACCCCTGCCAAAAAATCTATGGATCCGAACAGCAGCAACTCCCTAAGTTGGTTTCCAGGATCGAATTCCAGAAAATACGTAGGAAATCATAAGAACATAGGCTCATTTTATTTCTACTGACCAATAGGTGCCCATCTTTGAATGGGCAGGTAACATGAAACTGATCAAGCGAAATTTAATAAAGACAAAAGCGTTTTATGTTGGTTACTACTTCCGTCCCCTTGCCATAATACGCTAGTTTACTGGATATGCACCATTTTGACTATAGAGGGTGCAATTGTATTTTTAATGTGAAAGTTCAGGTTGGTCTGGGTTTATTGCTGCTTTTAACCTGCTCAAAATACATTGATTATCCAAAGAATGCATATAAAGTAAACAGAAGAAAATATTACTAAATATTAGAAAATCTGTGTGAGAGTTACTCTGTAGAAGAAGAGTAACAAAACATTTATCTGGAAACAATTTCAGTTAAGAATAAGAATTTCCTAATATTTGTGGGATATCTGTTTTTGTTTTGTTAGTAATTAATCGACTATAGGTTCTTGAAAATATTTTCCCCAACACCACATTCTGCCGTTTTTGAAATGTGAGGCAACAATTCACCAGTTCTGACCCTAACCCTAACCACCTTCCCATATCTGTGTTACACGAAAATATAAGGAACTGTGGGCAACTGACCAAAAATCCTGCAAGCTGCCAACATTAACCATGTCTAACCACTATGGATTAATTAGTGACATATTATCATTATGTTAAATAAGTGACTTTTCTCACAGTCTGCCTTTTTCATTCTGTTCCACCAAAGCTTTTCCCTTAACTACTGTGACATTTTTAGAGCAGCTCTGTTCTGAGTTTGTACGTCCCGTTATTGTAAACAGTACAGAAAATATTGACATGGAAGTAACACTGGGTGGGGGGGCATGAAAAAATGAAATCTTCCAAGAGCAGATCATCATTCTTCAGATCTGGGCCTTCCATTGCTTCACCCTGTGGTTTAATGTCCTGCTTTGCTCAGAGGATTTTGAAGATATTACCAACCCGACAACCTCCCTGCTGCCAGCGTGGCCGAGTAAGGGGCAGTAGGGGGGAACCATTTTTGATCTGCAGGGACAGCAGGACCAGTCAGAGATACAGTGCAGGTGACATGTGTGTGTGTGTGTGTGTGGGGTGATGGGGCAGGATTTTGCATCTACCGACATCAGAGTGAGATGAATTAAATTAATTAGTCACCAGTAGTTTTACCCAAAGGAGTTTAACATCCTAGGCCTGATGTCAGCATGTCCAGGATCTGGCACTATTGATTATTCTATCTCCTGCATTCATTTCTTTGATTGGGTCTTAGGTTGCACGCAACTCCATTATTTGTGTTTAATTGTATCCCCTTTTTTTTTTTGATTTGAAGAAAATATTTTTTTGATATAAGAAAATATATTTTTTGATATAAAATATATTTTTGATATAAATGAATTATAATTTTGATTGGCCGCTTGAATGTGGAGAGTTTTGACTGGCTCATTCCAGACGTGCTCAGTGGTCTCTTGTTTGTTTGTGTCATCGCAGGGAATCCGGGATTGAACCCACATCACCACAATCATTACTACATACAGAGTAAAAAGATTAGCCCCAGGCACAGAATTCTGCTGAGGGTGGCTCCTTCAGGCCACTGTTTGTAGGGCTCAGCTGCCTGGACCGCTTAGTCAGAGAGAGAAAGGCAATCATCGTGTCGTTGACGACATGTTGCTAGCAGAAACAGGCCATTCTACCAATGGCAGCTTGTGATGGCTAAAAAGGTAAGTGATCACACTCAGTAGGAAGGAACCTCCTGTGATGACATGACAAGCTGTTGCATGTGTGGATGCTCAGAGGGAAAACGCTGGCATGCTCAGATCTGGAAGGGATCCCAGTCATTTGGGCGAGGCTGTTGATCACCCAGTGGGGACACCATGATGAGAATCAATGTGCAAAATGAGCGGAGGTGGGATGATGTAAACAGCCAGCACAATGCTGAACATTCTCTTGGGCTCCTTTAATTGGCTGTATGGAGTTAGTTGAAAAACGTCCCTGGTGCACCTCATCTCCTCTACGTGGGTTTTCTGTCTGATAAAGAGCATTGATTCCAGCCAATTGGAGGCTCAAGATGAGCTGGAGGTTTTGCATGTCGAATCAGGGATACAGCAGAACAGAAGGTTGGGGGTATTTGTGGCCACAGAGTGGAAGTCTCCACTGTTCCTGCAGCTCTGCCTAGTGCTCCACGTCCCTGGAGACCATAGTAAGCCCAAGCTTCTGCTCTGTTTCACTCAGTTTGTGTCACAGACGCGCTGATTAGGAGACTGACTGGAGGAGATGAGGCGTTGTTGATTGGGACCCCCCCCCTTCTTTACATGTTCAGGAACATTTGATAATAGTCAGGAAGGTAAGGCCTAAAAAAGCGTTTGTCACACCTGCTTGGGAGAATCCGTGCTGAGGAAATGGATCCCAGCAGAGGCTTTGAAGTTAGAATTATACTGTTAGCGGGCGCTCATGTACTTTAGGAAGGAGTGATCATTGAATTAGCTTCACTGCAGACTCAACTTAGAAAGCACTTTAATGGTGTCCTGTTTGTGTTGAGAATATACAATATACAAGTAGACAATGCAGTGCCAAAAGTTGTGAAATTACCATTAAAATCATTACAATCATCTGTTTTAGAAGAAAATTAAAAATAAAGATACTCTCAATTAAATATTTATATGTTGAAGATCCAACATAAAAAAGACAACAAATGGTAAATGTACAGGTGATTAGAACTGCACACTTAAGCACCGTAAAATCTGTAGCCAGGATCTGATGCCCAGGTTTTGTTGATTCTTGCCTTTGTGGATGCATGAACAATTAAATTAGATGGGATGTCTATAAAATCGTTAGAAATTCTGTCCAGTATGAGGACTTCAGTGTGCGTGAGGGGCTGCTGCTTGTGAATTCTTTATTACAGCCACTTAAATACTTTACAAGTGTATCTCTGTATCCCTGCAGGCCTCTGATCTCTAAGAATCATGCGTGCATGATGAAAAAATGTTCAAACTGTGGGGCACAGTGTTGTGTAAAATATACATATTTTCTCTAAAGGTGAGTTCTCACAAAGAGTATTCTGTTTGCGATGCTTGCATTTCAGGGTGTGGTTAACAATATTTTTTATGCCATTGTTTTGCCAGCCACTGTGGTGTATCTTCTCTGCACTGAGTGAAGAATGCATCCCTTACACTCTTCATGTAATACTATATAATTCTACGTTAGTTTAAATGGTTTACATCAATGCCCCAGTTGTGTGTAGTGCCTTTCTACAATTCACATAATTTAGGGGGTGACTGCATAAGGGATCAGTTAAAATTTACAGAAAAGTGTGCGCATCACCTGGGTATAAATGGTCATGCAAAGTGTTCTCAGTACACAAACATGGCAGAATCTGTAGCTGTTCATTTCCCCTTAATTGTTCCTCTACATTTGCACTCTGTTTTCATTGGTCTGAGTCACAGTTATAAAACCCCAGTGTCACTAAAGCTGATTGGTCCTAGCAAGTTATGTTTCATGCACCAGGGCAGAAACCCACCTGGCAGTCCTGCTCTCCCTTCTGCCCTTAAACTGCTCTGTACACAGCAGAGAGAAATTGGGGGAGGTTACGTACAGTCACGCTCTCTGCTGGACACCTCGCTCCTTGTTCTTCACCCCAGCACTGGAGGAGACCGTTTGGTTGGGGTGGGCGGGTCTATGGGAGGGTCAGTAGGTGGAGCCTCAGCACCAGGAGAAGGTACGGCCCACCATGCTGAAGAAGCGACGGTTGGGCTCCTTCAGGAAGCGGCAGAGCTTGCGCAGAGCTGGCCGGCTGAGCGGGGCGTGTGGCCTCCCCTTGGACTCGTCCAGGCACTTGTCGCGGCCAGCGGAGAGCAGGCAGTAGAAGCCCTTGGTGGTGTTGAAGTAGAAGTTGGAGGCACTGATGCGCGGCGGCAACTCCAGGAAGCGCTCCACCCGCTGCAGCTCAGGGAAGGGGTTCCGGATGAGGGCGTCACCATCCACCACGTGGATCTGGGCCCTGGGAAAGTGGGCCGTCCAGCGGCTGAGGTGCAGGTGATAGAGGCTGCGCTGCAGGGCCTTGTAGGCAGGGTTCACAGCGCCATCCAGCAGCAGCAGCTCTTCCAGAGCAGGGTAGGGCTTGTGGCGCTCCCTGCGGTTGTGCAGGACCTGCGTGTAATCAGACACCAGCCGTTGCGCTGGGTCACGAACAATAAGCAGCAGCCGCATGGCCCGGTCCATGGCTCGCGCCCTCGCTGGGGCCTGAGGGCTCGCAAAGTACCCAGGAGTCTTCTCCACCGTCAGCTGGCCCGGCAGGGTCACCGGCATCTGGGCGCGGTACCAAGCCAGCCCGCGGTGGTAGTGCTCATCCACGTTGAAGAAGTGCACCTCAGCCTTAGCTACCTCCACGTCCGGGTGCAGGTTGAGCATCTCCAGCAGTGCCCGCGTGCCGCCCTTTCTCACGCCGATGATGATGGCGCCGGGCAGCCGCTGCGTGGCGTTGCCCGGCGGGGATGCCGCCCCACGCGGCCCGCGGAGGCACACTGCCAGCTGGGCCTGTAGGAGGAGCAGCAGCAGGAGGGCCAGAAGCAGGTTCCACACCATGGCCCCTCCCCCTCAGCCGGGCGGCGCTCAGCAGTCGGGGGGATCTGCCGATCAGGCCCGGATCATCACCCAAATACTGAACCTGGCAGGATTTAGAAGGGCATCATTGTACTTATATGAGTAAGTATTACATGTACTCACAGAGGATCATGAATACTTACTAGAGATCATGAGTACTTACTACTCATAAGACTTCCAAATGAATCATGTCATAAACATCTTCATGTTCTTTTGGTCCTGAAAGAGCAGCAAATCATTTCTTTGCAAAGAAACACCTTGTTTTTCACCTCAGGGTCAGACAAGCTGCAATGCCTGCAGTCGCCCGTTTCAGAAGGCGACTCTCTCTTACAGACAGTCTTTAATTCTGGCCATACTCTCCGTTGGTACTAAAGCGGCGAAACATTAATCTTAAAACAGATCTGCGGGCAACCGTGCCATGTGGGAGCGGTAAAATTAGACCAAAGGGTTTGATTATAAATACTTTATTTTGGAATCCTGGGAGGATGGACACAATTCATGAATTCTGCCTCATAATTAAAGCAGACATGAAGCGTGTTTTTATGACAGGAAAGGATAACTCTATCCGCCACATAGTCTCAGAGGTATATGTGTCAGTTTTATTTCATTCTTAATACAGCTTCATTACACTTATGCTACATCAGTGGAACCAGATCCGACATCTAGCCCAGTACCTCCACCAGGTTCAGCTGCCTGGTTGTCACCCATTTTCTCTCCATGCTAACTATGGTCCTGGACACCTCCTCATCACAACTGATAGTTGTTTACATAGGTCATTTAACAGAATTTAAAAGCCTGCATTTGTATCTTTGTTCTTCTACATGGCCCGATACAACAATTCATTACAATCATTGCAACTGACTCAAAAAATCTGTGTAATTGCTAACATTTTACTGTTATGTTCTATTTATGAATATAGTCATAGTCTTAAATAAAATATTGAAAATGCTATATAAAGTGTTTTTGTCAGGCCATCTCAGTTACAATCAAGTGATTTTTTTTCTTCTTTCCCCTGGCTCTGTTACTTGGGGGGAGGGGGGTCTAAACTCCCCAAGAAGCACCTAATGCCATCACTGGGACTGGAAACCTGCACACAGCGCAGCACCTTGTCTCCTGTTTAGTGTTTACTTCCTGTGCGTGAGTGTGTCGGGGCTCCCACTAAAAGCAGGACCTCTACCCACTGTCAGCATGTGGCACTTCATTTATTTTCAAATCATCTCATATATTTTTCTATGAAATGTTTGACTAAATTTACCTTGCTGGTACAAATAAACCTGAACCTGAACCTAACCTGAACCTGACTATGGAAACAAAAATTAAGTAATGTATTGCCTATAGCTGGGAAATTAACAGGAACATTTGCCAAAATATGTTTTTATTTGTATTAATTTTTATTTTTTGCCTTTTTTGCCCAAAGGGTCTTCAGCATGGCAGCATTTATCGATCTACCCATCTCAGACAAGAAACCTCTCTCACCAGTTTCCCTTTTTCCTGTTTTCCCACCATAATTGCCCCTGTAGGAGACATGGCAGCTCCTCTGCCTCCTGTGTCCCCCGCTCTGTGTTTGTCTCTATCTGTGCAAGAAGCAACGCCGTCACCATCATCATCATCATCATCATCATCATCACCATTATACACACCATCAGCTCTCCATTATGCTGCTTTAATGTGTCCTTTCATTTGTTTCCAAATCTGTGTGCTCTTATCTTTTATGTATCCACGGCGACGTTATATTCTGCTCATGGTCGGCATTTCCTGCTGTGGACATTGCATAAATGATTTCAGAAGCCATCAGGAAGCTGGGCAGTCGGCTGTAGATTCATTGCTTGGTCTTGAGAGGTTTTAACCCTCCCTTAAATTTAATAAGCAACGGTGTATTTATTCAGGTTCAGTATTTTGTTGAGGCTCTAGCGGACATGTGTGTGTGTGTGTGTGTGTGTGTGCGTGTGCGTGCGTGTGTGTGCGTGCGTGCGTGCGTGTGTGTGTGTGTGTCTCTGTGCATGCCTTTCACTGTAGGGCAGGAGCAGATCATTGTTTACAGATCCACATCATCAATGTCAATGTAATTTGCTTTAACTTAAATAACAAGTGGGTGATTTTTCAGCCTCGGTTATTAGAATGAAAGCATCACCTCTCCGTGGGGGTTTTTACACTCACGGGTCTCAGAATCAGTCAGAGACCCTCCAATAGGTCCGACATCACTCTCCCCCATCGGGTCCCAGTGCCCTGGTCCCTGGTGAGCTGCACACCACTTCCAGGGCTGCTAATGAACAGCTCCTCAGCCCTGCACACCTGTGCACCCACCTCTGCGGTGACCCTGCAGTGCAGCGCCATGCATTAACCTGTGTCCCTCGTGCATTTAACAGCGCATCCTCCAATCGCATGCATATCTGTCACGGCGGTGTGGGCTTTAGTGTACGCTAGGATGTATCCTTCAGGGGAACATTTGTATTACGAATTTCTCATGGTGTCTTGAAGCTTTTAAGCAGCTGATGAGCATGAGTAAGGTTTTAGAGAAAAATATCAGTTCATAGCAGAGTGTAAGTTGGGATATGAGGTATAACAGGTGTTTAAGTTAATGCTTAATAGTCATATCCACTGATACATGTGCACTCAGGGAAGACTAATAGCAAATAATGAGCTAATTTGAATTAGTACAGATGTAATTGGTTAATACACGGATTTGAATACAAGTCAAAAGGTAATAAAAGGAATATGTTTATAATTGTTAACTCTCTGGATTTTGAAACTGGATGTTGCTACAGAACTGCTGCGTTGCATACTCGATAAATCAATAAGTGTCACAGTCATACAGTACTCAACTGGTTCATTGAAACAAAACCTTGGGCTGAATATTTTCTGGACCTGAACTTTCCACCTATGCTTTTAGGACATGCTCACATTGACCTGGTTGCCTTGCGAATGTGTCTGAGGATGATTTTCCCCCCTCCCCACTCCCCCACTGGTCTGCATTCACATTACATTTAAAGTTCCAGGCCTGAGCATGCTTTCATCATCATCATGCGACTTTTTGAATTGAAGAAAACATAGCACAATGGAGTTCATGATTAATGTCCTTATTTTGCGGCTTATTTAGAATCGTTTTGGGCATGATGACACACAACTTCCTTATAGATTTATCGAGTATTCAAGGTAGTGATTTTCATTTAATCATACTGCACATATAAGACAGACAGACTCATATTTTACCAAATATCTCAGAGTTTATGTGTCGGGCATCCAGCTGTTCCTGGACAGTCTCATCAGCCCATATTTCCAGCAAACGTTGCACCTCTGCTGTAGACCAAAGTGATCCCTTTTCTGCCATGTCTGTGAGATGTTTGTCGCTATCTGATCTGTACAGCCTACCCGGTCCTTTCCTTCCTGGTCCAGTTCATGTATGGTGCACATGTGTGCATGCATGTGCCAGTCACATCATTGACGTCATGCCTCTGTTCTAGGCTCAGCCGCAGTTAGCGATCAGACTGTATGTATACTGTGCCTGAGCCCAACGGTACCGTGACCATGCCGACCTCTTCCACTGGGCCCTGGCATGGAGCAATCACACTAGTCAAACAATGGATGGCTTAGTGTGAGTAAACCCTTAGTGACACGCACTGGGGATTGTGACCCCATTCAAGCACTCTATATGCCGCCCAGTGCAGCAAACTGTAACATCTAGTGTTTAAAACGAGGATAACCATTGTATAAAACAGTGACCTCCAGCGTATCAAACTCAAACATCTTGGATATCAAACCATGATATTCATTGTCTCAAACTCCCATCCAAGATGAACGTCACCCCCCACAAAATGCATTTTATAAACTGAGCTCTGGACATTCTATAGACAGTGACCTTCAGTACATTTTTACAGCCTTTGCAGCTGGGTGACTGGCTGAGCTCCCTGTTAGTATCACTGGACATCAGGCACCTCCCCCCAGCTCCCTATGAAGCCGCCATCCTGCTCCATTGGCCTGGAGGTGACAGCCCATGGAGGATTTCAATCGTACCAAGCGGCTGCACAAACCCCCGTGGCCCGTGCTTTTAGCAGTGACGGTGGGGCTCTGATTAAAGGGCCTTTTTCTCTGATTCCCTTCTTTTGTCTCGCCATCTGATTAGACGTCTCTCACGGCCCTGGTCTGAAAGGAGTCGGTCTGTCCCAGGGTCAGCCTGCAGAGCCGTGCCGAGCCGCCAGGCCGACTTCCTCTCCATTACCTTGGCAAGTGTTGCAATTTGTACTGGACATGAGCTGACCACGCTCAGGGGACAGAGGCCTTCCCAGTGCACCTGCGACGAGCCATTTCAGCTCAAACTGCTCACCCACTGACTCCTGTATCTCATTTTCTCCCTCATTCTACATTTCTCGAATAGTATTATTACTAATCTGCACAACCAAATTTGAGGATCAAGATCCAGCAGTCAAGCTAGCCAGATCAATCTAGTTTAATAGTTTACACAGCCTCCTTGCAGTCAATATGCATTACAGACTGCATGCTAATGACTCTGATATACATTAGTGATTATAGCATTGCAATTAAAGTACAGCAATAGCAAAAGATGCACACTTTGAGAATTATTTAAATATTTAAATAGTAATAATAGCAAAATCACGGACTAACGTCACTGAACGATGGACCCCCAAACAGACAACTGGATAGCAGTCAGCTACTGTCACACCAGTATGGCTGCCCCCTCGCCGCCTGACATATCCAGAGAAGATGAGCCCAGTCCACAACTGTAAGTGTGCAAATACAGCCCACACCAACACGCTGAGTATGTCACTGAGCTGCAGTGTCATAACACCTACGCTCTGGCAACTTCTGCAGTAGGAGTAACACAGCAAATTTGCAATTAACACAGCAGATTCACAAAACTGTCTATCCAGCATATTCGCCATTGGCTAAAGCAGTGGTGTGCATCCTAATTACTAATGAGGACAATTCATTGATCACTTTACATTGGCAATATGAGGCGAGCTTTGTGCCTGTACAAAATGGGTAAAAACGTCATCTTCACTAACAGTGTAAAAAAATAATGTGGTGTATTATGGATACAAAATTATCTAAGTAGTACCTGATTATATTGATGTAGTATTGACAAAAATTACTAGTGGTTGCAGCACCGTCTTAAGAACAACACGAATCTGCATTGGCGGAGCCAATGGCAACCCTAGGAAAAGAAAGTACGTCCGTCTATATGACGTCATTGTGTTTAACTGGTTTAAAATTTTGAATTGAATATTTGAATGTGATCAGCATGCAAAATACTGGTTTATTTCTTTGAGATACAGTATACAGGGATTTTTGGGCTGGAGATTTTTGCTGAACTATAGCAACATAGTTGTGGTGTTCAGCTGTATCGGGGTCTACACTGCGACCTTTTATGGAGAATGTGCGATTTTAAATTTCACAGGTCGCACCTGTGTCGGTATATAATAATGACTAGGATGTTTCGCTCCTGCACTGGTACTGCGTTAATGAATTGTGCGTGATTTTTTTTTCTTCTTCCCTGGTTCAGTGTGTCTTTTTTGCTGAAGTGGTCTCGCCTTACCTGCACCGGGCAGAGCGTACATATACGCGCACCGATGATAAAACGTGCAAAACTGTGGTGTTAAAAAAGGAGGCGGTCTATGGCTGATAATTAAAAAAAAATCTAAATACAAAGAAAGAAGAGGAGGCAGGTGGACAGGGAGAGCCAAAGTGAAGTTCCGAGGCGAATTATGTTATTAAAGCTAATGTTCAGACTGAAATATTTGGCGAGAACAGTAATTTAACTCCTTAACATTCGCGTATTTGACATTAGAGGATTCGGCCATTTGCGAGTTGGCCATGAACAATTGAATTGAATATTTTTGGAGAAACAAACGATGCATAAGCCAAAACAATACCGAAAATGATTTGAGTCACATAAAATCATATAATACATAAATATTAGTAATACGTAATATTCGTTCATGTAAGTGCATATTAAAAGTCTTGGCTTTGGTATGCCGCACATCTCGGTAACCAGCCTCACTCAGCTGTCTAAGTGACAGCATGCAAGGTCACTGATTAATATCATGCTGCACCAAAACGTAGGGTGCGACCAAATCATGTGCTGGTGTGACCAACTGAGAAAGCTGGTAGCAGCAGTGCTACCCCTGGAAAACTTAGTCTGGAACCGTGTGTGTGTCACATCCCGATTGTTTCAATCCTCCCGTGTGCCACGCCCCCTCTATATCTCATGTGGAATCTCTATGTTCCCAGCTGTTTCTAGTTTGTGTAAATTGTTGTTACGCATTTAAGTTCGTGTCTGTGTCCTGCTCATTGACCTCGTTCTGTGTTCAGTAGTGTTTCTGTCCTGAATAGACACCATGTTCACACGCTTTCCCTGGACTGCTCCTGCTTCCCCGCACCGTGACCCCCACTTTGTGACATTGTATATGTTATTTTTTTCCATTGCTATTGTGCTATTGTCTATACATCTTATGCATATAAAATGCCCAGTGAGAATGTGTTATAATAAACTGTAATAAGTGGTGCATCTCCTGCCAATCTGACTTTTCACCCGGCCTGATGTTACTTTCTGGATATGCTCCTGGTCTGCATTCCTAGTTAGTGTTTTTGACCCAACACATTCAGTTCTATTGTACTAAAAAGTTTTAAATATCTGAGCAGTCCCTGCGTGTTGGAGACCCAGTGAACAGGATAACTTCTGCCGCAGGTGCTTTATTTGTCTTTGTTGCACAGGGTACTGGAGCAGGTTTTACATCATAGGTTTAGCAAAGCTTACAACTAACAATTTTGATTGTTGATGAATTATCCTGGCACCCCATCATCAATCCCCTGCCATATGCCCTGTACTGCCTGGAAGTAGTTTCAGCTCTTTAGAGGTATTAGCCTTTGATCTGTATATATTGAGTATTCAAGATTATATCATAAGACTTAAGTGTTTCCTGGGGATGGGCCCCAACATGGTTTTGCAAAATGTAAACCTTACAGCCTCTGGCCCACTATCAGTGAAAGTCAGCCACCAGTACTCATATCTTCCAGGCTCCACTCCCGCTGACCAGTGTTACCATACGACATCTGTCTATTGTCAGTGTGTGTCGGTCACTGATGATCTGTGGTCATACTCGTGCCAGCCTACCACCCAGAAACCAGATGAAAGGACTGCGGGCCCGTCAATAATGCTGCATGTCCCTGATAATTAGATTGGGGTCCCCTGCCTCGTAGTCACAGTAGTCATGTGTGAGACGTCTCAGTGATGTCCGCCACCTGCTGTTCAGTCATTTGTAATTACCAGCACGTCCAGCATCGCATCCCCTGTTGGTTGTTTAATTTAACCTGATCATTTGTGAAGTGAATAAACAGATAAATGGAAAAATTTAAGATATTTAGGGTTGGATTAAGGGGAGGAGTGCAGATGCAGGAACAGATCAGGAGGAGTACTGAAGATGTATGAGAATATGGCGAAGATGAACATACCGTATCTCACAGGGTTTGAGGAGGAACAGATTGTTGTTAGACTGCCAGTCATGCCGGGTATGTCACTCGCTATGGCAGCCTTGAGTTAGAAAAACAATAGCTGCTCATACACTGTTTGGCATCCCTCCAGGAAGTACCTCAGTTTTGTGTTCAGTGCAGTTTGGGATTGTCTACACTGATATGGCATCACGTTTAAACATGTACACAGAAAGCCCCAAGGCTACATTCCAGTAATACTGGCACTGGTGTGTAGTGGCAAACCTGTGTACCTAAAACAACCTTTAAAGTTGAAAGAAACTGCCTATTTCGTGCAGCTCTGGCATCATATAGGCCAGTGTTTTTCAACCCAGTCCTTTAGCGGTCCATATTTCTGCTCCCTTCCAGCTCCTAACATACCTGTACCAGGTATTTGTTACATTAAAACCATCTCTGATCATACATGACCGCCTAAGGCCGCCGGTTTGGCCCAACATCAATGTGGTCCAAACCAGCCCTAAGCCCCCACCCCCCCAAACACATATGGTCCTCCCAAATTATTGGTAGGGACATGCCCCTACTGTTCATACCCAAATCTATGCTTTTGGCTAAGTCCTAAACCAATGGCAGTGAATTGCTATGGGGGGGGGGGGGGGATAGAGCACATTCCACCACACTCCAGTCTCATTTTCTACACCCTATTCAGCAGTTCCATTTTTGTGAGCATGTAAAATTAAACCCACCCGATCATGATCTGCCATATTACACGGGAAGGTGCTCTCGACTGGCACTGCACATTAGTGGGGTTAATGATGAAGATGGTCACCCCTCCCAGTGATCAAACTTTAAATAGTAATGCATCAGCCAACTGTCCCCCTCTTCAGTATGGATAAGAACCCTACCCTGATGGCTGTTATGTGGATGGCATGATGGCATAATGGTAGATCCAACAAGGAGAAAGCCCTGCAGGTGGACAGAGGAGATGTTTCATGAAGATGTCAGTCTTCAACTGCAGTGTATCCCTTTAAAAGGGCTCGCGGTTGGCTCACAGACCTGAGGTGATACAGTGAGATACAGTGTGGATGGGCAGATCTAAGAGGCTCTGAGTCCATGGGTAAAGTCACACTATAATAGGCAGTTTGACTGAATAAGATATTCATGGGGTAACTACATAAGACCCATAGTAGACTCTTCAAGGTTCCCTCCTACATCAGTGGTGAAGAATGACCAGAAACGTTTTAGCGTAATCATAGCATTTGTATGGGGCTTCTACCATTTTCCCTGATGCATGACATGCTGGTTATGTATCATCCATTCAAGGAAATCATTCAGTCATATGTTTAGTGAAATGTAGTGAAATTAATCCAACAATTGGAAATATAGTGTCAAATGCTGCTTAATTAAATATTGTGGGAGAATTGTGGAAACACCCAGCATTTTCGGTATTACGCTTTAAAAATGACTACATGATATTGGCAGTGATGTTTATAAAGAAATCAAGGAATGTCTACGAATATCATACATTGGACAATTAAATAAGTAACTGCAGTAATTGGAATAAAGTTCTGTAATCTCTAAAAATTGGATGTGTTTTCACAATTTATTAACATTATATTAACTATTTATTATTCAGTATGTGTATTAATGTTTCAATATTTGCATAACATTCATGGGTATATTCATATATTTTTTTAAATGATAACATTAATTAACTGCGTATGCAATGCAGTTACTATTACTGGGTGTTCAAAATGTAGTTATTTATCTATTTCTGTACCGCTTGTCCTATTCAGGGTCATGGGGAGTCTGGAGCCTATCCCAGAACCTACAGCACAAGGCAGAGAACAAGTCAAGATGGGGTGTCTGCTCATTACAGGGCAAACACACACCATTCACACACACCTATGAAGCCTATTTAAATTAAGGGGGGTACATGTCCCCTCCTTCCCCATGGTTCCTATAGCCCTGTGCATATCAAGTAAACATTGCAGTCCAGTAATATCTGGGGCACTGTTGCATCAGGTTAATAGGGGTTATATGGTAAATGCATGGATGAGGAAATTAAGCTGGCTTGTGGTTTAGAGGTCGTCATTGGATGTGTACAGGTGTAGCAGCCCGGAACAAAGTAGACAACCTGCTAAAGTATCAAGTCGCTTGAAAAGCTTAACCGGAAAATCAATCTAATCTGTGAGGAGGTGACGTTTCAATCTTACAAGTAGCTCTACGAATTTTTGAAAATGAATGCATTTTAACAGTATCACGTTTTGACTTTTCAGGGCATGCTGTGTTGATGAGCAGGGCTGTAACCCCCGTGTCATCTTGCCATCCGTGTTGATGGTCAATCTCCCAGCCAGACCGAGCTCCCCCGTCCTTTACCACATACTCAGCCCCTGCCAGGCCACTCTCTCCAGAAGCAGCCGTAAGTAATCACAAGTAATGCTGACACATCCTGTCTCCCTCTTAATGCCATGTAATATGCTTAAGGACCTGTAATGGACTGATATCCAGAGGTGCTGGTAACCCTATTAAGTGGCTGGTACTGGGGTCTTCACTGCCCCAGCCCCCCAATTGCATCATTCTGCTACCCGGAGAGTGTGGACCACTTGAGAGTATTGCCAAGGGGAGGATCTTCAAGGCACACCATTTCCTCAATTCTAAAGTAAAGAGTCTTGCCCCCTGCAGGAAGCGTGGAAGTCGTGCGTGAGCCTTGTGATGAGCAAAGTCAGCCTCATATGTATGCGGAAGCCAAGAGCTGAAGCTTGCTTAAAAGTTTTGGGCTGAATATCTCCGGACGGAACCAACACCATGCTGGTTTGAAGCCAGAGGGATCAAACAACTCATCTTCGCCCACTGACTCAATCGTGAAATTGACAATTTTTTTTCCTGAAAATAGGCTAAATGCTTCCACATCCAGGTCAGCCCGCATTCGTAGCGGCTGCTTTATCTAGGGATACGGCACACATCAGAAATAGATATCCTACTTCTCATTAGCCTTTTGGTTCTTGGGCCTGTCTTGTAAAGACTTCTGTCACATTGCAGCCTGCTTCCTGCTAATTTCCTCTTGGAGAGTTACACGCTTTTTCTCCATTTTATGCATAAACAGCCTCGGCACCTGTCTGATGGCAATGCGGTCGCGTATGATCAGTGAAATCAATTTAGTCATTGCACGAGATGAATTTGTGAAGGCATTGCTTGCATTACTGCCAGCAGTCTTGCATTTCAAATAAGGGAAACTCAACAACATATGTCTTATTGCTGCTGTGGCCTCATCAGTGTAACACCAGTCTTAAATGAATATGGCTTCCAGGTTCATACTTTCCTAATGTGAATTATTCAGCTCAGTGGTCATACATATAGCGTGAAATGGAGAAAGAGATTAAACTCTTGGATATAACTTAATTGCAAAAAAATCATAAAAGATTAATTTTTCTTCCATAATGATAATTCAGTGTGCTCTGGATGAGACCTGTGAATTTTGGAGGAGCGACTAATATCTGACTGGGTGGGTTTCCTTTGCACTGGAAGGCTTTAATCCCCTGTTTTCCCCCTTTGTCTGGTGACAGTGAGCTTCCTCTCAGTGCACCAGTCCCACCAGTGAGGCTCGTTAGCGCCGCAGTCTGGTTTTTCTCCATGGGCTTTTCCTGACAGACTGCTGCCTGATTCTCAGAGAGCAGGTCAGGGAGACTGATTACTCAAAGTATGTTTTCATCACCAAGGTCTCAAGAATTTCTCTTAGCAGAATGTCATTAAGTGCTCACACCTGGTGGTATATGAGGACAAAAATCTAAAGTAATTGTGTGTGAATTTAAGTTTGTTTTTTTTTTTAAGTTTAGAAACTCTTAGAGGTACTAGCCTTTGATTAGCTCATTCACCATGACATATGATATTTTAATAACGTAAGACTTTAAGCATCACTTACTCAGGTGAATGCATCCTTTGTTATCTTATGAGTTCACATTAAACTCCTGTCTGTCACCACGGAAACATCCATTAATTCTTCAACACTCAAATATCATAATAACTTTGAAACTTCGCCTTTCAGCTGCCAGTTTGAGAATAAAGGAGTAGAATCTCAAATCTCTTTCACCACCACCCCCCCGTCCCCCCCCCCCAGTGTCTCAGTGGTCCTCTGAGATGGTGCCCGTTTTCAACATCTTCATGTCCAAGGACTGTGACTCCCGCACATTCTGCTACACAAGCAGCGAGTTTGGCTCAGACCAGATTCTGTGAGTCGCAGGGGTGTCTTACCTGTGTCTGTGTGGTTCCGCTGTACGTCTCTCAATCCCGGTCCACCAAGTCTGGGCTCTTTTGTTTTGCTGACACTTTTTCAGGGCTTCCCTCTTTCTGTCTCTTCTCCCAGCTCTTCCTTTTTCCCCTGTCTGAGTGTCCAGCTGCCAGCCCTGTTGGGGACTTGTAACTCGTAAGGGAAGGCAACGCGTGGACCTGTCTGCAGCTCACTGAGGGGGAGATAAAGAGAGAGAGGGACTGTAAGAGAGAGAAATAGAGACTGAGAGAGAGAGACTGAGAGAGGGAGTGAGAACCTCAGACTGTGCTGCTGAGCAGGCAAAGCGAGAGAGTGAGTGAGTGAGGTAGGGAGAGAGGGAGCGTAAACACATCTTCTCCTTGGGGAAATTCTTCCTACCCCTCCTTTTACCCCTCTCTCCCTCTTTCTATTTGCTTTGCTTTCATTTCCTTCTCTTCCTGACCTCTATTTACTTCCCTGCCTTTTCACTCTCTCGCTTAGTCCCGTTGTGCCATTAATTTCTAAACGCCATTCTTATCTCGACTCCCATCCCAGCCACGTCTCTGAGTGTGCCCCTGTCTCTCCGTTCTCAGTTACGCCAGTGGTTTTTGCGATTGCTTTTGACAGTTCTTTTGTCATTCATTTAACACGTACTGAACAACATTCTTATGTTGACCAAGAAAAAAATAAGAAGGACAGGCAGTGATCTGCAGCAGGATTAATGTACAGGACAGTGGAAATGTACTGCTTCCCAATGCCTGTCACTCAGCTGCCCCTGACTGTATCTAAGCTCTGGTGTGTAGGGAGAGGGCAAGAAACTTATTTATAAATATATTCACTTCAGAAATTCTGGATCACTGAAGCAACCCCCACGCACTCCAACTGCCAGCGTTCATGCTGTCTCTGTTAGTCAGCACAGTGCTAAGAGGCTAGCTAACCTTACCTCCCTGCTCAGCACTGTGCTAAGAGGTTAGCTAACCTCACCTCCCTCCTCAAAGCTGTGCTAAGAGGCTAGCTAACCTCACCTCCCCGCTCAGCATTGCGCTAAGAGGCTAGCTAACCTCACTGTGCAGCATGCTAAGAAGCTAGCTAACTTCACTCCCCACTCTCAAGTTTCTACCTTATCTAATTCTCTCTTTCTGTTCTTTTGAAAGGTTTCATATCTTATTTTACAGACACGTGAATTTCAAAAGGTAGGAAGGAAGATAACCCTACTTAATGTGAGAGCGGAACCTGGCACTGTAAGTTTGTAAATAATAAAAACATCACCCTTTTCCTCAGTCTGGTCATCATTTGGACTTGTCAGAGGGATTAAGATGTGAGGAAAATTTTATTATTTCTCTTTTTTTGTGGCCAGTTTTCACTGCAAGATTTGTTGGATTTTATAGAGGTTCCTCTCCATCCACTCAAAGAAAAACAAGGCATGTAGATATTAACATTAGAATTAATATTTACGTAAAGACATATTACTCAAATCCAGATATATTAACATCCAGATTCTTGAATTTGCAGTCATTATAGAAATTAGTATAAACTTTGTTAAGATCAGTAGCAAGTAGATTCATCATGAGTTCACATTACCAGTCATGGCTGAAAGTCGCCAGTGTGGAAGTGCTTTGGGAAGGATAGTCAAGTGAACCGCAGCATCGGCCAGTGGCCAAGGCCAACACTGTCTCATGGGCAGCCACTACACTTAACACACTGGTCACCTGTAAAGACACAGTGAGTAAGAGGAGAGGCACTGCGGATTATGAAACCCATTTCAAGTTATTCAGAATGTGCTCCACGTTGTAGACATTTTTACTCCTGAAACAGGAGCTCCATCAGGGAAGATGGTATAATCAGAGTAGAGAAGATATTCATAAATGATATATGATAGCACTGAGAGCCTTTTTTCGCATGTTTTGTGACACTGCAAATCTTGTGACACTGCAAGTCTTCACATTTAATCTGAGACCTGTTAAACATGGGTGTGATTTGTCAACCTTAGATGTTTAATTTACTCCAAAAGAAGAAATTAGCAAAAACAGCACGATGCTCCACATAATGAGATTTGCAGAGTATTGAGCCGTGCCTGAGAGCAGCCCTCTCTGCGTCTGACAACGTGCAGCTCATTTCCATGAGATCTGGCACCTCACCTTCATTATTTACCAAGGCAGGAAGCCCAACCTCAATGCAGCTTCATTAAAGCAGAGCAGCCAGCTGGTGCACAGGTAGATGAACGCGTTATTTTTAAAGTCTCACTGCTTCTACGCTTGTTAGTTCAGTCTGTGATAATTACTCTATCGTCAGGGGACCCCTACTGTTTTGAGCATGTTATTACACATTAAATTGTTCAGTCCTGGCTCAGCAGCTCAGGGTTTTTCTAGCAACAAAGAATGCATAACTGACTGATGTTCATAGTAAATAATAGTAGGCAATATTTTAAACTTGGTTTATCCATCTTCTAACTACTTATCCTGGTCAGGAACACAACATAGTGCGCTAGGCTGGAGTACAGCCTGCATTGGATGCCAGTCTTTCACAGGAGACATTTGCATACTATTGGAAATTTAGAGACACCAATTAGCCTAACTGCATGGGTTGGACTTTCAGGAGGAAACCTGCCCAACACATGGAGATCATGTGAACAGTGTTGCCTATTGTGCCAGTCAGAGCATGTGAGCGGAGCGGAGCGGAGCGTGAGCGAGGAGCGGAGCGGGCGGAATTTGGTCAGATCGCGGAGCGGTTTTTTAATTAAGGCTGGGGCGGTCGCTTTGTCTCGCTCCAATTTCGCTCCGATACCGCTCACACTACGTATGATTCTGAGGCGTGCCCAAATCTACCC
>JAODLC010000044.1:15675340-15687965 GCA_026781145.1 Hippopotamyrus pictus | reverse complement strand
TGGGTTTCCCTGCTGAGACTGCTGCCCCCGCGACCCGACCTCGGATAAGCGGAAGTTAATGGATGGATGGATGGATGGATGGATGGATGGATGGATGGATGGATGGATGGATGAATGGAAAATATTCCACTGGCTGGACTGGCCGAAGAGGAGGGACCTAGATTAGGAGGGAGAAGAAAAAGAAACAAAAGAAAAGAACCAAAAAAAGAAAAAGAAAGAAACAGAAAAAAAAACAATATGAGTAAAGTAGAAAACACAATACACAATTTCCAATTCCTGCACCTGTAAAGGAAAGGGAAAAGATCAACAGCATCTGAAAGAAGTGCAAAAATGGATAAATTCATGAACACAAGCAAAAATAAAGTAACACAGATATACAAACATACAAAATTGTTGTGTGTGCGTGGAGGAGTGCGTGCAAGTATATATACATGCGTGCTCAACTGTGTAGGCGAGATGTGTGGGCTTGTGTGCGTGTCTTTTGTGTGTGTGTGTGTGTGTGTGTGTGTGTGTGTGTGTGTTTTCAGTTATTCGCACATTACTCCATTTAACTGCAGTGAGGGGTGGTACCGAGTGCGGGGGCGTGGCTGGCAGCTGCCCCTCTCCGATCTGATTGGTCCCGGCTGTCTCCCCAGTTTTAATTTGCTGTGAATGTATCAGACACAAAATGCGGAAGACAGCTTCCCCAAACGCACGTGAATGAGACAAGCTTAATTTTGATAGTTTTCAAGTATGTAGGCTTGCTAGCCGTGTAAGTACGGCTGGTTTAGTGCGCTAACAAATAGCTATGTGAAAGCTGTTAAGTTATAGCTAAAACTTAACGTTGTAAAAATGGGAAAAACGCTAAGTGATACTCGGTGCCTTGGATAAGAAGTTCATCAGTCACGGAAACCGCGGGATACAGCCGTTTTGAAACTGACCATTGTCCTGGTCATGTTGAGACTGCATGGTTCACTGTAAAAAATAAAACAAATTGAGTCAGTGTCTGGTTTTAGGTCAAATTAATTATACTTTTTCTGGATAAAAACACAGCTATAATTACCATAACTTTAATTGTGCTGTTTTATTTTGTGCGCATAATACAAGTCAATGATAGTCTTCATTTTTCTTCTTCGGACAGCCGCACCTTTGGCGGTGCGACAATGAAAACTATCCGTAGTATTTAACACTTTGCAAATGGGACCGTTAGGTCGGTTTTCATTAGGATACGTTGGGTAAAACTATACGTTTCATATCAGTGATATATGATATAAAATAAATCATACCGGCAGATATGCTAACAGCTAATTAACTAAATCAGCTGGTTTACTGCTTGGTGTGTGACGTGGGGAGGCATAGCGGCTTCCTGCTGGAGAGACATTATTAGGGTGTTATATCTGCTGCGGCCATGGAGGACGAAAAATAACGCAAATCTTCCTTCTTGGTCAACACATGCGCAGTCCCCAGACCAAGGAACACGGCGACATTTCATGAACAGCCGGGGACATGGCGTTGCTGTCGGGGAGTATTTCCATGAGATAACCGGGACGCGGGGAGGATCATCGTCTCAGCTGGGAAAAGACGGGGAAGCCAGAGGTCCGCGGTATCCTCGGACCTAAACGCTCGCACTAAGGGGTAACGTTAACGTTATGCATATGGAAATGTTTTCCCCGTCAACAATGTTTTATTATTGCAGAGACGCCCTTCAGAAATAAAATATTAAGATTTCGATAAGAGATATATCAGGATAAGTTCGCTATAGTCCTGTGTAATATTAAATGCGTAAATTTAACCTTTTGTTTAGTTCAAATATTAGTCTGTAATGCTAGCAGTGAATGAATGGCACATCTGAGTGTCATTGAGTGTACACGCATGCTAACTGAAATATGTATTTTTGAACAAATTGTCATTTGTTCCTGATTTGTTTTATTTAATATTAGTTATGCAGTAGTTAAAGACATTGTCAAAATGATATTTCTGTGTTTGCCTCTGCAGAAATATGCGGAAACACTAAGCGCCACTGTGGTGTGTGTGTGAGAGAATGGACGTCCCGACCGTTACTCACGGATATGAAAATGGCTGGCAGGGTTATGCGGGGTGGCCCGAAGGTGCCCATTTAACCAGTACACCAGGGGCATTTCCCAGCAGCCCCCCAGCTGAGGTTCACGCGCAGTACCAGGGTCCTTACAATGGCCCAGTCGGTACTGCTCCTGAAGCCCCTCCGCCTTTCCGTGGGACCGGGCGGACTGCACTGCCCTCTGTGCGGAGCCAGCGGCAGCCTGCCTGGGCTCCCTCATCGCCCTGCATCAATGGTGCGGTTCAGGCTGTCTCACTGCTCACAGTGCAGGGTTTAAAATTAGCTCCTAATGTTGCCATACAGGAATTCCGCTTTATGTACCTGAAACAAAGAACTGTAACTTTTCACAAATTAACTCACTTCAAAATCAGCCGGAGACTCTGCGGTTTTTATTTCTACGGTTTATTTAGAGTATGATTGTGCTGTCAGCCAATATATTCAGCTTTTAACACGCCTATACTGTCATGTGAATTGAAAGACAGGGTCACCCACAGACATGTATGCATTTTTTCCAGTGAAATACTACTCAGTCACTTAGGTATTGGTGAAACAATGACTGGGAATTCAGTGTAATATTAATTACCAACTGTGACCCACTTGCTAAGAAATAAAATGGGAAAAACTCATTATATTATTTTTAGAAACAGGTGATAAATATTGAAAGACGTTTTTGTGTAATTTGGTGTATTTCTCATTCATTGTTACTGTATGCTTTCTTCTCAGGTTTGTTTAATGGGCTTCACCCTGACTCCTCAAACTACAGCCATTTACCAGCAGAAGGCTGCCCAGACCTGGTGAGATGCTCATCTATGGTATTCAGGGAGCCTTTCCCAGGCAGCATAGGCTCATGGGAGTTTTACTTACACAGAAATGTTCTGAGGGCAGAACGAAAAACGATTGCTTCAGAGAGATAACCAATTAGATTGTAGAGGAGGCGGGACCAGACATTCAGATGGGATTTCTGTCACAGGACATACATACACACACAGTACCTGCAATTTGTAAAGGCTAGTTATTCTAAATGCATGTCTTTATACATGGTAAGAAAATGCAAACTCCACCAAAACACAGCAGAAATCCTGGAGGTGTGAGGCAACAGAGCTATCCCCCATTCTATTTCTATGTTCAGTAGCAGTAGCAAGACGGAAACAGAGAGTAGAGAGTCCATAAGCAGGGGTGGAAAGGTCGCATTTTGATAGTTTTTTGCATCTCAGGACCACAGTGTGTCCAGCCCCAGCTGCGAGTCCCGCTATGGCCTGGACCCCAAGCTCCTGCCTAGCGCCGTAAGTCTTCCATCTCTCCTTGCCTTTCTAGTGGCACATGCTAAACATCTGCCACCCTTCTAATTTCTCAGTTCCTCAGACATTCCCTCTTCCCACCTCCAGGTACAGATTATGCAGGATGACAAGGCCGAGTGGGAGGGGAAAGTGTTTGTGTCTGAGCCCACCGGCCCCCTTCCCCCACTGGCCACCACCGACTGCTTGATGGAGGACAGAGGTGTGGCTGGTGACATCGCACGCATGGCCCTCGGGGACACCCTGGCCCCCACTGAGGTTACACGGTGACGAAATCTGGCAACAGCTCTTGTCCGGCATCCATTTCTGACACCGCCCCCTCCCGCTCCTCCTCCCTCAGGGAGTGCCAGCCCCCACTTCATCCGCTGCACCTCCTATGCATTCCCCAGCCAGGCTGCAGCTGCCCAGCAGAGTCACCTGCCCCTGGGTGCCATAGTGGCCCCACTGGCCAGACTGAAGGAAACTGAGGTCAGTTTCAATGCATGAACGTCATCCAATCCTAGGCATCCCTGTGTTTCTTGGTCATGGGAGTTTTACCTATATAAAAATGTTCTGAGGGCAGAAGGAACAATGACTCGTTCAGAGAGTGAACTAATCAAATTGTAGAGGAGGTGAATCCAAGCAACTAGAGGAGGCGGGACCAAGACTGGCTGGTTGGTCCCACCTCCTCTAGTTGCTTGGACTCACCTCCTGTGCAATTTGATTGGTTCAGAGAGATGACCAATCATTGTTCCTTTTGCCCTCAGAACATTTTTAGGGAAGTAAAACTCCCATGAGCATGTTTCTTGGAGCAGGCACAGGGCTCCCCATGACATTGTCCTGGATAAGGAGTTGGACTGATAGACAGAATCAGTATTTCATTGTTTTCAGAGGGGTCACTTGGCTTCTCCCGGGACTTTTTCCATCCTCAGTGCCCTCTGCCAGTTTGTGTCGCCGCCATGGACAAGGGGCACATACCAGGCTGTGGTAACTGTGGCGCTCACATGTGTCCTTTCATGGCCTGGCAAGACTGTGGGCAGAGGTTTTGCTGCCCCTTCTGCGGAAACCTTAATGAAGGTACAGAAACCCTAGAAACGTCCCTCACCTGACTGCTTTTCCCAGGGCTCTGCAGTCCTGAAGATCAGTGGTGTTGTGCCAGTCGATTTAGGTTGGCACATGCCTACCCGGAATTTTGTAAAAATGTAACATATAAATTAATTACTCAGTCAACCAATAACATGCCTACATGGACTATGAATAGCATGTTAAACTTGGAGTAAACTTGCAGTCAGGGTAATCTGGCCAATGAGTAAGCTTCCCCCGTGAGATTGCATCTCTTACTCCCGTCCCTCATCATTCCCGTCTTCTACGATAATTCTACACATCGTCGAGTTGTCATGTTGTGACATTCAAGATTCACATCTCAGTGGCAGAAAACAAGGTTAGCTTGATATGTTTGAATGTAGTAACTGCGTATGTGTATTTTTTTGTCTTGTGTGTGGTTTTGAAATGGTGCCTATCCACAAATTCGATTTGCACAGTACTGCTGCTGAAGATCTCCACTCTGGTGGCCTCTCTGTCTGCCCCCGCCCCCCCCCCACCCCAGTTCCGTGGCAGTCTTACCAGCCCACTGGCTGCCAGGGGAAGAGAGTAGACAGTGAGGAGAATCCTGAACTAAGCTGGGGATCGTACGAAGTTCTGGAGATGCAGAAGGTCGGAGCTCTGCCAGAGAACGTGTGTGTGAGTGTGCAGGCACGACTACGGCGCCGTGCTCACCATGCGCGCGGCATGTCTGCAGGGTCAACCCCCAGGGCTCCTGCTGGCCGTGGACGTGTCGTCTGCTGCGGTCCGAGGAGGACAGCTGGAGCTTGTCTGCCAGCAGCTGCGCATGCTCCTGGGCTTTCTTACCAGGTGACACACGCACACGCACACGCGCATACATACACGCAATCACACACAAGTAAATTCGTAACCTGCAAAAACCTTGCTTTGCAATGTACTATACATCCATACATTTTAATTGACATTAATGAATGTTTCCAGAAATATTATTATATACATCAAACAAGAAATATACAAGTTACAAATGCACATGATTCAGCAGCCACTTATCTGGTACAGGGTGATAATTTATATCTAATCTGTGGCTGCAAAGAGTCATACGCAACATACATAAGTTATTTCTCTACCGTGGCTGACTTACATGTTTATTTCATAAAGGGATGAAGCTGGGGACCAGTCAGACCTAAGACTGGGCCTGATGACCTATGACAGGAAGGTCCACCTCTATGACTTAAGCCCCGCCCTGTCTCGCCCTCACATGATGGTCGTCATGGATACGGAGGAGCTGGAGCTGCCCTTGTGGGCGGGGCTTCTTGTACCACTAAGAGACTGCAGGGACAGCCTTGACAGGTAAAGATCGTCTGTTGGGGTCAAAGTAGAGCAACATTATTGCATATTAATTTGCAGATTTGCTGTCTGATGAAAACTGTGTGTGTCCCTCCTTTTTGATGATTGAGAGTTTTTAGTATAGTTGGAATACTGCCACTCTTCTCTGTCTAATGATAGTGTTTGAAATCTAAATGACCTTTGTAAAGATGTTTTATGGTGTCATCTATTTAATCAGTGTTTATATTTGTACTATTTGACATTCACCAGTATTCCTTATGGTGGTTTGTATGGATGACATCATAACGTTAATTTTAACAATTAATTGTTAAAATAATCTGTATAGTTATTTAACAAACATTATTACATTAACAAACATTATTGTTAATTGTGTATATAAAGCAAAATTAGTTTATATCTTGCTGACACCGACATATTTTCCTCGCTGACAGTCTTCTTAAATCCATTTAAAACATTAAGTTGTTCACTGACGGCTGTTTCAAGATAGGTGTCTCATTACGTTATTTTATGTTTATTTTGTAATTATCTCAGAAGTTGCATTTTGTGATGCTTTAGATTTTTGAAGTTACGTATGTATTTATGGGGCCCTGTGATTTCCATCCAAATCTGGCCAGATGTTGCCTAGATACCGTATGGTTCGTTTCCACCGTAAGAACTTGGGCCAGTTCCCAAGCCCCTAATTGGCCCTTTCAGCCTTTTGTATCTCCACTGTGGTGAGGGAACCAGTGATGCGGGGGTCCATTCATGAGTGACCCTAACTTGCCTGATACTTTTATTTAACGTGACCAAGACTTGAACTGCCTATATTAATATAGACAAAATGATGCCCAACCCACCTCCTGACCTGCTTTGTATGCTTACATTTTACATTGAATGTTTACATTTTACATGCTTGAATTCATATGCTTAAAAACTGACCCGCCTGCAAATTACCCAAATAATCATTGAAAATATTTATGTTTGACTTTGACTCGTAACCATGGGTGCAGACCAAAAACTGAAACACGCTTAAAAGCTGAGGTGTGATGAGAAGCACTGGCAGCAAGGTAAAGAATCCAGAACTAAGTTTTTATAAGCTGCTGATACATGCAATTGAGACAGAGCTCGACGTGTCGTTCTCTGAAAACTAAAAGAGTTTTGTCTTCTTAAATGCTCATGTTTTTGGTTCAACTGCTTATAAAAAAGTATTCGAAGCAAAAAAAAAATTATATATTTTGATAGAAATAAAATGGAATTTCATGGGGGGAAAAAAGGTAAATTTCATAGGGCCATTTTTTTGTACTGTATAATTCAGTGACTGGTAAGTTTATTATTGTATAACAAGCAGAACACGGTACTGTGACCCTGTATTGGATAAGCAGTTATGGAGAGCGGCTGGGCCAGTGGAAGCAGGCTGTTATGGGCTCATGGTGCTTGGGGGTGTTTAGCGTTCTCCAGCAGGTCCCCCGCCTCGCCATGGAAGCAGAGGACGGCCCCGGGTCCCAGGAGCTGCCAATCCGTGCAGCACTGCGGATCTTCCAGGTGACGCACATCCCCGTGCTCACAGACTGGGGCCACTTGTGGATTACCCCCCTCTCACACGTCCCTGTATGTGTGTGTCCCCAAAGGCACTGGGGTGTCCCGGGAAGCTGCTGGTCTTCCATGCAGCGCCGCCAAGCGATGTGACACTCGCACGCGGGCCCTCAGGATTATTTCGCTCCGCGAAACCCAAGGCGCGTGAATCCCATCCGTGTTTATTAATGGACCGAAAACAGAGAGACATCCATGCCGACCGTCATTTTTGTTTTGTGTTTCAGTCCGTGTTCCAGCCGCCGGATGCTTGCATTTCATTGGCTAAGGAGTGTGTCAGTCAAGGCTGCTCCGTGCACCTCTTCCTGTTCTCGCAGCAGGATGTCGGCGGTGCATGGCCAGGACATACCACGCATTTCACAGGGGGAGGATTCTTCCCTTATAACGGCCTTCAGGTGCGGCAGTGCCAATGGTATGATTATAATTGGCGGCTTTGAGTGTCAGTCAAATTGCAGTCCCTCCTGCATTTTTTCCCCTGTTAATTCATCTTTTCAGTCGGAGGTAGACAGGGAGCAGCTAGATCGTGACCTGAGGAGGTGCGTGGAGACCAATACGGCCTACAAAGCTCAGCTCAGAGTTTTTGTCATCAAAGGTTCAGTGCAAACATTATATACCATTTATGCTTTTTAGCCCCCCTTAAAAAAGCATTATTCCTTAAATATGCATGCTGTCCCACAGGCCTGCGTGTGTCTGGCTGTTATGGCGCATTCATACCAGGCCCTGATCCCGCCCACGTCTCCATGGCTGCCCTGGACGGGAGCACAGCTTTAGCCCTGGAATTCAGTCACGACGGCCAGCTGGATGACAGGAGGGGCGTGGTCATACAGGTATCGGCGAAGGCCGTCTGCAGGAATCCCTGCTGAGACATGCCTGTGCCGTGCAGGTGACCTCTTCTCCTCTCATGCTCCCCGTATCTAGGCTGCTCTGTCATACACTAACGCCAAGGGGGAGAGGAGGACGCAGATCCACAGTATGAGTGTGAATTGCTCAGACGACCTGCTGGACACCTTCCGTAACTGCCAGGCTCAGACCCTACTAACATTCTACTGTAAGAAGAGTAAGGAAGCCCCGCCCACACATACCTGGGTTCACGGTTTTGCTGTGCGTTCGCTAAATATCCATGATCAAAAACTCCAGATATTTACTTTGTACCACCTTTGACAGCATCCCTTGATGCATCTTTTTGTGTGTTTGTCACAGTGTATGCCAGAGCTCTGGAGCGCCCCCCACAGGAGTTACGCGAGGAATTGCAGGTAGAAGTGACCCGAGCGTTGGCCTGCTACCGGAAGCACTGCTGCTCCAGTGTGGTCACACATGGTCAGGTACGGATGGCGGGGGTAGGGGGGGTGGAGACCGACGAAGACTGATAGTATGGCACGTGCTACACTTCCTCTGGCGCCCTCTTGTGTTCAGCTGGTACTGCCTCAGTTCCTGAAGGCCTTCCCAGTCTACCTGAACAGCCTGCGCAAGAGCGAGGTGCTGCTTCCCGGGCTGCGCAGCTCCATCCCCCAGCGTCTGCAGCTGCGCAGCCGTCTGGTCAGCATGGACGCCAGGAGTACGGCGTTGTACTTTTATCCGCTGCTGCTGCAACTGGTGAGCGCCGTCCCCAGACCCGTGGGCCACATTAACAGCCGAGGTCTTCACTCTGCGTGGGTGTGACCCATTTCTTCTATCCCTAGCCAGTCCCTGCCGAGGAGTGTGCCGATCTCACTCCGGCCAAGCCCGTGCGCTGCAGTGCCGGCAACCTGGACCCGGCGGGACTCTACCTGGCCCACGGGCCCCTGGTGCTGCTGCTGTGGGTGGGCCGCTGTGTGAGCCCCGGGGCCTTAAGACAGCTCTTCAACACCACCTCCTTCTCTCTGCTGCCCCCTGGTGAGGTGAGGACAGGCCAGCAGGGTGTTGGAATAGGGGTTGGGTGGAGGTGCATCTTGTCTGACTACCGTTCCAGATTAGAATATCAGCTACTAGATGGACTGATGTCTATCCTAGGGCCTAATGCTGCACAATAATGATTAAAAATAATAATAATGATGCTTGTCCCTCTAATTATGAGGAAAGATGAGGCACTTTCCCTCCTGCATGAGCATGTTTTTGTTTATACTTCCTCTAGGCTTGTCTACCTGTGCTGGACACGCCCCTCTCCGTATGTGTGAGGAGCCTCATCGAGACGCTGCAGTCAAACACACCTTACTCGCTCAAGGTTAGTGTCCGGACCATGTGAGGCGTCACACGGCCAATCGCACTCGAGGACCGAACACGAGGCCCACCAGGAGCGTCTGGGTGGCCACTGGCAACTCACTGAGCGTGTGTCTCTTCAGCTGGTGGTGGCCAAACAGGGAGAAGTCAGTGAGGAGGTTATCCAGCCCTTACTGGTGGAGGACAAGAGTCCGAACGGTGGGGCGTCCTACCCAGACTTCCTGTACCACCTGCACGTTAACTCAATGCGCCTGTTGCTGTGAAAACACAACAGCTCCCTCCAGTGTTGAACAACCCCCATGGTCTCTCCACCCTCTCCAAGACTCAGCGTTCCTGCATTTTATCCTTACGATAAATGTCCCCTCCATATACGTGGTTTAAGATGTGCTCATTTTCAAAGCTAATTTAACAGGAAGCACTGGAACAGTACACTGTTGCCAAATCTCAGTATGTGGAAGGCAGGACAGTCATGCAAGAACAAAGCAATAATTAAATATTTGCATTTTTACCAATTATTTTTCTAACATACAAATCCTTTGAAACTAAATGTTGATGTCATTTCCACCTACAAAATACTGTTGTGTTCTACATGGGAAATCAGAGTGATTTCTTGGTTCCCTCTTCATACCACCTGTTCTGCATGTCCACAATGGAATAAACCAACCATTCGGATGTCCCTTACATGGTGTAACGCCTCATTATATCAAACACGTATTTTATACAGTCGTGGAAAAAATTGAGACCACTCTTTATTTTTAAACAAATCTGCATTTTTTAATCCTGGTTTAATCGTGGTTCTGCTGGCAGAATGACGTGCTGAGCAGCAGGTTGCTTCCAGGTTCAAAATTTCTCATAGCAGAACACAAGAATAAGGTGAAACAGGAGACACTGGGACTGACCAGAAAGCAGCTAGTTAGAGTGTTGAAGCGACTTTCTAATGCCAGAGATGACCATTAACATATCTGACAGCTTCTCACGAATCGGAGGATGACATCATGACCTTCAAAGGGAATAGGAAACATTAAGTGCAGGTGTGAAGTGGTGCACTGCTAGGACAGTTCATATCAGGACTGAAAAACCAGGCTGCAGTTTACGAAACAAAATATTATTCACACACCCATAAATTGAGAAATGAGTAAAACAAATTGTGCTGTGGTCTCAATTTTTTCCACAGCTGTGTATTAAAATGATTTCAGGGGCCCCGTTAGCACACACCTGTAGACTTCTGATCCACAACAGTTGGACAAGATATTTATTGTGGAATTTCAACACCTTGAGAGTCTGCATGGAGCTCAGACTATTAGATCACTCAGAAAATAATTTACAAGCAAGCCTGCACGTGTCCCTTGGGAATGTCCATTGGGAGTTTGTCCCCAAAGCATCTTCTCTTTATTCAGCACAGTCACACATCCAGGGCACTCCAGGTCACCAGGAAGTGATCACCCCAGGGTTCCACCGGTTGGAGACCCAGCCTGGCCCTCACAGGTACTTGTACACCACTCTATCCTTCACCGTCTGTACCTCCATCTTGACAGGGCACTTGTAGAAGTAGGACAGCAGGGCCTCAGTATAGCCTATAAGGAAATAGATCTTCTGAGGGCCCACCTTCTGGAGCAGAAGTGCACACACCACCAACACATTGCCTCTGCGCTTGATGACCAATTCATCAGCCAGGAGGCCGTGAAATGTGCCAAAGATGAAGCGCCTTATAAAGACGTCCTCCACTGTCCTCTCGGCTGCGCCGGCCTCTCCTTCCAAGTTACCTGGGCATTCGGAAAGGGAAAAGTCAGCTTTGGGAGACCAAAAGGCAAAGACCAGAGGTCACTTTTTGCGTAGCCTGTGCTCATTTAGATAGGCATTATACAAATGATGTGGTCTTTTGACTCATCTTATGCTTGAACTATGTCATGTGTTCCCTCAAGCAGCATGATGTCTGGAACTTACTGGTGTGCTGAGACAGCCAGCCCTTGCGATGAGCAATGTGATGAGGGTGAAGGGCCTGTTCGTATGTCACGGGCTTGTCCCCTTTACCAACACGGATCCTGGCTGCATGGTGCTGCAAATCGAACAACACGGTGAAATACACGGATGCGAAGACTGACCCTGAATAAAACACTAGTCGGTGGCCAGATAAACGAAACGCCGGTAAAATGGCTATATTGCTATTCAGCGCCAGTTTGACACACAAGCAACAGACTTATATAACTGGCAACGTTTTTCCACCCTACACTGCGAAAATATAAAAAGGCCATTGTCTTGACAAAACTCACAATGCATAATATATTTCGGAATACATAAGATTGTGAACTGCAATATTCAAACAAGTAGTGCTAACAAATCACTAAGAACCGAAAAGAAAACGGGCATTTAGGCACCTTGTAGCATGTAGCAGTTGCATGGATGGCTCGTAACCCATGGGTAACGCAGATCGCACTGCTAATCCGAGCTAAAGAGTTCTGCAGAAAAACAACAGTGGCACATTTAGCTGATGCAGCTTTCCAGCTAAGACATTTAACTGATTCATACACCCGGGGCGAAAAACATTAAATATTCGTACATTACGTTCAGCAACAACAGTCTAAGCTCAAAACATGTAAAATAGCCGCGAAATATAAGTATAACTTAAATGTATTCCGAAATAATCAAGATAATGCACTAAATTATTGTTTATAACAAAAGAAAAGTCATACAGCCAGGACAACGTTTCGCGTTCCGAAGGACATCGCCATCTTGAAGAGGACAGATCTTTATTGTTGTGCGATCTCATTGGAGAAAAATTAATGGGCGTGGCTTTCACAACCAATGGCTGCAGGGGGTTGTTCTTTTTCGCACAAATCCCAGTTCCCGCACCAATGTTCGCTGATGTTCGTATGAAATCGTCGGTTTCTGCGCTTCGTAAAAAACAGTTAACGGATAATTGCTTTATTTGATTCGTCCTCATATTAATTTAGTTTGTCACACAGATATTTCTGACAGTTGAGGCTGCTGACAGAAATGTTTAATGAAGCAAAATCTACACTGACCTCCGGTTTAATTTCAAACCTAATGAATGAATGAATGAATGCCTTTTATTGTCACTATACATGTATAGTGAGATTAAGAGCAACACCTTCAGTGCAAA
>JAODLC010000044.1:15642820-15662400 GCA_026781145.1 Hippopotamyrus pictus | reverse complement strand
ACTGTCTATCATTGTCTAAATGTATTTTTACTGTCTAAATATATGTATTCAGCTAGTGTAAACATGCACGATACTATTACAGCAAATGCGAGGCTGAGACTGAAGCTTTACCCTTTGTTTTCGCTGAGAGATGTGCTGCGTGACTCATTTCCCGGCGCATACAAGTTATCTTAGGTTGGCGTTCACGGTTTGACTTCTGAGATTCAAGTTGAGTTCTAATAGGTAAATTTTTTTTGAACTGGTTGGTTCAGCTTTTAAGAAATTCAAGTTATAATGAGTTCGAGAACTGAGATACCACTGTACCTTTAAACAGTATGTGCTGACATCATAAATATATATGCCGACCTCATAGCTGGATTGCAAAGGGGCGGAAAATTTCTAGAAACTTTGGAAATATTCCACATTGGAAACTTTCCATGGGGATTAACGGGAATATATGGGAATTAATAGGAACTGGAAATTTGGGGCCATTTATACAAACTGTATCATATATAAACATAAATATAAATGTTTTGCAACCCTAACGCTGAACCCATATACTCTGAGGCAGTTTTTCATCAGTCTTCGGGGACTCATCAGTGATTTTGCTCCCTCCCAGCTCCCTGCTAGACGGTCCATATTTTTGCTCTCTCTCAGCTCCCGGTAATGTTGACTGTCTGTGGGTCCCAGAGGACTGGATTGGGAAACACTGCTCTAAGCAGTTCATGCTGAAGTCATGATTGTGATCCCTGATACCCATAATAATATACAGTTGCAACATCAGTTTATTTTGTTGCCTGTAAGGTCCTTTTTATTGTTTTGGTAATATAAGCAAATACACACCATTAATAATGCATTAAACCTGTTATTACTTTTCTGTAACCACATGTAAGGGCATTTTACGGTACATTATTCCACAATGCGTCGGGACGGTCATAAGCATGTCATGCTCTCCGAAATGTATTTTTTGGACGGAGGAAGTTGTCGTACTGGAAGCATAGTGCTATCAGTTTCTCTGATCATGTGACCATGTTTTGATCGGTATGTGTCTGTCAGAGTGAAGCACAGCTTACCAGCTGCAGGTGTGGGTGTTCAATCCCAGCCCAGTGCTGCCAGTCCCTGTGAAGGAGCTGGCATGTCGAAGCCGGCCCCGGTGCACCCTGTGCCTCGGTGCCTCGGCCTGCCTGTCTGTTAGGGTTAGCATGTGTGCACGAATATCTTTGTTTATCTGCACATTTGGGCAAAGAAAGTCGAGCCCCCGAGGCTCCGCCTGTGTCTCTGCTGATCTGCCCGCTTTAGTCCCTAATTATATTACTGCCCTGAGCAGCTTGCAGTGTGAAACATCACAGGTGTGTATGGCCAGGCAGGCTGCACCTCTGAGGCTCACAGGACGGCATCGTGCTCCTGATAGCAATGGTGTCCGAAAGGAGCCTTCTGCATTTTTAGGGTGTGGCATGAATTCTGCCCGATGGCGTGCGTGGCCCAGCGGTCACATCACTCCACACTCCTACCTAATGAGCACCGACCCCTTTCTGTCCGTCTCCCTCCTCGCCCCCTCGCCTCCCTTTTTCCACAGATCACCAGAAGCTGGAGCGCGAGGCTCGTATTTGCCGGCTGCTGAAGCATCCCAACATCGGTGAGTGTCAGTTGGGCGCTGGGCTCCAGCAGGGAAATACAGCTAATAGAAGTGGGGTTGCCAGATCAGCTGAGATCGGGGAGAGATGGTAACAGTGGCCCTTGGGTTCAGCTCAGGGCTCCAGCCCATCGATGGGCACTCTGGGTACCTTCTGGCTGCACCGTTAGGCCCAAAGAGCCTGTGCTCACCACAGTCCCCCAGGCTGGACACTCTGCCTCTCACAGCGTGCCCATGAGTGACACCGTCCCTTTCCCTCCTCCAGTTCGTCTCCATGACAGCATATCAGAAGAAGGCTTCCACTACCTCATCTTTGACCTGTAAGTAGTGCACAGTGTGCGTTCCAGTCCCAGGCGGCATACCGCTCACCTTCCCTCTCCTTTTCGTCTGCTGGCCCTCCTCCTCTTCTCGTTTTCCTTTATACCGCTGCGCTGCCTTGCTCCTCAACCCCTTTATCTTTTTCTTCTACCTTCCTTCTCTTTTTATTTCCTCTGGGCTTTATGGGTATGTTCGCTTCCATGGCAACAAGACCATTCACTGAACGGGAATCCTGCAGTGGGGCTTTCCCCACCCTCCTTGGTTGGCTGGACTGTATCCCGTGTGGGTGTGCGCGCGGACACACACATACACACACACCTGTGTTCACGCACAGGGGAAAAGTGACACACACTTCGCCGACGCGAGCTGGTTTGTAATACACACTCATCCTGTTCGCTGACTCGTTTCGACGTTGACCCTCTGTTGACCTCAGCTGGGTGTTTTTCTCGATCAGTTCTGCAGTACCTTTGCACATGGGTGTAACAGCAGAGCCTTTCCTGACAAACAGACCAGCCTCTTCAGAGTTTGAGTCTGCTTCCTTAAGCGCTACGCCACCATCTGCCTGGACACTGCAGTGCAGGAGGATCACTCACTGGCCAGCTCTGTGATGTGTCTGCAGGGTGACAGGAGGGGAGCTGTTTGAGGACATTGTGGCCAGAGAGTACTACAGCGAGGCAGATGCCAGGTATGAGATCCCCCCCACCCCCAACCAACGCTTCTGTACTCTCCCTCCCTCCTCCTCTCCCCCCCTCTCTTTTTTCCTTGTCAGCCCCTGTCCTCACTTCTTGTCTAGCCAGTGCTGTCAGTAACGACCCGAGGAAGAACAAACCCAGAGAGCATCACTGACACCCCCATGTGCTGCTCTCTCTGCCAGCCGATGTCTGTAAATCCAGATCAGATGTGTGATGATGCTGCGCTCTCACACCTTCCTCCGGCCACATGCTGCCGGCTCTCTCCCCTTCCCTCCTTTCCTCTCCTCTCCCCCCCTTCTCCTTCTCCTCTCCTCTCTTCTCCTTTCCTCTCTCCTCTCCTCTTCCTCCTCCTTTCCTCTCACCCCAACTCCCCTCTCCCCTCCTCCCCTTCTTTCCTCTCATCCTCCCCCTTTCTCACCTCTCCCCTCTTCTCCTCTCCTCCCTACCCTCCTCTTCCCGCCTCCTTTCCTCTCCCTCCTTCCCACCTCCTCCCTTTATCACTGTTCTCTCTCTTTTTCTGGCCCTCTCTGTCACTGTATCATTTTCTTTAACAACTTTCCTGGCTGTTTGTTTATTTGTTCTGCTCTGTAAACCCTCCCCCCCCCCCCACACACACACACACACACACCTAAACCGCCTGGGTCCTCACACCCCTCCCCAGGCACGCCACATTCAGGACAGGCCGACCCGGCGGACCTAAGGAGACCCCAAGCTAAAGTGGGGCTCTAATTAGCCTAGATGATCAGTAGGACAGCCTGTTCTATGCCGGGCGTGGGGGGGTGCTGGGGGTCACTGCCACCCCCAGCATGCGCGCCCTGCCCCGAACCAAGGTGGAGCAGGAACTGAGCAGGCAGATCCTGTGGCCAGGCCCCCCACAGAAGCCTGCTTTGCACCTCCACAACAGCTGGAGGAGGGGCATACAGATACCTGCGGCACTTAGTCATGGGGTTTCTGGCTTCGCGGCTTCTGAAGCTCCGGGCCGATCCCCGGGTCTGTGGGTTCTGGGTGGGGTGGGGCTGACTGCTCTCAGCCCCCAGGCAGCCCGGCCATTGCCTGTAGCGAGGCCCTGGGCAGCTGAGATACAATGCAGCGGTTTGGACAGACGGGCACTACAGTTTACGGGGGAAGCTGATCGCCAACAACACCTCCCCCCCTCGACCTCCTGCATCCCTCCGTTCACTCCCCCCCCCGCCTCCCTTTCTCTCTCTCTCTCTCTCTCCCTCTTTCTTTCTGTCCCCTTCCCACCATGCCTGAGGAATTGCGGCTGACTGTTCTGTCCCGTCGTGGGTGGGTTGATGTCAGGGTCTCATTATGTTTAAACGCCTTTGTCTTCTCATACTGTTCACACTTCGCATCTCTCACTCCCCCACCTTTCCCATAATTCCCCACTTTAATGCCCCACCGCTTTAATGCCCACTTTTGTTCCTCTCCCACTCCTCCCAACTCCCGCCTCCCTGTCTACTTCTTGACCCATCATTTGCCTCCCACAGCTTCCCTCCGCCGTTTCTTGACCCCCCTCGCTACCCGCCCCCCTCCCGCTCTCTCACCACCCCAAACTCTCCGTTTTGTCTTCACAGTCACTGTATCCATCAGATTCTAGACAGTGTCAGTTACATTCACCAACATGACATAGTTCACAGAGACCTAAAGGTCAGTATGTGTAGTGTGGATGCTCTCAGCCTGGTGCCCCCCAATACCCCCCCCCCCGCCTGTGTTCGCCCTGTCCGTTCGTGCTCGTCCCAGCCTGTCCGTCTGCCTGTCAGTGCCTGTCTCTGTATCTGTCTGTCGTCTGTCTGTGGCACCTCGAGCAGCCCCTGCTGGACTGACCGCCCCCCCATAATGTATTACTGACCTCTGCCCCCCCTGCTCGCCTGTTACCCTGGTAGCACATAACAGCTCTTATTGTTTGCTCTGCCTTTGGCTGTTATATTTAAATACACACACCTGCATATTTCTGCATAATGGCAGCTGGCTAATCCCCCTTGTTTTTGTCAGCCCTGCCTTTCTGACCATGTTTCTTTAGGCGTTGTGCAGTATTTCCCTTTAAGAGGCTGTAAGAATCTCCCTCTTTTTCACCCTCGGCCCCCTGGGAGACGATTAATTATTGCTGGCACTTTGCATATGTGTAGCTGAATGTTTATGTACATTGGGGATATGGGGATGACTGCCTGCAGTCCCTGGGAGGCCTCTGTTGAGCTGTGCTATCGGGGGGGGGGGGGGCGGTGTTGACAGGGCTGTCCCAACAGGCATGAGGAGGTGGTACGCCCGCCTGCATCACAAGTTCTGCCACACACGGGGTTTAGTAGCGGCCCTCCCCACAGATTTGCCACGCAGGCATCACGTGCAGAGATGTTATTCTTCACAGGTTTAACCATATGGTCCCAGGGCCACTGTCACACCTGTGTGCTAATGGCGCTGGCTAAATAAAGACATAACCTACTCTATGTCCATCCCAGCCTAGCTCATCCCGGCTCCGCCCAGCCCAGTCTGGCCCAGTCTGGCACAGCCTATCCTGGTCCGGCCCAGCCCATCCTGGCACAGCCCATCTCGGCTCCACCAAACCCATTCTGGCCAATCCCTTATTTGCTCCACCCAACCCAGTTTATCCCATCTCATCCTGGCCACGCCGAGCCCAGTCTTTCCCAGCCCATCTTAGTCCCCTCCGGCCCAGTCTGGCCCAGCCCAGCCCAATATAGCCCAGCCCTATTCAGCTCCACCCATCCCGGCCCCAATCCAGCCCAGCCCAGTCCAGTACAGCTCATCCCAGCACTACCCAGCCCAGTCTAGCCCAGCCCTTTTCAGTTCCACCCCTCCCGGCCCCACCCAGCCCATCCCGGATTGTGATGTATTTCTGTCAGTTTCTCACAGAGCACAAACATGCTGTGTGTGTATAAAGCAGACCCCCACCGTTTGTCTCCATCTCCGTCTCTCTGAGGGAAATGTCTGTGATTCACGCGGGTAAATATTATGGGCTGCTGGTAGTTATTACATCCTCCCCGTGGCAGGAGTTTGATCCCGGCTGAGAGCTTTGCTGTGCTGCACATGCAGCTGTGTGTCTATTCCTCATGTCATCACCGTCAGCTGTCACTCGGGCAGCTTAGTCGTTTCGGTTACATTGTTTTATGCCGTTGACTCGACACCCTTACTGGCCCCGCCCTCTAGCCAGCTATACATCCTTCACTTATATCTGTCGCCACGCCAAGAAGGGCAAGCCTTTATGTTTCCTCGCTTCATAACATGCTTGCCCAACAGTCCCTGCCCCCCTCCTCGCCCACCCTTCTGAGTCCAAATACATTGTCGCCTGAGTGTCACCGATTGAACATCACAGTCGTGGCACTGCTGTGATGTTTCCCTGTTAGAAGCAGTACTGATCCATGAAATGATGCTGATTGGACGTGACACTCCTGTTGCCCCCGCCTTCCCCATGCTAAGCCCCTCCTTTGATGGGCACATAGCCCTGCCTCTCCAAACTGGCCCCGTTTCACGGTACAGCGCTCAGCTGGGGGATGGGTCAGCGTAGGCGTGCCGGCCCAGAGCTGGCCGCTCGGGTGTCCACTGGCATGATATCGATGAGGTTTGTCGTAGGGGGGTTGGGTTTGGAGCCCTTTTGTGCCCCGTGGTGGAAGGAGCGGATGCTCCCTGCCTGCACATCTCCCTCCACAACATGCTTGCACACTCCTTCCACTTCCTACTTCAATCTGATTGGCTGCAACGACCCTGGTGGTATGGGGAGAATCCCGAACAGGAGCGTGTTGTTTTCACAGACTGTCTCACTACGCTCACCTCACTCAGTGTGACGCTGAAGTCCTTGTCAAGTCCCTGTCTTGCTTGTGTTTCCCCCAGGTGCATTTCTGCAATTGCAGTTGTGCAACAGGATACATAAGGAAGGTCTCTCTAGCACCGCCCTTTTGGCAGCGCACTACAGTCATGCAAAAGAAATCATTCCCTTGTTAAGGTGCTATAGGGAGCTACAGTTTTGAGGTGCTGGCACACAGATCTCTGTCGCTGGTATTTGTGACTTGTGGGTGCGCGTGTCTGTCTGTCTGAATGGACTTACCTGGGGAGATGCAGGAGTATGTGTTCAGCCGCCCCTCTCACCCCTCTCTGGCCTGTGCACGAGAATGTAGCGCTGCTCTGACTAACACGCCCCCTGGTGTTTGCATGCAGTCATTGCATCCAGCAGATCCTGGAGGCGGTGCTTCACTGCCATCAAATGGGCGTGGTGCACCGAGACCTGAAGGTGAGTGGCAGGCCTGGTAATATCACTGTTCTTGGAGCTGTGTGTGTGTGCGTGCGTGTGTAATCGTTATATTAATGTTTGGTGAAGTGAGCCGTGGCCGCAGTAATGCGACAAGCTTGTGGGCTGCTGTGCTGCCTTGTGCCATGCATGCACCGTGTGACTACATGTCTTCGTTCTGCATGCATCAGTGCTCCACCGTTTGGTCTCAGCCTTGTGGTCTGGTCGGACTTTCTTGTGTAAAGACGTAATTTGAAGCGTGATGCTGTGATGGAGGACAGCAAAGCTCTGTGTGAATACATGTGTGTAAGTGTGCGTTTTTAATTTGGGCAATGTGTCTCCAAAAGCCTGGTCCTCACGGCAGGACCTCAGTCCCCTGGTCTGCATGGAGTGTGCGGTGTTTCAGAATGCTCCGCTCTGTGCTCAGTCACCCAGCACTTTGCCCCTCCACAAAGGACATGCCTCACCTCTGGAGTTATCATGGACATCTTGGGGACGCTTCTGAAATGACTGCAAGATTATAGATGACTGCGATGGGCTGGCCCCCCATTCAGGGTTGTTCCCTGCCTCGTGCCCGTTGCTTCCGGGATGGGCTCCGGACCCCCCGCGACCCAATATGGATAAAGCGGGTTGGAAAATGGCTGGATGGATGGATGGATTATAGATGAAGAATGGCATCCTTGACGTGTTGCGTGACCCACAGTCATTCTGCAAAAGACCACCCAGAGAAGGGTGCTAGAGATGGGGCTGGAGGCAGACGTAGGGTAGGGGAGCCGGCTTGATGTGCTGCTGGTTTCTGCTGTTCAGGCCCAATGCCACGTCGTCACTCTGGGCTTCACCTCCGAGTTTCCCTTTCTGCTGAGTTAGCAGCAGACTGCCACCACCACCCCTTAAAATAAGGAGAGGCCTGTCGGGGGGGGGTTCTAGCTCAGAGGTACACTTCGCAATTAACAGATGTCTTCTGTTCGAATATCAGGCCAAGCCTCTTTTTATGGCCATTATTTCACAATGGCCAAAGCTAAGAAGCGGCATTCAAGGTCTGAAGAATTTAATCAGCCTGCAGGGTGGCCGTGTCACTGGGCGACATGAGAGAGATCGGTCACCGTCACACCTCTGGCGTCTTCCTGCCCCAGAGAGAGTGGATCTGGTCCTGTGGAGCAGCTGGTATCAGAAGAGTTTCCTCTTTGCTGTCCTTAAAAACAGTTATGAACCAGGTATTTCAAATGTTTTAGCAAGCTCACATAGATGGACTGTCCTGCCCAAGCAAGCAGAGTGCTGAATGTCCCAGAGGAATCTCATGTGAGCGTCTGCAAGGTGGTCCACATCGACCCCACCACAGCTGTGACAGAGGGTGTGACTTTAGCTGGTTAAACTTCAAGGAGGTTCAGGAAAGAGACTGCAAGCGTATCATCTATGGACACCTCCTCCCCCCACAAAAAAGGAAAAAAAATAGAGGTGCTTGGAAATAACTTCCACCATGTGTGACTTTATGATGTTGCATGAAAAACGTACCATACATACCAGCAAGATGTAGTAATAAGCCATTCTCTACCAAAGGCTATTCGATGGGCTTTGTGACCCTAAGATGGATTGACGTGGAGCGTGGAGTGTCTGAAAGGCACGTCGAACCTGTGGGTTTCTGTCTCTGCTCCAAAGTCACAGACTCGCAGTGGGACACGGCTAGAGCGTGCAAGCACGATGGCACCCGGCATTCCTACGTATGCCTTTCAGGGAACCATGCACTGAAGACGGATACGCTGAAAAGGGATGGAGCTGGGGTGGCAGCTCGGGGTGCTCACGGGCCGCAAGGCCGGCGTGACTCATCGGGCCCGGCAGGCAGGGTGGAACAAGATGGACTCCGCTAACCTCTGTGCTGCCATCTCCGTGGGAAAAGCACGAAGCGTCCTCCCGGCACGATTTCGAAGCGCAAGTCCAGCAGCGTCGATCTGCAGCCTGTGGAAATGCCATGAGGCGCTGAATCATTTCTGTAAGCCCATTTCCTGCCGGTTCACACCAGCCGTCTGCCCGTAGGTCATTCGCCCAGCAGGTGGCATCCATACCAGCTCCACAGGGATGGAGACCAGCACACGCTCTGTCGGATCTATGTGCTCCGCTCCGTGGGCAGTGCTGGTCGGCCGGCGGCAGGTGTGACAGCAGAGCGCGATGGGAGAGCGAGGAGCCTCGGGCTTTACAGAACGGAGACGGTTGGTGTTGTCTGGCCCGGCGAAGATCCTGTGCGGAGCCTCAGTATTGGACTATAGGGCAAGCCTTCCATGTGGCCGGTGTACTCGGAAGGCGGTGTGGGTGTGTGTGTGTGTGTGTGGGTGGCAGCGTGTGCCGTCACATGCCCGGCTTGGCTATGGGGTGCCTGACATCTGATGCCCCCCACCCCCCCACTTCTCTTCCTCAGCCGGAAAACCTGCTTCTGGCAAGCAAGTGCAAGAATGCTGCGGTGAAGCTGGCCGACTTCGGGCTGGCCATCGAGGTGCAGGGGGACCAGCAGGCCTGGTTTGGTAGGTGGCTGGCCCGACCCCACTCCTCCTCCCCCTTCCCCTCACAATAGAGGACTGCCAACCAGTGGGGGAGCCACTGGCTTCCCCGGGATGGATCTCCAAGCTGCTGTCATTTCCAGCACGTAATTTTTCTCCAGGTTATAGCCAATTGGAGGTCACTCAGATGATGATAATTATCTTCATGATCTTTCATGGTGGGAGTGGAATTTACTTCTCCAAAATGAAATGCACCTGATCCCTAGGACTCAAACTGCCAGTATAAAACAGTTTTAGGTATCTGAAGGGTATTTTTTGTTGAAAATACATATTATTGCTCAGGTCATCGTTTCCTTTGCGAATTTTATACATGTGCTTAAGTTGTGACGTAATTTTAACCAGTCAGCTCCCGGTGCATGATGGGATGCCCGTATGTGTGTCCTTTGTGGCAGGCTTCGCTGGAACGCCGGGGTACCTGTCCCCTGAGGTGCTGAGGAAGGAGGCCTACGGCAAGCCTGTGGACATCTGGGCATGTGGTGAGGGGTGGCGGGGAAACGTGCTCGTGTGCGTTCACACTCGGGTGCCCCGCGCTCACACGCGCGCACGCAGACACCTGCCACATTGCCGCTCTCCCCCACTTGCTAGTTCAGGGCCTCAGAGCGCCGGCCGCACCGAGCATTAACCGCACCGCGTGCTAACTACACGAAGCGGGGCCACCCCACGAGCCGCACCATCTCCCCCGTGGCCGTTTGCCGTCAGTAGTGGGTCACGTGACGGGCTTTTACCGAGTCCCATCTGGAGCCCGGGGTCTGGGAACAGGCCCTAGGTGTGATGACGTAGCAGATGATCGCACCGTGTCCATTCCCATCTGTCCGTGTGCCCAGGTGTGATCCTGTACATCCTGCTGGTGGGGTATCCTCCATTCTGGGATGAGGACCAGCACAAGCTGTACCAGCAGATCAAAGCGGGAGCTTATGACGTGAGTGTGACCTGGGCGGGAGGCCGTCCTCTCCTTCTCCATCTTCTCCCCTTCTTTTGCATCTTCCCTTTATGTTACAGACCATTTCTGTTACCGTCACCCGGTAGTTGTCATAGACTACGATGCATCCGCCCGTCTGCACGACTCGGTTCACTGCGGGTCTCTGTCCTGATAGACATGCCTCGGCATTTCCGTGGAGACATTGACCCCCCCCCCCCCTCCGTCTCTCGTCCCTTCCCCACAGTTCCCCTCTCCAGAGTGGGACACGGTCACACCTGAGGCGAAGAACCTGATCAACCAGATGCTGACCATCAACCCGGCCAAGAGGATCACTGCCCAGGAGGCTCTGAAGCACCCCTGGGTCTGCGTGAGTGTCCTGCAGACGGGCCGCTCGCTCGCACGGACATGTCCCCGTCCCCCCACGCCTCTCACGCACACGTATGTGTTTCTCTCCCTGGGTTACAGCAACGCTCTACAGTGGCTTCGATGATGCACAGACAAGAGACCGTGGAGTGCCTTAAGAAATTCAATGCCAGGAGGAAGCTCAAGGTTAGTCAGAGCTCTCTGATCTGCTCTAGTGCTACACCATGACCTCTGAAGGTCAGCCGGGGGCACCGATAAGACTGCTGGCAGGGGGCAGGCTGGGGCAGCGGCGTCTCCGGACAATCACTCCGACATTTGCAAGGGTGACATCCGCCTCTCTTCTGTCCACAGGGAGCCATCCTCACCACCATGCTGGTCTCGCGAAACTTCTCTGGTAAGTGGAAGAGGCGCAGGGGCAGTGTCGGGGGGGGGGGGGGGGGGGGGGCGGTGACCCCCTGACTAGGCAGAGGCGGGGACCGTCACTGCATTGAAGGGGCCTTGTGGCACGGCTCCACGTCCCCAAGACAGACGATCACCGGGAATTTAATGACCTTCCTCCATGAAGCACAGCAGCCAGGCTGATGATAGACGCCTTTATGAGATGTGTGTGTGTGCGCGCGTGTGTGTGAGACTGAAGGACCTCGTGATGATGTCACCGGTGGGGGAATCTCTTATAGGCTGGTGTGCAGCAGTAGCGGGGCACATCAGGAGAGCCCCGCCCCCCCCCCCCCATCGCGTCATCCTTCTCATCTCTCTTCTTAATTAGCTGCTGTCTGCGTGCCTTGCCCTGCCTTCCTGCGACGGCGGTCTCTGCCATCCTCTCTCTCGGTGTAGGGGGGTGCATCCTGGCCCTCGTACTGTGCTGCAATGTCAGGCATGGCCCTACCTTTCAGGGTTTGGGGTATGGGGGGGCACTCCGCTTAAACCGGCCGCTTCTGTTTCTGCAGCAGCTGAGAGACTCACTTTGGGCACCTTCCTCTCTTACCAGTAGAAACCCTCCCTTCCCAGCCTGGTCCCCCACCCCCCTCCTGACTAATGCTTGGTTCTTCTCTCTCTCTCTTTTTGTTTTTCTCTTTCACGTTTTCTGTCATTCGTTTTGGACACTCAGTGGGCCGCCAGACCACAGCCCCCGCCACCATCACCGCGGCCGCCGCAGCCGGCACGACCGCGGGGCTGGTGGAGCAAGGTAGCCCCTCCCCCCACTCGCGCCCCGCCCCGCCTGTCCTCCGCATGGAGCATGAGGCATGGAGCGCACCACACACCCCCCTTCTTTCCCTCGTAGCTCTGCGGCCGGGGGGAGAGCCTGGACCTCATGGCCCTGTGGAGCAGCACCTCCTTCCCTGCGGCGCCTCTGACTAACAGCTCTGTCCTGTTCTCCTCACAGCACGGCCCCGGGGCCCGCATGACCGGGCCCTCTGGTCCCCCTCCATGTTATGCTGTCTGCCCAGCTCCGCTTAGATGAAAATAACCTGTGTGCGTCCGCCTGCTCGTGCCCCGCTCTCGCTGTCCTCCTCTCTGGCGCCCCGTTTCTCTCCCCTTCCTCTGCTTCCCCGAGCACCGGCTTGGGCTGCCTGTTCTTGAGGCTGGTCTCTGTCCTCCTGTGCATCTCCCTCCGTGGGTGTGGAGCGCCCCTCTGTGGTCCTGCTGGTTGTCGCTTGGGGCCGTGGTGACGGCCAGGGCTGCTGCATGCGGTGTGCCTGTGGGGGGGCTGTGGGGGGGCTCAGGCGTGCTGCATGTCAAGAGCTTTGTGTCGGGCGAGTCCCTCCATTGGGTCAGTCGCCCTGTCCGCTGCAGCGTCCTGCGAGGTAGCACCTGAGTTTGCGCTGTGACACTGTGATTCGACGTCACCGAGCGGCCTGACGTTCACGTCCGGGAAGGTGACGGGATTGCCGGGCAGGGAGCCACTTTAATGCGCCGATGACGCGCGGGGTCGGGTGACATCAACGAGGCCTGGATGGTTCACTAAGCTGTCCCCGCGTTGCCGCACTCCCAGTCAGCTGTTTGCTCCAAGGTGTCACTTTGCATCCCCAGACCCTGACCGATGCCCGCCTTTCTCTCACCCCCCTGTGGCGCTGCCCTTTGTAGGCCCCGTCACTTGGGTAAGGTTTGCTCACGCCGGGAGCGCTGTCAGTGGAAGCCTACGCTGGTGTCACACCTGCACAGATGCCAGCTTCATCGTCTTGGGTTTCTGTGTGACCAAGAGGATGCCCGCCAGCAATGTCTTCATTAGATGCAGTATTGTGGAAATTAATTTGCTTCCTGTCTGATTTTCAACATATTTGCATGGTCAAATCCACATTGTGCTCTGAATTCCCAGTGACTTTTGAAAAAGATGTTGATGTCTGTCAAACTGGATAGAGTTTCAAAGGCAGGTATGTAGTTCTGGGGTTGCAGTAAACTGCAACTGAAGCCACAAAGTCTGATTGGAGATAATTTGAAAATGTACTCGGTCTTTTCAAGACTGGCCATCCTGTGAGAACTAGTGTAAAACTGGCCAAAAACTTTGGAACAACAGTCAGGCACCTGCAAAGGCTGGTAGTCGCCCATCAGTAGGACCTGTGATGGAAATCAGTGGCGTACCAAAGCAGAAACCAAGTGGTACTTCTTGGCTGATATGGGCCAGTTAAGTCTGGTGAAAACCACTGGATCTCTCACCACATGACCTACAGCGGATGCGCTGATGGTGAGGCTGCTTTGGTTTGAGGGACCCAGACCATTTCCCATCATTAAAGGAACTGCGAATTCCGTACTTGCATGCGAATGTCAGATCGTATTTTCATAAGAACTGCACCTGGGTCATACTCCAAGACGACACACTGTAACATGTCTGCACCAAAATCGCTGGAGATCAGCAAAATTAACGTTTCAGACTGATCTAGTGAAAGCTAAACCCCACTGAGGTGTTGGGGGAAGCAGTTCACGCCCGGAATGTTTGAGGTGAAACCGTTGTGTATAGAGGTCTGGAGATCCACCCGCGCTCTGCGGGAGAACGATCGATACCATCTTCCGTGCTCCTCCTGAACTCTGTATCCTCCCCTCCTCGCCACACCGCGTGCCGCGGCCTCGGCCGTCCTTTCTCCAGCTGTCCGTGTGGCTGCTGCTGAAGGTGCCATAATCAGCTATTGAGTGTAAGGGGGTGGTTTCATAAATTATGTGGCTGTACAGATTTATAAGTACCTTTATAAGCCCTGGTTCCCTTTTTCCTCCGGGTTTGGTAGAATATCTGATACCAAATACACGCAAATATGCAGAAAATCAGACAGTTTCTTATTTTCTGATCTTTATTTTATTCACATGTAATAAAGACGTTACACTCTTATACTATTCGTGTCACGCGGGTGGAAACGCTGCATGGTCTGAACACACTTAGCAGTCGCCTGCCTGTGCTGATGCGCTCTGTCTGTTGAATGCACCGTTCACCCGCAGTGGCCCCTGCATCGCTCGGGGAGCCTGTGTGAATATGCTGCATGTAGTATGTTTGAGTGGCTGTAATGTCGGCTAGCGGGAAGGACTGTAGACTTACGCTGGAGGTGCCGCCTCGGCTCGTACCATCAGCCGCAGTCATCATGGTGCAGCGTCTCTCGGGGCCAACATTTGATGGTGACCGATTCGTGTCTTTAAATTAAGCTGGATTTGAACACCCGTATTCTTTCCTCACACATTCCTCTTAATCTTTTTTTTTTTCCCGTTTTCTGTCTTCCCTCTTGCTTCTATAATGTGTGCCAAGGTAAGGACTCGCTGTCAGGGGCTGTGCTGCAGACAAACGGCGCCCTCTCTTGGGCACTTGGATAATCATAGCGCCTTGACTAATGCCAGAAGAAAAAAAAAAAAAAACGCCCCCGTTCCTTGGGGTGCATTAATCGTGAGAGTGAATGTTTATGTGTGTGAAACAAGGTCAGCAGATTATCTGGGGATCCTGGGGTCACATCGACATGACAGTTCATCTGTTTGTTTTCATTTTTTGTGTATCGCCAAGTGCAAGCCATCTCCAACGTGTATTTTATGCATTGCATAAGAAGCTGGACAATTGAAATCTGTTAAGATCTTACTAGAAGAGCCACTCGGAGCTGGACATCCTGTGTGGCTCACGGCCGCTCCGATATCCTGCGGCGTGGTGCGGGGGTCCATAGGAGCGAGGCCCTATAATCTGTCTGTCTTGTGCCATATCCCCGTCCAACCCCCAACCCCGCACATGTCCAGCCAGTCAGACTGCCCCATTCCAGGAGTCTTCGTGCAATGGGTGATGCTCTTTGAGTCCCCTCGTTTCCCCTGCTCTGCAGTGCCCAGCGGTCCTGGTCTTGTGTCCCCATATCTCTTGATGTTTGCACGTGTTTTAACCCTTGATAAATGTGTGTGTGTGTGTGTGTGTGTGTGTTAGTGTCTTTGTAATGAGCTTCGAGGTAGTATGAAGGGTCCCTGAAACAGCGCGAAACCTGTCTTGACAGTGTATATTTGACTGCCGCTGTGCGTGTCTTGTTACATATGTGTTTGATAAAGAATTTGTGTGTATGAGAGGCTGTCAGTATGTTTGTAACAGATCAGTTGCATGAGAGATTTTTTTGTTTTGTTTTGTTTGCTTGAAAATGTGCCAGATAGTTTTTGCTTGTATGTGTGAGAAAGACGGTTAGTGCAAGATCAGGTGTGTGTTAGAGAATGAGTGTAGTGTCTGTGTGTGCATGAGGGAGTGTGGGAGTGTGTGTACGCAGTCTTCTTTAGCAACTGATGTAGTCTGTGCATGCAAGAATGTGAAAGTGTGTACTGTCTGTGGGTGATTGAAGGAGATGTAGATGCCATTGTGTGTGTGTGTGTCTGTGTGTGTGTCTATGCTTGGCCCTGCTCTGTACACACTGCTACCTCGCTTACCGCAACCTGGGTACAGTCTGAGCCCAGAGTGTAACACGTGGTTAAAGTTGCCTCCATCATTCGATACTGTCTCGATGACACTATCTTCTGCCATGTCCTCCAACATGCTGCTCTCCACTCACACCAGCCATCGGTTGCAGTGAATGCATTTTAAAGCATGTGATCACCCTGCTGTCGGAAAGTCGTTTGCCCTGACTGGCGGCGCTGTCCTCTAACGGGGGGCCTGCTGTCGCCATCTCGTTCTCGGGGGAGGGGGCCACTTGCCGCTGTAATAACCCCACCCCCAGCTGCTTCTCTCAGTAGCTGAGTATTCAGATTGCAGATTAATGCTTCGTATTTTATGGGCACCGCAGTACCTGCTGTCCACACTCAGTATCTCTCTCTCTCCCTCTTTTTCCCACCCCTCATTTTCCCCTTTATAGCAGCCAAGAGTTTGCTGAACAAGAAAGCAGACATCAAGGTGAGGCTCACCAAATGCCCCCCCCCCCCATTTTCCTCATGATAGCTGTATTTTGTAGCTCCTCTACCATTTCTGTGTGTTGATCTCCGTGCCTGTGACGGTGTGAGCACATGACATTACGTATGACACGGCTACTTTTTTCTTTTGTTGACAGACCCTATGTATTTGTTGAGTGTGTGTGGTAGAGAGAGAGAGAGAGAGGTGCACAGTTACACTCATGCTGGTACAGCCAGGTCCCAAGCCTGCCAGCAGGGCGGTCCATGGATCTGCCTGCTCTGTGTGTGCATTCCCTCTGCACTGCTGGGTACAGTCTACTAAGCTGACTCACATTTTTGTACCTTTGTCATGATCACTTTTATGGAAACAACACAGTCCAGTATCCCCTTGAACAATGAGCTATCCGCTATGTCAGATATCTCTGCGGCATGTGAGCTTATAGGCTGTAGTTTTGATTTAAATTGAGCCCCTCAAGATGGAGGAGTCCCTGAAAGCAGCCATTTTGGAAGTGAACGCCCCTTCCTCAGCAGCGGCCCCTGTGGTTTTTCCTTGGTTTGTCCACGAGCCGCCAGGCAATCGAGGTTCCCTGATGAAGCAGGATCCTTCCCAGCTCCCTTATAAGCAGACTTCACCCCCATCCATGAATTGCAGGCCCTCATCTTACATTTTAGGCCCTTGGGCCACTTGCCAAGTGCTTGGAGCCAGATTGTAGGCTGCATTTGAGAAACTCAGTCTTCACATGCAGCAGCTCGAAGCTCACAGCCGTAGGGATGACATCAGCTTCTGGTTGGGGCAGCCATCTTGAGGGAGCTGAAGGAGCTGAACATGACAACGTGAGGAAGGCCCCTTCGCCTCCTTGTCTCTGCCCCCACACGGTGAAATCCCAAAGAGGATCCTCTCCAGTTGGCATGTCTAAGTGTCCACCACCAGCTTATGTAAATTCCCACCACACACAGGGATCTTTCCTCGTCGTGTTCAGATTTCGGCGAGTGGCATGAATTTCATTAGGATTTCATCCTGTTAAACAGGGCTCTCAGAAAGACTTCCTGCGCGTGATTGGCCTGTGTCATCAGGTGACAGTGACAGTGCCACAGGAGCACATGCTCACCTGGTTGCCTGTCACTCATGTCCTCGCGTCTCTGATGCGCTGCTTCATTTTTATGATAATGTGTTAATTCTCTTCTCGCTTTTTTTCCTCTCCATCTTCCGTGCTCCTCCTGAACTCTGTATCCTCCCCTCTTCGCCACACCGTGTGCCGCAACCTCAGCCATCCTTTCTCCAGCTGTGCGTGTGCGTGTGCGTGTGCGTGTGCGTGTGTGTGAGAGAGAGAGCGAGAGAAAGGGCGAGGGAGCCTGAGGTGCTGCCAGGGATGTGACTCCTGTTCCAGATTTAGCTGTGCCTCTCAACCCTGCAAACTCAATGCCAGAAATAGACACTTCCACCGTGCCGTCCCCATCGCCTAGCAACAGGCTCACAGCGTACCTGCATTCTGACAGATCTGCATCGTGACATCTCCCTGAGACCATCCTGTTCCCTTCCTGAGGGGTGGGGGTGTCACTGTATAACCAGAGTGTTTTTGTTATGGTGGCTCAAAGAGTCCATAACCAGAAGTGCGGTGTGACAAAATCAATCCGCACGCCGTTTCGTTGAAGTGCTGGGGGCGGCCTGATCTACGGATCTTCCGTACCACTGGTGTGGACGGGGTCACTGATCTGTTTCTCACCATCCATCAGCTCAGAATCAAGCCTTTCATTATGTTTCATTCATGATTATTTGAGCGAGTCGTTTTTATTTATTATAAATGTCAGTTTGACGTGCAGCTTCCACCACTTAGCTGTGCTGAAAGGGCAGTCAGAAGAGGCCTTACAGGGTGAAGAATAAAGCTTCTCCTTCCTCTCAGCACCTGGGCCCGAGCCGTCCATTCGAGGTGATGTGACCTGGCAGGCTGCCTGCGTGATTCCCCACCTCTGCGTAATGTGATCACAGTGACCCACCCCTCACCCAGCAGAGCTGTGTTCAGTCATTGAGATCGGTCTCCTCTGATGTGGGGCCTGTATTATGGCAGAAGACTAAAAATAAAGTTCGAGTACAAGGAGAAAGGAGCCGTCGCTTTGCCAGAGACCCAGATGATTGAATCCCCAGTATTGCTTATTTAAGCTCACGCTACTCTGCGAAAGTGTTCCTCCAGCCTGCCTGTGACGTCCCATTCTGCGGTGAAGTGTTTGGGCCTCTGCTCGTGAGACACTGCACACCCTGTGCTGTACCTTCAAGCCTGATGCCTTCAGTGCTTCGAGGACGAGTTCTCATGTTCCGTGTCAGGGAAGAGAAGGTACTCAGCATTGAGTGATGTCACCACCTTCCGTGTATCATTCCACTGGAATTCTGTCTCCCTCTGCAGGAACAGATCTCCACCTGTACCCCGCGGTATACAGCAGGCGTGTTCTTCCAGTCCCACACGTGCATGTCTTTTATTGTTCTCTATATCGTGGCAGCTATTCTCTCTGCCCTGATCGCCTCTGGACTAATTCCTTGCATGTATGATCTGTTTAGTTAGAACAATGTCAGTAACGTTACAAGGGATGTTGAAAATGCCCAAGCCTCCCCTACAGCCTCCCCTACAGTATTTTAACGTTCACTCTGCGGTGTGTCTACTCGGTGAGCTTACAGCAGGGCTGTTAAAATCACGGCCCTCGAGAGCCGAACATTGCTGATTTTCCAGCCTTCCTTCGCCCATGCCTCTGTGGCCAATCAGAATCAGTAACTATTAAGCTGACAACCTGGGAAACAAGGCCTGGATTTGGAATCCAGGGCCAGATGTGAAGAGCCCTGCTGGCCCATCAGCATGCCAGTCACTCCGAACTGTTGCCCCTTCACTCACATGCACCTGTATTCAGGGTGCCGTTCTCTGGTCTTCGGCCTTCTTCAACCTTTCCCTTCTTCCTGAGGAGCTTCAGTGGCAGAATCCCGCGGACAGACTGGTGGTGTTCTTCTCCTTAAAGGATGATATACTCAGAGGGGAACGTGGTCAGGATTGCAGAGAGCCTGTTTCACGACTGTACAGTCAGCGTGCTCGCTAGGAATGCCCCCGGGCCCCTGCGACCAGTGCGGTCGGCCCTCCTCGTGTTGCTTAAGGAGATCAGTGGGCCCCTGCGCCATCGTCCCCTCCCTTCCTCCAACAGCTTTGCGGAGGAATGTGACAGTGCGACTGTGTGTGTGTTGCTGTGAAGTGCATGAAGTTCCTCTGTGGGGTGGGTTGCTAGGCAACCACCGCAACACCTTTCGTGTGGCTGGATAACGCCTCCCTGAATCCAGCTTTGGGTGCTCGGCACTGGCTTAGGTTCTGTCATCTGCCTCCATGCTCTCGTTTTGTTTGTGGCGCCACATTTGTTTCTGTTGTGTGCACATAGATTTTTAAATATAAGTGTTCGGTCAAGCTGATGAGGCAGTCAGAATCATGGCCCCTCCCATGCCTGCTTATCTGCCATCCTATTGGCCAGCGTGAGCAGAATGAATGCATGTTAGCTAGGGGCCCAGGGCCTCACCAGCTTCCACAGTTCCCACCTCCCCCCC
>JAODLC010000044.1:15564925-15636378 GCA_026781145.1 Hippopotamyrus pictus | reverse complement strand
CTTGGCTTCTGATGAGCCACACCTGCTCCTGGTATTTACCTGAGAACAGGTGTGGCTCATCAGAAGCCAGGTATGATGGAAAACCTATTAGACGGTAGCTCTCCAGGACAGGAGTTGGAGACCCCTGCTTTGAACAATTAAAGTATAACATGTCACAGCTTACACTGTGATAGGATATGACTATATATATATAACTTAATTAATTAAACAATTAAGCAATAACTAATATTTTTCAAAAAGTCTTTTCTGTATGAAAGCACTGCACACTGTGCCTGCTGTGGAGTATTTAATTCTACAGTCCTACCTGTGAAACTTGCAGCTCAGCCTCAGACTGTCATGGATGGCACTGGAGAATCCGCATCGGCATCTCAGCCACGCCCCCCCGGGGATTCCGGTAGATAGGGCTTTAACTTTGTATTATACAGAGGTTTTCGCACCCTGTCATCCAGTTTTTCTTGTTTTACCGCTTGCTCCCGTCTCGGACACTTCTTTCCCAGCTGTTCCTAGTTTTCCCCGGTTTCGGTATTCCATATCTGGCAGCTCGGTTTTCCGATCCGTGCGAGATCTTCATGGTGTGCCCAGAGTTCGAGCGTTTTCTCCTGTGTCTGATTATTGGTGTTCTGACTTCTGCTACGATTCCGAGACTCGAGTCTCCGAGACGAGTTTTTGCCTGCCCCCTTCTGTACCGACGCCGATCGCCCGACCCCTGCCTTAAATAAACGGAAATACCTGAAGCAGATCCGCGTCAGAGTCCGTCAGCCACAGACAGGAAGAAAGAGATCATTCTCTGCCTTGAACTGCTTTGGATTATTGCAGATCAGCTTTCAGTTATTGTTCTGCTTTTCTCACCGTTTTCACACTTCGCATCCTGTAATGCTGCAGCTCAACTCTTCTGTTTCCAATTGCACCTCCTGGATCCATGGACCTCTGCCTCAGACATTGGCTCCCAGTGTGGTTCTGGGTTTGTGCTTTTTTATCGGTGTCCCGGGAAACGTTGTGGTGATCATGGTGATACTTCGCAATTTCAAGAAGGGAATCTTTACCGTGAGACTGATGCTGAACCTGGCCGTGTCTGACTTCCTTTGCCTCGTCAGTCTCCCAGTGTGGGTGTATGCTATTGTATATGGGTGGACTCTTGGTATTGAACTCTGTAAGTTTTTCTCCTATTTTGTCTACTGCAGTCAATTTGTTAGTGTGTGGACAGTCACCCTGATGAGCGTACAGCGTTATATACAGATTCTGTACTCCAAGGACAGAATTTGGCTGAGACTGCGTGGGACTGTGAAGAGGGTGCTGCTGGTCAGTCTGTGGATTGTGGCTGGGGCCCTTGCTTCTCCTGCCGTCTTCTACAGTGATGCCGTGTGTCGGAGAGATCGGCTGAGGTGCCAGAAAACAACCAGCTCGGACACTGAGAAAGTGGTGGTTCTTCTGCTGGAGACTCTCTTTGGCTTTCTCATCCCCTTTTTCATCATTGTCATATTTTATCTCCGTCTTCACAAGAAATTAAATCAGCATCCTTTATTTCATAATGAACGGACCACTAAGCTTGTTTCCAGGATTATTGCGGCATTCTTCATCTTCTGGATCCCATTGCATATCATCAATATGGTGGACATTGCGTCAGTTTTACTGAGAACATCTAACCCAGGTGCATATAATAGCTTAAAGAAATTCAGAAGGATAAGCGGAGACTTTTCCAAAGCTCTGATTTTCATCAACTGCTGTGTCAACCCCTTCCTGTACACCTTTGCCTCCAGAAATCTTCGTAGAGCTTCGGGTCATTCTGGGTCGGCGTAGAGCGTCTGCATCCGCAGTGTTCATTGTACAGAACTTTACATGATCTTTTATCGTAAATGTTTATTGCTGTTATTAATTTGCATTTGCATTTCCTTTGCATTTTAATTAATTGAAAATGTATTTTTAAGATGTAATTTTCATCATGGACATTTTTCTGTTTCTGTTTATTCCCTTTTTCGCTGGTACTTGTGTGATTTACTTCTTCACGCTCATTTTGTTTTTTCTTATGTTATGAAACTGATTTGAGGAAATGGGAAGAATTAAAAAATACTACATCAAATAAAGAAATACTTTAGGTTCCTGTTTGATGTCCCCCAGAAGCTCTCGGTAGACTCTGAGCACAGTCTGCTGTATATTTTATCTTTAATAAACTGAAATGTGTAACAGACTGTTGTGTTCATATAACTTACTTCTCTATTTTCAGTTGTATAATACAAAGTTAAAGCATGTAACTTAATGTAGCTTTTTAAATTAGCAATATATTTAACCCTGATTTAACTGGCCATTTAAAATATGTAAGGTAATGATATTTAAGGTAAAAGGACTGTGCTTGGCTGTGTGAATGCTCTAGTATTGGTTAGATTGTGCTAGAGCTGCAGAAACTGACCAAATGCATCTTATTAATAAGCCTGGAAACAGGGGTGGACAGGCAATAAAAAGCAGTCCAGGAATTGTCTGTGAAGTGGCCCCAATTGCTGGGGACATTTTGCCACCAGCTGCTACACCAGGACATTTCCTGAACTTCCCAATGGTCAGTCTACGCCTGTCTGAAACTGTGAGTTTTCACTGAGGGTTAGGGGAAATGACTGCCACTCTGTACATGTGAGCTGAGTGTGAAGCCTCAGTGGCCAATCAGAATCAGTAATTATTAAACTCACATACACATTATGTAGGCGCAGGGGGCAGTGTGTGTAAAATTGAGGTGTAATTGAGGGTCACGCACAGGTAACACACAGATAGATGGTGATACTCTGAGCAAGGACAGGGGCGGACTAAATTCTCTGGGGTCCCTAGGCTGACATGGGTGGGGGGGGGCCTCAGTGGGCCATTTCCGCTATTTTTGGAGCCAAAAAAGAAACAAGAGGGAATTAAAAATGTGATGGATCATCAATAATCTACTAGTCAAAGTGTGGGGTGTCAGTGGTGAAACTTCAGATCAGGCTTGGGGCGGGAATGCTGTCAGTAAAATTTGCTGATCAGGGGGAGGGGATATCGCACATTTAACTGTTCCCTCTTTTGCCGTGGGCCTAGGCTGTAGCCTAGGATAGCCTATGCCTTACGCAGCCCCTAAGGCTGTAGTTAGTATTGAATTTTTGCAAGTGTTCATTTAATTGTGCTCTCCATTTCTTTTCACAATTTGTCCACCATGCTAGCAGGATAGGACACTAGAGATGTAATATTTAAATCTTTGTGTTGTTTCCTTCTTCTGTTAGGCTACTTTGTTCTGGTTCACTTGGAAGTGAAACAACTGGTACTGTTAGTGTGAAAAGGAAGTTTGGTAGTATGAAGCCTCAAAGTAGTAATAATCCATTACAGCCAGGACGGGAGGCAACTGAAAAGAGTCGTTAATGCACGTTGTTATAATTTAAATACTCATACTATCTTACATCCATAAATGTAACTTCTGGAAATTCTGTTCTTGTAGGGTCCCTGGTTTTAGGGGGCACTGGGCAGCTGCCTGTGCTTGCCTTATGGTAAGTCTGCTCCTAGCAAGCACATGGTCGTTGAAAGGAGCATCTGGGCCATGGGGCTTTTAAGAAGATACCTCACCAGACCACATCTGAGAAGAGAGCTGCTGTTTGGTGGCTCATGACTGGAGCTGTTTGTTGGCTCATGACTGGAGCTGATTGGTGGCTCATGACTGGAGCTGATCGGTGGCTCATGACTGGAGCTGATTGGTGGCTCATGACTGGAGCTGATTCAAGAAATTCAGAGACATACCTAACAGAGGGAAAATGTCACATAGGCTTTTCAATGAACACCATTTTAAAAGAACAATAGACATTAAATATATTAGATATTAAATTGCATGAACTTGTTAAAAGACATTTTTGAATGGGATTTGGGGGGAGTCACTCTTCTTGGTGCCCCGCAAGGATGCGGTGCCCCTGGGCACGTGCCCAGATGCCCAAATGGTTAACTGGGGGCAGCTTTACGGGTGCAATGCAGCATGTAATAAGAAGTGAATTTCATAAGCTAGCTGACACTGGCTAGCCATATAGCTACCATGTTTGCTAGCAATAGCTAGGTGTCTATTCATACAGGGCGTGACAGGCTCCTGGTCTCCATTCACTTTCAATGGAGGCGAGCAGGGAGCCAAAGCAACACCAGCAGTACGTCAAGCCAGATTGCCGCAAAGTAACTGTCACCTGTGAATGTGAAAAATAGGCTGTGCTATTTTTTTGGGGATTTTAAAACAGAAGTACTTTGAAGGTCAACTGTATGCTTATGTGGTGGAACAAGCAAACAAGTACAAACTGATTACGATATTGGATTGACACACTGTTTTTAGTAAACCTGACATATCATGCTGTCCTTAATTAGACACACATGTGTTTTATGATATTTTTAACATGCGTTTTTAGTGTGTACTGTTTATTTGAAAAACTCAGGATTAAATATTGTTTAAGTTATTCATAGTTTACATTCAAATGAGAATGTATTTAAAAAAAAAATAATAGATGTCTGGAAATGGGGTTTTAATATTTTGTGAGTATTTCTGGTTTGAACAATTTTCAACCTATAGTTAGCACATAATCTTGGGTCCTGGGAAAAAGTATCTTCACTTTATTGTAACTTTGAACGACTGACGTTATTTCATGGGAAGAATTATTTATATAACTGTAAAAACATTTTCGCTTTCATGTTCAGTAAAAAGTATGTCACAAAAAAGAAATCCTGATATTGCAACAAATACCAAATGAGACCAGACCAAACCGGAAATGCTCAGACATCACATGACCCACAAAACCACAGACATACATAGTTTTCAGTTGCTTTCCCAACGCTGCTGGAAATAAATCACATGACCCTATCCATGCAGAAAGTCAGCATGTTCATATGTTCACTGTATGTAATCATTGCTTTTTCTTTAATCAAAATATATTCAGCATATATTTTTCAGTTCTGTACTGTACACTATTTTGATAACCATACTTAAAAATGAAGCGCCTGTATTAGAATGGGATACTAGAAATGTATCCTTTAATGCCATTTGGAGCACATGTCCTACATTACAGCCTCTCCAAAGACTCGGAACCTCTTTCATAGCACGTTTTAATAATAATGTGTTCTTCATGTTCTGCCTGTGTTTTCAATCTGTCACACTGTTACCTGTGGCTCACTGGTGCAGTGACGACGTGTGTACAAATGTGTTTAAATGTGCACAAATCCTGTCCATCTGCCACAGCTTACTTTCAGATTCGGTTTGCCGTGTTCAGCCTCCAGCGAGTGCCAGTGTGTATCCTGTCACATTTGCACCGCGACTTATTCCAGTCAATATAGATACAAAATAGCATCGCCCTGCTTCTGCAGGTGACCAATCAGCAAATTTAACAAAACCAGGCAATGTTATTTTGAATACATTTCTATATTTCTGTTATTTTGTTTCAGATGTATTTTTTTTTTTGTGAAACTAAAATATAAATATTTCAATTGAGTGCGCATACAAAAACACAAATCTGCCTTATGCCAACTCCCTGCAAAAGCGCCCCCCCCCCCACCGCCAGCAAGGGGCAGGCAGACTGAGGGTTTTGCAATGTCTCATGAGAATGCTTACCACTCAGGAGAGTTCTGTCCAAATTTGGGAACAGTATTGCAACCTGAAACACAGGCTAACACGCAAGACTATATTAACCATTTAGAAGAGCAGGCAAAAGTCTGATGGGGGGGGGGGGGGGGCGGGGGGGGGGGGGGGGGGCGAGGCGAGGGAGAACGCATGATGACCTAAGGGATCATCTTGAAATGTCATTAAGTATTCTGACTCATGTTACTGTGAAAGCCGTTTGCATTGTAATATTGTTGTACAGTGTTACTGGGACCATACATTCCATTCTGAACATTGCCATCTGGATAAAGACTAAGAATTCTTCCTAACTGCGGCACTTTAATTAGCACAAACTCCCTTTAAAAATTATTATGAATTAAGTCTTATCTTGATGTCAGTCTCACCTTCATCTCAGCCGCAGGAGATGAACTCATTCGTTTTTGTCTGCATCCATTTTCCATACAAAAATGCACATTTGAAAAATGTATCTGCCCGAAATGTAGCAAGAAACAGGCTTCGGATGAGTTTGCTGAATATATGCTTACATTTAACTGACCCTTGAGTTTCAAGTCCTACAATAATGATACAAATCATCATTTTAATGATAAAAGTGTAGCTATCATAACAATAATAATAAAACTGTATAATCTAATAAACAACATTTCGTTGCTGAAATCCGGTTTTCCAAAACATATAGGTTAGTTCATTTTTAAAAGAAAGATATTTATAAAGATTATATTACAACCACTGGCAATGTTCACCCATTTTTTCCTTTTTAAAATAAAAATTTCGAATTGCTCTTGTTGTCCTCTCGGGGGCGTGCCGGTGAGGGGCTCTTTGTACATCCGGTCTTCTAGGAGCTATGTCTGTGAGGACCTCCTTGTGCATTCTGTCCTCTAGGGGGCGGTACTGCTCTTTGTATATCCTGTTCTCCAGGGGAGCACCTGAGAAGGTCTCTGTGTACTTCCTGTCGGGGTCCTGCCCACAGGGGGCATGTTCCTGTGTCGCACAGATGGAGGGCACACCCTTGGTTTGGGGATGGGCTGGGGTGTTGCGCTCCATTCACATGGTGGCCAACTGACCCAGGACCAGGCAGAACTGCTGTGTGCAGGCAGCTAGCTCTCCCACCCGTTCCATGGTGTCCCGAGCAGCACTGGGAGATGGGTACTGTAGGGCTGCAGTCTTGGTGCTCGTCACAATGTCCTTCAGGCGCTCGCAGAGTGCGGCACTGTGATGCGCGGCCTGGGCACGGATCTCGGGGGACTTGGCCTGCCGCGACAGCGTGTCGCCGATGAAGACCAGCTTGTGCGCGCTCAGGATGACGAACTTGCTGTGTGCCACGAAGATCTTGGGGGGCTGGTTGCCACTGATAGAGGAGAAGAAGGTGTCCACGGCGCTGGTCAAGGCAGTCACGTTGGACTCACACTGCTCCAGGTAGAAGAGCAGCAGCTGCCGGTCGCCCATGCACAGCTTGCTCCGTGTGGGCGGGCATTGGCTGGGCGGAGTCCAGCTGCTCAGGTCGCTGTTGATTGGCTGAGTCACTTCCTGCTCCAGTTGCTCAAACTGCTTCAACTGTCCAGAGAAAAAAGTATCAGTCATCAGTTTTACTGTCACTAATAACTATATTCTGCACATTCTGTCAGTCTTCTAGGCAAACAGAGAGACAGGCTGACAGACAGACAGACAGACACACACACACACACACACCTGCTGCTGCTCCAGCTGACTTTTGTTATTCCAAATGCTGTTTCCTTTTTCTGACTGCTGCCTTTGGCTCTTCTCAAACTCCTCCTTTCCCTAAAAAAAACACAAGGAGACTGATATTTACAGCTAAATAAATGTGTCCCACTCTTTAAAACCACAAAAACAGACAGATTGAGAAAAAAGACTTTACAAAAAAGGAAACACAGTGAATTGTGATTTTTATTAAAACACTCCCAGTAGGTGGGGGCTGCTGTCCCACAGAGGACAGTCTGCCACTGAAGCACAGCACAGCTTTGTTTGTTGGGAGGATGTTTTCCAGTATGTTAGACCAGGGTCTCCCATTTCAGCCACAAGGCCAAAAGGTTATTCATCATTTATCATATTGGTGGCCTAGGACCACCCCCCCCCACCTTGTCAAATTTCAGCAACTGGTGGGGGGGTGTGGTGGAGTTGCTGATCCATCCGTGTCTTTTTGGCAGATTTTCCCGGCCCATTATGGACTGAGCCTTGTTTATTATTATCCATCCATCCATTATCTATACCGCTTAATCCATCTGGGTCGCGGTGATAATTATTATTATTATTATTATTACTACATAAGGCTGTTGAAGGTTGAGGCACTGGGCAGCATACCTGCAGGTGGACATAGTCATAGTCCTCTATCCTGTCGTCATTAGTGGGCAGTAGTCTGTCCAGTCTCTCCTCCTCGGTTGCGAACTTGGGTGGGGACGGTAGGGGGCGTGACTGGATGTTGGTGTCCTGCTTGGTCCGCCGGAAAAGCAACGCAGCGTTGCCGTGTAGGAAGGATGCCAGCTGCTTGGTGTCGTCTGGCAGGCTCCTCAGACAGGCCACCAAGTGGTCCAGGTCCTCGGCACCGGCTGCGCTGGGGGCGGGTGGCGAGGTCAGGGCCAATCCCACGCGGTCCAGCACCTGACTGTGCATCACCAGGCCCTGGTACGCCTCCTCTATCTTCTTCACCTGCTTGCTCAACTTGGCCTGAAGCGCGCGGTCGGGTGCTTGGGCGGAATTAGCCACAGCGCCGCGGGCGAACTCCAGCAACTCCCGCATGGTGGTCCGAGCCCGTTCCGCTGCCTGCCGCGCCCCCACCAAGCCTGCCTCCGTGCATTCGGCCCCTCGCCAACCTGCGCTCACCAGCGCCACCAGCAGGGACACGGAGCCCTCCACTGCCTGCCGCAAGCGAGCCAGCCGCTCCATGGCGGGCTCCAGCTCCAGGTCGAGCCGGGCGTCGGCGGGCTCCGTGACGGGGACCGTGTCCAGGGAGCCGCCCGACACAGTGCCTGGTGCGCTGCCCGTGCTGGAGCCAGACAGCCTGCTGGAGCCGACGCACGGCTCATCTGAGGGGCCCGGGGCCACGTCACGGACCACTTGCGGTGGAACGTCGTAAACATAGTCGCCGCCATCCTCGCCTACAGCCGCGCGCTCACGAGGGAAGTCATAAACATCCGTGGCCAGTTGCGCTGCTTCGGTCTGCCTCAGGCTGGTGGGGATGTCGTACACCTCCTGGCCAAAGGGGGCGCTGAATTCCATGGTGCGTTTGACTGCCACTGACGGGGGCGGGACATCATATACCTCCTCGGCATCTGCTCTAGGACTCTGAGACAAGGCCAGCTTGTCCTCTAGGTCCTTCTTGACTTTGGCAAAGTTGGGCGGTACATCATAAGTTTCCTCACTGTCGGGGCCTTCAGAGACATCTTTGCTGACAGTAGGAGGGATATCATATACCTGTTGGGACATCAGACTCCATCAGATACTGTTCTGTGGTGAAGTGTCCTGTTGCATAAAGTGTGGTGTGTAGTTGCATGTAACAAATTGGATTATGTGTATTTGGGTTACCGTTTTTTGGGTGAGCGGGTGGCTCTTGTCCACACTAGGGGGTGTGTCATAGGTGTCTTGGCTGCTATCCCACCTGGGGGGACCTTTCACTGCCATGGGGGGGGTGTCATATACCTGAGGTATGAGGGAGCATTTAGACAATAGGTTGTATGAATCAATTTAAATAAGTGATTACTTTTATACATTTTAATTACTTTATACCTTGTGTGAGTCCTACATCAACCAACACCAAGAGATGCAGTCTGATCGATAGGTGGAGAAGAAAAGTGTGAACTGGTCAAGAGGATCAGTGTAACCAACCGGTGGACAGGATCAGCATAAAGTATTAGTGATGAGGATCAGTATAAAGCATAAGTGGAGAGGATCAGTGGAAGAGATCAGCGTAGTGGATTGGTGGAGAAGATCAGCATTAAGGATCAGTGGAGAGAATCGGTGTAATGGATTGATGGAGAGGATCAGTGTGACAAGTTGGTGGAGAGGATCAGCATAATGGATCAGTGGAGGGATCAGTGTAACAGGTCAGTGGAGAGGATCAGTCAAGGTTCATGTAGTAACACATAGGTATACATGCACACAGGACATCACTGACCAGGTAAAAGGACTGAACTGTTCATCCCTACCTGCTGGTGTTGCTGATTCCGTGTTGGTGGCACGTCGTAGATGTCCTGGGATGTGGACAAGTGCCGTGGAACATCATACTCATCCTGCTCCACCTTCCCCGTATCATACACGTAGACTTGTCCCACCCGTGTGGGGACCACCACCTAAGGAAGCAAGCAGAGATCAGACAGGATGCTCAGTGTCTGCGCATCAGGGCATTCAGTCTCTGTGCATCAGGGCGCCCAGTGTCTGCGCACCAGGATGCTCAGTGTCTGCGCATCAAGGCATTCAGTGTCTGTACATCAGGGCGCCAAGTGTCTGCGCACCAGGGGGCTCAGTGTCTGTGCATCAGGGCATTCAGTGTCTGTGCCTCAAGCCGCCAAGTGTCTTCGCACCAGGGCGCTCAGTGTCTGCGCATCAGGGCATTCAGTGTCTTTGCATCAGGGCGCCCAGTGTCTGCGCACCAGGGTGCTCAGTGTCTGCGCACCAGGGTGCTCAGTGTCTGTGCACCATGCTCCTGCAGCTGGTCATATTCAGAGGTGGATAGATCATGTTCAGAGAGTATAAATGCAAACCAGGATTTTGTTGAAATACAGACAGTTGGGAGATTTCAGGGAGAAAAAGTGCTGAACTGGGCAGCTGTGTGGCGAACTGGTGCTTTTGGTTTGCTGCTCTTTAACACTCCTTAGCCCTGTGCTATCTGTTTCTGCTGGTTTCCTTGTGGGGTTGCATCCTGCTGTCCTGCATCTGAAGAGAACACCCCAGAAACCAGGGCCCTGCCTCTAAAGGCTGCTTCTAGTGAGGGTCACATATCTTCAAATCATGTTAGGGACATCATGAGCTGCCATTCCTATACAGGTGCTCATTTGGACTGTGATAGGGAGAAATTCTGTATCCCTGAAAACCACCCACTCGGTGCAGTACCCAGGGTGCCCAGCAGAGGGAAGCAAAGGGAACGCCTACCAGAGACTTCACCATTCATCAGAACTACATATTGTTCCATCAGGTAACCTGTCTCTTGTTAGGCATCATCCTACAAGTTTCTTTGTTGCAGCACTGTATTGATAAACCTACTCAATGTAGTGCTGGGCATTTTGGATTGGTATTCATCCAACAATCATCTCAGTAGATGCTCTGACAGAGTTTTTAGATCTTCTTGGCATTTCTCCTAATTTGTTGAGTATCATCTGGCCAGATTGCTGGGTTATGCTCATTAAACAGGTTGCATCTCAGAAACGGAATGAAATGAGTAAATGAAAGGTAAGGAAAATAATGTGCAATGATTTTTCTCAAGACACAGTCACGTCACCACTGTGAACATACAAACTGGAGTTGCCTCACATAAGGCAGCCAATAATCAGCAGCCCTGATCTATGTAGCAAACTCCTGGTGGTCTATCTGCCCTTCACCCCTCTGTCTATGCTAAAGAAGTTGCAGTCCCATCAAGCAGCGAATCAGAAAGGTGTAGGAAAATAGCATAAATATGAATCAGTAAGTCTGAAGGGATCTCCTTTTAGCATAAAGATACAGACACTTGCAACTTTATGACTGTGCTCTATCCTCAATGCAGATTCAGGTCACACACACACACACACACACACACACACACACACACACACACACACACACACACACACACACACACACACACACACAGCAGATGTGTTGTGCTCTATTGTATGGAGTCTGCAGCTAATTCTGTGCAGTGAGCTGCCAGCCAAAAATGTTGTGAAGGCACAAGTGTTCAGCCTGCTGGCTCATTGCTGGGGGGTCTTTCGGGTCAGGGGGCTGCAAACTGAGAACGACAGCTGCAGACAAGCTTCTAAAAATGTCACCGTCACCTAAACTGTGCTGCTAATTAAATTCTGCTGCAATCTTAATTATTTCAGCTCCAACCAGCAGTAGGAGGCCTCATCTCCCAGCGCAACGGCGGCACCAGCAATGGCCGCGGCCCGCAGGGAGCGTCAGGACAGAAGGGGGTGTTTGTATGCCAGGAGAAACTCACATAGAGCATGTCAGAGTCCAGGGGGGTGTGGAGTTTTCATAGCAACGCTGAACGGCCCACACTTAGCAGTCAGCCACAATTAGCGTAGCCAAGCTAACAGAACAGATTCACTGCCCTGCAGATGGTAGTGTGTGTGTCAGGAGGAATGAGCTGGTCAGTCCACGGACAGCCTGCGAGCCCAACGATTCTAAAATGTATTACTCAGGAGACACTTTTTAGAATCTTAACTTATTTACACAAAATGGATATTTTCCTGTGGAAAATCATCCTAGGCACTTCACCCAATGATACAATGGCGATCTTCTACAATTCAAATCAAGTACCACCGGTTGTCATCATATTAAAGTTTCTTAGTTAATCCATTTCTTGTATAACCCTGTATTCCTGACATAATTTATCATTTATAATAGTTTCTGAAGTTGTAGCAGAGTGCAGACTGGGAACAGGACATCCGCCTTGATCCAAACTGCTTGGAGTTCCCAGAACTGTTAAATCCGTGCCTTTTTGATGTCAGCGGTCTGTAGATAGACCCCAGGATGCAGGTGGCTCTTTGTGGCCTGCTGATGGTGGCCCTGATGGAGGTAATGACAGGGTAGAGCCCCTCGCGTGGCAGCCCCTCCCACACGATGCAGCCAGCAAACATCCCTGAGCCTTGGTGGAGCGGGATTTGAGCCTGTACTGACCTGCTCGCACCGGCTGCTGACGGCCACCTCTCGCCTCTGCTCGCCGCTCCCCAAACACACAAACACGGGTCTGGGCTTCTCGCCAGCTTCCGCACACTGATTTTCTGGTGTTACCTAAACACTATTCACCCAAAGAGACTGACAGTTTTTTTTTACACATCTGTGTAAAAAAAGTTTTTTACAACTGTTTTTTTTACTAGAGTAAGCCTGGATAAGAATCATCTCATAGCTTTCTGTGAGGTTTGACGTTTGGGTCACCATGACAGGTTGAGGAAGGTTTTAATGTATAACCAGCCTTCAGGATATAACGCTAACCCTGTAATACCAGCATGCAGGGTACAACCCTAACCCTGTATTAACAGCGTGCAGGGGATAACCCAGACTCTATATTACCAGCCTTCAGGATATAACCATAACCCCATAATACCAGAATGCGAGTTGGTGTGTCTATTTCCATCCATTTGCTTGCAGAAATGAGCTAGCAGAGTTCTTCTTAATGACACGGTTTATTGGTGCAGGTCCCAGGAATGGATTTGATGTTGAATCCATGAACATGTTTAAACTGAATTTCAGGGGAGAATTAGCCAGCTTTGTGTCCACTCAGTCGAAACAAGAATAGGCTGGCAGGCCTGCTGCGGCGGTGAGTCATGGGCGGTGTCTGTACCCATGAGCCCGCGTGCCCGCCCCCCTTTGATACGGGGTCAGTGGAGTGACCACAGGTCGGTCACCAGCTGCCCGCCCTGCAGGCTTGGCATGGTGAGCAAAGAGTAGGGCCTCCCTTGCTGATCTTCAAAGGCATAGCCAGGGCACCCATCCATAAGGACGGCCAACAGGGGGCAGCAGCTCGCAAGCAGTTTCCTTATTTGTCTATCCAAAGTCAGCACACTGAAGTTAATCGACAAATGTACATAGAAAAGAAAACATGTCGCGTATGTTAACGACTGGGCGCATTTGCCTGAATCCTGAAATTGACCTTCGACTCACGGTAAAACCATAAATGCCCAGCCAACGAAATCAATGGACACTGGGCTGCGGGGAAAATTCGATAGCTTCATGAATAAAACATGAATAACCATCAATCATTTCAAGCTGACTGGACATTGCTGCCTCACCGTTCATCCCTGCACTGGCATCTCTGCCAGAATCACGGCGAAGCTAAATGGTGTTTAGAGGCTGATGGGGTGAATTTCAATGTGCTTCAGCCAGCAGCTACAGAGCTAACTTTTGGTGCATTCCATTTGAACTTGGAAGTCAAAATTTCAGAGTTCCTAGCTGGAAATTTCAACTGGAACGCCCACCCCCCCCCCCCCCCAATTCAGAGTACCAACTCGGAAAGTCAGGGGAACCGCTGCAACCCCAACCTAAGAATTCAAGATGGCTGCACCCTTCATCAACAGAAGTGAAAGCTACAGTTATACACTGTTTATTAGCACTTATGTCTTATCTGTGGCTCATTAAATCGGTCGAACACACAGTGCTGTCCAACCGCTATCCGCTATCTGACATGTTGCTGTGGTGTTTGTATGTACAAAATACCGAGTAATACGTCGTTATCAACTGGTATTGCTAACAATGGCTATCAATGAACCTTGCTAGAAATGCTATTGCTAAATGGTTTTCCAACTTGTTATACCGGAACGTGGTTATTTCGGATGTAACGTCATTCCGGGTTCCGAATTCCAACCTCCGAGGTGAATGGAACGCAGCATTTGTCTCTGGTCATAGGTGTCATTTTGCTTGCACAGGTTTGTGGGTAATGTAGGACACTGGCCAAAGTGACTATAAAGGCAGATATCTGAGAAGAACAGTGACACATAACAGCCCGAGGGACAGTGTGTATTTAGGCTCAATACTAGTATGAGGAGCTTTTATGAGTTTGGGAATGATATACTTAGACAGTCAACTGTGGACCTTCCTTACCTTTCCTGGAGGAATTGGTAAATTCCAGGTCCTGCTCTCAATGGTGGAGGGTATCTGGTAAATGTCCTGAGTCAGATTCATGGAGGAGGGTACCTGGTAGACATCCTGAGTCAGACCCGGTCCCCCTACACTGATGGGCACCTGGTAGACATCTTGCGGGGAACTCCTGGAGATCTGTGGCACCTGGTAGATGTCCTGTCCAGAGGTGGGACCCTGATACAGGCCTTGTGAGGCAGACTTGCTGTGGCTGGGTGGCAGCATGTAGACGTTGTCCTGTGGGGTGGAGACGGAAGCTGTGCTTGGAGTGCAGGGGGCAGGGTGCATAGCTGTGTACTGGGATGATGGGTGGGGCTTGCTGAAGGCATTGTGGGGGAGGGGCAGCTGGTTTGGGCTCACAGTGGGCGGGGACTGCTGCTGCTTGTCATACATGCCCACCAGAACCTTGAGGCGGTTGCCAGGCACAATGCCCTGGCGGCCATGCAGTGAGCAGAGCCACCAGCCATCCAACCCCTGCGTGTTGCGCTCCAGTACAGTGAGGATGTCGCCCTTGCGGAAGGAGAGCTCATCCGGGGACTCTGCCGAATTATCGTAGAGGGCCTTGGCCAGGATATTCTGCAGGGGGCGATAGAGAGTAGGAAAACATTTCATAATTCTTCTCGATGTGAATGAGACCCCTCTTTAGAACCAACAAACAATATTACATCACGCACACATCTCCATTATCACAGACCGATTCCTGCCTCAGACCAAATCCTACCCCATCACTGTAGACTAATTCCTGCCCCATCACCACAGACCAATTCCCACTGTTTCGTGTCTTACACCCACTGCAGGGTGCCTGTCCTGTCGCTCCAGTTGGATACAGCCCCATACGCTCCCCGCCTTGCGTCTGGATCACCAGCCTCGCTCCTTCTGTTTCCAAATCACATGCATGGCAGACCCCAGTCATTGTCTGAGCCACGAAACACTCAGCAGGGATGGAGGTGCCTGTCGTCGGACACCTGGGTGATACCACCATACACGCATTGATTCACGCACAGAAATTGCAGATGAGAAAACATCAGACTGACACATTTCCGTGGTACTTTACCACTTGTTAAACAGCAACCGTGCTGAAACCCCTCATCTGTGACATCACGCTCCACTTAGGCCTGACATCATTCAGGATGCATCTCCTCCACGGATCCACCCAACTTCCCCTGCTCTACCCTGACCCTCAGGCAGCGCCCCTCCTGATCTTTCCAGGAAGCTCTCAGAAAATTATCCCCATTCAGCTCCAACCAACTGCCAGCCAAGGAACAAACGTTTGCTGATGTCCACGTCACCCCAGAGGAACTCACTGTAAGGCAAACACGCACACACATGGCCATACTGGGTGAATGCGGGTGGGAAGAGTTTAGCCAGGCTTGAAATGGGAATGGAACCTTCACGTCATGTTAATGTCACACACGAAACAAGGGAAAATGCAGCATCCCTGTATAACACCAATTAAAATGAAACAGAAAAACCTTTGTCAGGCAACGCAAATACTAAGAACCAAAGAACAGAAGACATACAACATGACTTTGGAGGGAAATGATGAAACGGACTGAGGCAGTAGGGAACTGGAGTGGGGGAGGCGCCACAGGGGTGAGGGGGGGCTTTCAAGGCAGTCGTCTGAGGCCCACAGCAGTGATGTCATTGTAATGTCTGCTCCTGGGAATGGGGGTGGCTGTGTAACTGTATAGTCTGCACCCCCCCATCCTGAGCCAAAGAGAGATGGATATGATGCAGGGCTGGGGGGGGGCCGGCCGGCGGTCACACACGCATGCATGTCACAGTCTGGCCACCACACCCGGGCTCTGTCCGACACCCCAGGGCTGGAAGTCGGACACAAGATTACCAACAGGGGAGCATGTGTGTGCGTGCATGTGGGTGGGTGGGTCATACATTGTGCAGGTGTGTGTGTGTGCATACGTGCGGGTGGGTGGGTCATACATTGTGCAGGTGTGTGTGCGTGCGTGCGTGCGGGTGGGTGGGTGGCTGGGTCATACATTGTGCAGGTGTGTGTGTGCGGGTGGGTGGGTCATACATTGTGCAGGTGGGTGTGTGTATTGTAGATGGCAGCCTGGTCTGTTCCAGCAATGGGGTGCAGCCAGAAGCTGGATCAGCACAGGGCTCAGCCTGGCCTCGGCTGCTTGTGGGCATAGCTGTAAATGCTAAGTGCCTGCACATCCCTTCAACAGATATATACACACACAGATAAAGCACATAGAGGGTTAATACTCTAGAAAAGTCTAGAAAATACCACGGTTCGCTCTTGATAATTGCCTCGACTCTGCTGACAATTCAAGCTGCGTCAGCAATTTGGCTGTGCAGGTAAATGACTTGAAAGATTTCCTTCTAATTTATCCATATCAGCTATTCCTACTGTCCTGCTTACGGAGTGGATCATCATACATCAGTGGAAACCATACCCTCAGTTTTTTCTCCTGATCAGTTTAGCTGTTTTGCCCCCCCAACTCAAGTGAATTCACGACACGTCGTCATCTCCATACAGTCCCGTGACCCTTCTGCCACCCTGTGGCCATCAGTGAAATGAGAGCTTTTTAGCACTAGTAGGTGTAACCCTGAGTGACCAGTGTATTGCTGATACCCAGGCATCCCTGAGTATTACAGCAGCTCTACAGAATGACACACTGGTTTATGATAGGATTCCCCAGTTAGGGTCCTGCAAGGCCAGAATCCCGAACAGGAAACCATCCTCTTCACGTAGATTAGGACCCCATTATGATAGTCTAATGTACGTAGACTAATTATCAACAAGTCTGAAGAGGTGTGAAGTCTATATCTGGTATTGAACTGGTGTTCAACTCTTGCTGTTTATACCCAGTCTAAATGATTAGTCTCCCCCCACCCAACACACACACACACAGGGAGGTCCATGCCTAACACAGACACTGGTAGCTTGATCACTCTCATCCTCCCATGATGGTCCCTCATACTAACTTTGCTTTCATGGCTCCCTGCTCTGTCCCCGCAGGGATGCTTGTAAGGCTCATATATCTCTCTCTAACTCTTTCACTCCCCCATCTCATGTCCCTCTGCCCCCAAAATGTCTGCAGTCTTTGCCAAACCCTCCTCCCCAGCAGGCGTTTCCTGGGGGCCCCTTTCAGGTTAGCTGGCCAGTGCTCTCTCCTTCCCCGCCCTCTGTAGCCCCATTCTGGCCTGCCTAGCCCGCACAGAGGAAACGCTGTTAGATGTTCACAGGAGGAGGTTAAGGATCCAGGGCAGTATGGTCTCCTAGTGCACAAGGTGTAGGGCGCCAGCTTAGCCCCCAGAGGCTTGGAGCTTCCAAGCCCCCCAGCCGGCTGGTCGGCCCCAAGTACAGTACAGGACGGGGCGGAGTCGTCATTAGCCGAATTGACGCACTAATGCCCCTGTGCTTTTACGCTAATGGTTTTGATTCCACCAAGCTCTTTGCTGGATTTATTCCTGATCCATAAGTGTATCTAGGACGGGTGAATTGAGTCCCGGGGGTCCGCAGCGGGGGAGCGGAGGGACTGATATGCCATTGATACCTGATGTAGAGGCACGCTGAGAGGGCACATGCCCCCCCGCCACCAGACCAGTGGGCTCAGACAGGACGAGCTGTACGGCCTTTCTGCACACGACTAATTGTTCATTCACACTCCCTGGCGGGAAATCCCTGCCACACCAGAGAACCCATCACAAGAAGGGGGAGGGGGACAGATGTGGAGACTGGCACTGCTGCTGTCTGGCACAGGGATTAGTTTACAGGCCCCTCTGCCATTTGCTGGCCCTGCCAATCCCTTAAGCGAGGGAGGGGGGGTAAATCTGATCTGAGCTGAAGGACAGGAATAGCATGGTGAGGTCAGCAATCTCTGTGGGGTAGTGGGGGGAGATGCCCTGAGAAAAAGTGCTGCATGAGAAAGAGTGGCCGCGTTGGGGGGAGTTTTTTCCCATTTCATCTCCTATGACCTATTAAGCGTACAAGCGTACAACTTTTTTTTTTTCATGGGGAATGTAATGCACGGTCCCCCCCCCCCTCACGCCGAGGCGGCTCGTTAAGTAGGTTAATGGATTGGCTGTGGAGGAGGAAATAGAGAAAGGGGAAGGTATGTGGCTGCATGTCTGCTCTGGAGCATGAGCGAGACGGAATGAATGGTGCTCTCGGCCACCATGAATGACACGGTGTCAGGTAAGCCCCCGCCAGGGTCCCGCGGGCACCCACCCGCACGCACGCCGCACACACTCTGTCCAGACCCTGCCGTCGCTCTGCCTGCCGTCCATGATCGATACACCAGGAAGATGCTGCTTCTGCTCGCCGCTCCTGCTGCAGTGTTTGCTGGCTCTCTAATGCAGGTGTCTCTACTGTAGGCTTCTATCTTCTGTTTTCTTGTAAAAGTCGTGCATGTGTGGCCATAATAATGATTGTTTTTAATTATTATTGTTGTTATTTGCCAAGGCTCGGGTTTGAGTGAGGAGTGTGACTGCTTTAGAGGACCGGACTTAACTCTGAAGTTGAACTGTCGGGTGGTGAAAATGAAAAATAACTCTGTTAATAAGAGCTGGTGGTGGAGTGGCGATTGCCGGGGCGTGCGGCGGAAACCTGCTGGGTGTGTCTGCCCGAGCGCCGACCGGGACGGCTCTGGCACAGGTGCCTGAGGAGTCTGAGCGAGGTCTAGGTGCCGGTCGAGTGCTGGTTTTTATTTCGACGAGGTTGATTCAAAATCTGGGTGAAATGACAAGTCGCGGGATGCCGCTTTAATTAATGGGCTGGTGTAGAGCGACCGTCAGAGTGAGAGTCTGCGGGATGGCAGAGCCCCCCCTGGAGATGCTGTCGGAGACCCCGTGCCAGTGCGTCCCGGGTATGGGCGCCTGGCTGACCGGAACCTTAGCGCCAGCTGCTGGTCCGCAGGCTCCATTACACACCATCCTGCCACACATCTGTACATGTCCCCAGTATCAGCATAACAAGCCGAACAGAGTAGCAAGCATAGTGTGCTTTGAGGGGGCCAGGAGAGACGGAGTCTGGGCCGACCCTCCCGCGTGACTGTCTCGGCTGGCGGTGGCACCCTCAGAGCTCACCTTTCCCCGTTTGGTTCCGCCCGTAGCACGCAAGCAGGAGATCATCAAGATCACCGAGCAGCTGATCGAGGCTGTCAACAATGGGGACTTTGAGGCATATGCGTGAGTCACCTGCGGGTCCGCCTGGGAGATGCAATCAGACGCGTAAACACTTTGCTTACTCCGCTCCTGATCCAATCATGTTGTTCTTTTCTGTCCATCTAATAACTTCTGTACGTGTAGTTTTTCATGTTGACGTCTCTCAGAATGTGACGCCCTTCGTGCCTCTTCACGACAGGAAGATCTGCGACCCCGGATTGACCTCCTTCGAACCCGAAGCCCTGGGGAACTTGGTGGAGGGGATGGACTTCCACAGATTCTACTTTGAGAACCGTAAGTGCTGCTGGGCTGGGCCCCGAGCGGGACGCGGTCGCGGGTCATGCTGCAAAGCGAGCGATTTGACCCACGCCGCCACCTTGCCCCCCCCCGGCAGTGCTCTCCAAGAACAGCAAGCCCATCCACACCACCATCCTGAACCCGCACGTGCACCTGATCGGCGAAGACGCCGCCTGCATCGCCTACATCCGCCTGACGCAGTTCGTGGACGGCCAGGGACGCCCGCGCAGCAGCCAGTCGGAGGAGACGCGGGTGTGGCACCGGCGCGACACCAAGTGGCAGAACGTGCATTTCCATTGCTCGGGGGCACCGGCGGCACCGCTCCAGTGAAGGTGCGGGATCGGGGGGCGTCTGTGGTATGGGGGCGTGCGCAGGGGTTTCTGTGTGAGGGGGAACCACTTGACTGTGTGCGTCTGTCTGTCTGTCTCTGTGGTCACGCGCAGGGTGTCGACACTGAGGTCGGCTCTCCTCTCGTCCGTCTGTCTTACAGGAGCGATACTGTAGCCCCTCCGGAGGAGAGTGCCCGACTGGGGGGGAGGGAGCGAGGAAGACCGCCAGCCAAGGAGGGACCAGGCCTCCCATGCCGGGCACCCGTCCTCACACGCATGCACACATCCCTGTAGCTACCACCACCTGGCCGCCCCGCCCCCCATCGCCCCGCCCCCCATCTCATGCCCTGCTGCCAGCAGCTCACACTCCCCTACATGGTGCCACTCGCTAGGGCAGTAGCATTTTCAGGTAGCATTAGATGGGGGGGCAGTTCCGCGATGCTCCCCCGTGACTCTGGCTTCCTGCACAGCACCTGCAGCAGCAGCGCAGTCTCAGCCGCCCCCGTCGCATTTTAAAGGGGATCCTCTCCTTATTATCGTCATTATTAATATAATCACTATTATTACAATAACCACAGTTAACATTCTGGTTGCTGCACTTGTACTTTGTACGATTCACACTCTCGGTGCCAGTGGTTCCCACACTTCACGGTGACCTCTCTCTCTCTCTCTCTCTCTCTCTCTCTCTCACACACACACACACTCTTTTTGAGAAAGCATGATTTTTTCAGTATCACAGTGGCTGTTTTCTATTGTGCTTTTGAAACAGACAGGCTGCCCCTTGGCCGTTTTGTATACGCTTGTGTCCCCCGCGGAGAATCTCCAGCGGCCCGGCATTTGGGTGAGGCAGCCGGTCCGAGGCTCTGCAGCCCCGTGGACGATCTGCTGATGGCTCTCGCTTGGCCCAATTGCTGTACATCCTTCCCCCGTGTCACATGATCTGGAGGCGGGGCTCCTCTGGCTGCTAATCCCCTCACCGCGAGTGTAAATGCAGCATCTCCGGGCCAGATTTGCGCCCCGCAGCGGCTTGCATGTGTCGCAGTTAAAGAGCCATAGCATTAGAGGCAGCCTTTCCGCTGGCTCGCGTCTCGGTTAATGCGGGAGGAAGGGGAACCTGTAGATATCTGTGAAATCTACCCTCGCTCGCTCTGAGTCGCGTTTACCAAGTCCTCGCTGTTGGCATCGCTTCTTTTGTTGTGAATGCTGTTGTCCCCGGGCCAGACGTGGCAAAAGCATGCCAGCTGGTGCAGACCGCTGTCCAGCATTCAGGCACTACAACCCCCCTGAGTACTTGGGAATAAGCCCGCAGAGTGGGTATGCTAAGCTCCGGGTCAGAGGTCACGCCCAGTGTAGCATGCACCAGGCTGGAAAAGGCCCTCCCTGAGCTTACACTGCTTTTGGATCAACGTCTTATGTCCGTCCTCCCCCAGCTCCTCGTGCCAGTGCCACTGCTGGCCCCCAGGAGCACCTCCACTCACTTCTGCACGCTCCTCGCACATATATGTAGCAGAACGGAGACTGTCAATGAATTAGGCTGCGTGCATCAGCATGGGGGGAGGGCACAGTGGGGGCTGTGAGCTGGAGCCTGGAGAGAGTGCTGCTTGGCCCTTTGCCAGTGTTATACTCTTATTTATTTAGCTGAACTCATCTGCTCTACCTCTGTGTTTTACTGTACAGCCAGCGTGTCGTCGTCTGCTCCTGCTCTAGCTGCCTGATTGTTGTTTTGTTGTTTTTTTTTTTGGTTCTTTTTTGATGGCCTGCATACAGATATGAGGCTGGGACAGTGTCAGGAGACCTGCCCCCACTCACGAAACGGCATATGAACATGAGGGAGGGGCTTTGTGTTCGGACCTTTGTTCCCACTCTCCCCCCATTTTCCACTGGGATGTGATGTCACATGGTTTAAACCCGCCCCACCCACTTGATCTGGATGTGTTCACTCAGTAAAGAGAAACAGCAAACTGAACATGTGACGCCTTCCAAACCGGGGGCGACCGCAGCATGTTAACTGTCCTGTTTTGTGTTGCTTTCACTGTGTTAATCATGGAAAAAAAAAAAACTATTAAATGCAAAATTACGGTTAACTTGTTTAATTGGATGCCGTTTCTCTGCATGACATTCGGTGGGACGCTGGATTTGTTTTTTTACTGAATGCTGGTAAACTTAATCTTTATCTATTTTCTTTGTAAGTGCATAAGACTATTTCGTTCTCAAAATGACAACGACGATGATGATGGTGGTGACGACGATGAAGAATGCAACGATGACGGTGTAATAACAGTTGTACAGCATGCTTTTGTACAGGCCTCATCGTTGTCCTGGCAGACAGGGTGGCACCGCGTGGGTGAGACAGACAGACAGATGCATTAGAGAATGGATTGCTATGATTTCAGCCCCCTCCGATCTGTGAGCATCACATTTGGCAAGAACACCCCCTAACTGTTGGCCGCAAAAACAATCTACCAGATAGCAGTATCTCATAATATTGAACTAAATTATCAGCACTTGGAAAGATTAGGAATTAATTTAATTTTTTTTTCTGGAATAATCTGTTTATGGTTAAGTATATTGTTTTCTAGCTTATGAAAATCGCAATATTTAAGCATGGAAGTAACAGTATGATTTTGTTGTTTGGGTTCTCTTAAAGGGATATTATAAAACTTTATTTCTAATATTTAAGCATGCAGCTCGATGAAGGAACTTTCACTACTTTTTTTCATTGGTTATGGCTGGTTTAGTGTCTCTCTGAGATGAATCTTTGTAGTTGCAGTAGAGGCTTTTTGGTGACACTGTAATGATAGAATGGACCGTTTGTGCGGCGCTACAGACAATGAGCGAAGGTGGTTCTCCAGATGTGGTGTGTAGATTGGGGTGCCGTGGCCCTTCTCGCAGTGAGCCCTCCTGCCATGACGGCCCTGAGCTAACCCGTTGTGATGTTTCTGTCATACTTTCCCCTTTTTTAATCGTATATAGTCTTTCTCTCAACTTGAACCTTCGTGTTTCTGTTCCTGTCAGTTGAAGGTTCCTAGTGAGCATTATATCCTATATTTCACTGAGTCCTCTGATGATGCTCTGTTGTCCAATGTGATCACTGTATTCTCTAACTTAAGGAAATGTATTATGATGTTATCAATAAAAAACGAGTAAAACACAGCTCCAGACCATTCTTCACTTCCTGTTCGCTCTCCTGGTGCAGGCTGCAGTCAGGCCAGAGATTATTACTGCTAATGGGAACCACAAGTAGTTTTTAAATTATCTTCTTAAACATTGACAATCGATAGAAATGAACTTCAGTCTCCTCTGAGGTAACCTTCTTGGAATGGGTTATCTGTTATCAGCACATATAAGTGGAAGGCCAGCTCTGTCTAGACAAGGGTGAATGCATAGAAGTATCACTCTGTTTAAAGGAAGACGGATCATACTGACAGTGAATGGTAAGAAAAGGACAGACATTTGCGTGCTTTTATCTTTCTGTGTCAGTCCAGGAGATGACGTCTGCTCGCTGCCTGCAGCTGTTCAGGCTGCACGTAGCGTTTAACCATTAAGACACAGTGACACATTTTCTTACATTGTAATAATATGAGTTGCATCCAAATGTAGGTAGAAAATAATGAACATTATGTGGAGAAAGAAAATATCAGTTACTGTTTTATTACACATAGCAACTTGGGCACCCTACAGCCGCTCCATCCTCTCATCATTTATGGCTGTACTGTCATTGTCATGAGACCCTCCAAGGTTCAACACCAACACAAGTACATCCATGCACCCATTTTCTGAACCCGCCTGTCCAATTGAGGGTCATGAGGGGTCTGGAGCCTATCCTGGAAGCTACGGGCATAACTAACTTCAGCTTCTCTGAAATATGTGACGCATGTATTTACTGCGTGCCAGAATGGTTTCATCAGTAAGTATTAACCATTTCCAGTTGTACAGAATAGTGGAGTGGGTCTTTGAAAAAGATGTGTATTTTATGTGTTCTAGAAGCCATTTTATATGTTTTGAGTTTTTATCCCCGGTAACAATCAATATCGTGGAAGTGCTAGTTTTGCCTCAGGGGACCAGCCTCCTGATCACCTTTTCTGGGCTTCCTGTCCCACACCAGGGAACAGATACAGATGTGCCTATCTTCCTGCATCCCCAGGTTCACTTTACTTATTTTAGTAACCTGTCATCAACAGCAGTAGAAAAGAAATGTGGCCAATTAGCATTAGCACAGAATCAATGCTGCACAACATTGTACGCTATGGCCCCTTATGTACATTGGCACTAAATATAAACTGCCAGTAAAGTAAGCCACATTATAAATATTTAAGTGAAGAAGGTGTGTGTTGAGGATTTCAGATGTGAGGTGCTGTTTAATGATGTATTTTTTTCTCAGAGTGAAAGTCTGTCCATGAGCTTCGCAAGAGCAACAGAACGAATCTCCAGCCATCTTGGTAGAACACAGATATCCCAAGGTCATGGGCCGACCTTGTAGGGCAATACGGCCGATAAAGCCTTGTGGGTAGGATGGAGCTGTTCCCCTGGCAACCTTGAATGGCATTGCTAAGATCAGGACCCGGGTAAGAGTTTGGACAGTTTGCTGCTGTTGTTCAAGCTGACCTCTTAATATGCAATTGCTACATATGAGTGAGGTTAGCATTAGTGCTATATTGTGCTAAATGCATCTGGATTAGCCTGCTGTGGCCAGGCAGACATGACCCCAATGGTGGGACAATGCAAAGGTTATGGGTTTTTTGCTGTTACTGCATGCTAATAGTACATTGCTAATATTTTTAGCATGATCTACTTGATAATGAAATTGGCTGATTATTGGGCTGCTGGTTTAAATCCCCAATGATAAACGGTGCTCCTGGGAAAAGCATTTAACAAGGACTGCCTCAAGAAATTTCCTGTATAAACGGCTCAATGCACAACGTTCTCAAATCATGGTTCACTAAAATAAAGCTATGAAATGTAGCGCAGGTTTCTACTAGGATATGAGACTTTTAATGATATGTTAAACACATTTCATATTTAAATTTTCACATAACCACAAAATATTCATTTCAATATGCACTTACAATATTAAGAATTAGAATATTGGAAAGGAAGGAATTTAAGAAAACTGCACCATCAAAATTAATTGAATGCATTCCTGTCAATGTAGTTTACAATACTAATGTTCTTAAATTGGCTATATTTACATTAACATACATTCATATTCCAATGCATATCACATCTACCATTCAGCTTGTTCATGTTAATCAAATGGTTGCTGTGGTTAAATGTTTAGTAGTGACTGTAGTTGTATATTGCATGCTTGTTTATGACCTAGGCCTACTATACCCCAGTTACCCCAACTGCAATTACGGCATCCCATCCAAGGTACTGTATGCTCCAGCATCCCCCGCTCCCATATAATCAAATCTTGTTGATCAGTAGCATAATACTGTAATGGCATCGCTGTGATGTGAACAAAATCTGATGAATACCATAGGTAGACAAGGGTGGAACATACTCTGTCCAATAGGTGACTGAGGTATCCTTCTAAGGATAGAACATGTATATCCCATGTAAAAAAAAAAAGTGAGGATCTCATAAGATAATGTCCATGCAACTTTAAAGATCTGGTCTGGATATGTTCTTAAGCTGTAGGGGTGTCAGGTTACATCACTCTGAGTAACTGCCACATTTACTGTAAGTCATCTTTCCTACCAAAGGCCCCTTCAGGAATAATACAAAGAAAGTTAGAGCTACAACTTCAACAGCCATTTTTCAAGTAAAAAAAAGCCATTTTTTCCAAGTAGGAGGTCAGACATGTTTGAGTTCTGAGTTCTCTGGAACATGGCATAATGAGTATTCCAAAGAAGTTAGAGATAACGTGGATCAACTGCAAAAATTAGGAATAAAAAGGGAACAAAATGGTATCTGGGTGTATGGATGTCCTAGGGGGCACTGTCAGAGACAAATAAGTCAAACCATCCAGACCCTGACTGGAGAATGCTGTCCTCAAAACTTAGTGAAGACGGAAATTTGTCAGAGAAGCTACAAAGAAACCAAAAGAAAATCAAATCACTGGTCTCTGCAGCTGTTATGTACCCTATCAGTGTCTGAGGACACCAGAGTATCTTTTTTAGAGTATCTCTGTTGACATTGTCCAAAACTGCTCCTGGGTGAAAGTCCTCTAAAGTCAGTTTTTAACAAACCTGAGTGTGGAGATGCTTCTCCCACAGTCCACATGAGTAATGGATAAGGTCATTAGAAGCTTGTAGGCCAGGATGGAGACATGGTATGCATCAGTCAAGAGATTAAAGCATGACAGGATGATATATCATGGTCTTGGGACTAGGGATAGGAGACATAATCACGGCTTGCAGGAATCTTCTGTGCATCCTGCCTGAGTTTCTTTGTCTCTGTCCTCCTCAGCTGTTGCTGTCTCTGTTATGGACCCTGAGGTTTGAGGCTGATCTCTCCCTTCTGCCAGGTTCAGCCTCATCTACTCTTGCTTTTAATGAGATAGGAGAGTTATTTATAGCACTGTTACATACATAATTATGTCACGTAAATCACATTTGGTTTGTTGACCATAATAATGATTACATTTTTACATTACAAAACTAGGCCTACATATAGTGCATCTGTTTCTAGATTTCTTACTGGGCAGCATGGTGGTGCAGTGATTAGTGCTGTCACAGCACACTGCTGGGACCAGGGTTTGAGTCTCTGCCATGGTTTGGTGTATGGAGTTTGCAACTCTTCCATGGGTTGTTGATGGGTTTTTCTGGGTACTCTGTTTTCCCCCCCACAGTCCAAAATTGTGATGGGTTGGCACCCCATGCTGGGTTGTTCCTTGTCTTGTGCCTGTAGATTTCAGAATAGGCTCCAGTGACCCTGATTGGGACCAGTGGTTACAGAAAATGGATGGATTTCTCACTGTTGCTGTCATAATATTTTATTCTTGTCCTCTAATGTTCTGCAATATTGCCATTTGCTCCTTAAACCTGCATCCCATCACTTACTGTACCTGTTACCTCTTCCAAAATCTGGCTATTTTCTGCATAGCCCACTTCCTTCTCCTGCTTTATTAGTTACAAGTCTGGATTGGCTTGGAAAATTTATCATGGGGAACCACCCCCCACCGGACAAAATTAATTTAAATTCCATTCAGTTAAAATATATTTGTAAAGCTAATTTTCACAACATTACATTGTCTTGAAGCGCTTTAGATTATCCTGGTATTGGAGGCCAATGCTGACTCACTCTGAAGGAGCCACAGAATTCATTACCTGAGTCAACTTTATCAATGTATATGAAGCCCTGTGGTGGTAACAGTATGCTGTAGGGTTGATTTTCGCTGTCAGGAATTGGGCATCTTGTTAGAATAAATAAAAGAATTCATGGCGCAAAATACAGGGAAGTACAATCAGAGAGCCTGTCACAGTGTGATTAAAAACCTGAACCTCAGGAGCATATTCGTCCTGCAGCAGGATAATGTTTCCAAAGTGATACTGGAGTGGCTCAAGAACAAAGTGGTTAATGTGCTGCAAACAAAAGGCTTTCACTGGGCCAGATCTCAATCCAACTCAGTCTGTGATACTATTTGAAAACTATTGTCTGACTCCATTCTAAACACTTACAGACAAAATTCAGTGCAAAGTTGGTACCCAGGGTATATATCCTAAAAGACATAAAGCTGTTAAAGCATGCAGGTCCCATGTAGGGTCATGGGGGACTGAACCCTAACCCGGAGCCTGTGAATAACCCAAGATGGGACATCAACCCAACGCAGGATGGACGGACGGACGGACGGACGGACGGACACACACACACACACACACACACACACACACACACACCATTTGTAGCTATGTGGCAACTCCAGTTGACCTTAGGATTTTTTTTGACTGTGGGGTAGAACCAACCTGAGAGAATCAAGATGACGTGGGAAGAACATGTAAACTCCAAACACACAGACCTGGGGTGGAAACTCAGGGCTCTGATCTCAAGAGTTGTGAGGAGACAATGCTAGCCACTGTGCTACCCCAGCCCAAAATATGAGATCTTAATACATATAGAGCATATTTTCTGTTTTTATTTTTCACAAGAGTATTTTTATGTGGTATTTACATATGGCGTTGATGTTCCTTTGGTACATGGCCAGGCAGCACTTAACACGACGAACCACAGGTCAACCAGCGTAAAAGAAACCAGATATATTAAGTCCGACACATCAGAAGCCCATCCATGAGGACGTTGTAGCGGTAACGTCTGAAACCTGAAGCAGCAACACAGCAACAGTGAGAAATCCAACCACTGGTCCCAGCCATGTAGACAGTCTTCGGTAGGATAAGATAGAGCTGATAATTTACCATTATTAGGTCGTGCATGTTGAATTTCGAGAAGTAAGCTGGATACTGGGGTGATGGGGGGGGTACAGCGGTATGTTTAATCCAAATGACACAATTCCACTGTGACGGAGATTAGCCCTGGAAAATTTGAAACAAGTTAAGAATATCTATAGCAAAGGAAGAGAGCGCGGGTCGCAGCGTCATCTTCACGTGACGCCAACGTCAGAACGTCATGACGCATTGGGCCCGAGATTGTAGTTTCTGCTCACGCCGACGTTTCTGGCCAGGAGACACGGAGGGCACGCCGGTCCTGCAGAATTTTGTACATATAGCTATTTGTCTTAAAATATATATTTTGGAAAGAACTGTGTGATTCAGCGTCTCAAGTAACTGGAAAAAGACAAAAAACAAAGTAAGTATTTTCAGCTTCTGTAGGCATTTCAGAAGTAGTGCGGTAGCCGCACATTATGTTACGTTCGGCACAAGCTAGGTGGCTAAGTATGACGAGTAAAATGCGTATTGGGGTGTTTAAAACATATATTCCAGTACTATTTGGTTTTGCTGCGTTTTAACTAGCTAATTTACTTAATCTCTAACAGTAACGCCATTTATCGTTATATAATTATGTAAGCATGGAAATAATTCCTGTACGGTAAGACATAAATAGGAAGCTGCGATGATAAACACATCGAATCTCGCTCCTAACACAGAAAGTAGTGGTTGTAAGGTTTCTCGTTTGGCTAGTTACAAATTAGCTCGTTTAGAAAACATTAGCATTTGGAAAAGGACAAATTCTTTGACGGACTCTGAGGCCAATCAGATGTCACGTAGTGACGACATTTAGGCGGGATCTTACGTGGATGGCCAATGACCGTGGCGCAGTCACAAAAAGGCGGGACCTAGCTTGGCTAAGGGGCATGAAGGAGAATTTAGAATGTGATCAGGACAAGGTCAAAACATAAGTACATCGGGAGTAGAGGTCCATGAATGAAGTCGAAATCATGCGGCTATATGCCATTGCCTCTGCTGTTTATCTTCACACCGAACCGAATGCTTTGCATAACCCCTTAATTTTCCGGATAGCTCTGCGTCATTGCCCCGCGGAGGCGCATACTTCATACACGCGTGGACCGCATGATTGTTTTGAATTTACCGTCCGCCTGCATTTTATGCTTTCCCCATATCTCCATGGTAAAGACTTAGTTTGAATCATTTATGCAGTGCAAGGCCTCTGTTCCCAACCCTTTATAAAGATCGGTCACACTTGGCTCTCTTCGTGGCGTTTTCCCCTGCAGCACCAGTAGAGAGACTTTGCTTTGTGCATCTGAGGTTCATAATATTAATCTTATTTTAAATATTGAGCAGCGGTGTAAAGTCACTTTTGTTTTAAGCCTTTTGCTCTCTGCTTTGGGTTGACGTCCATCAACAAAATGATACTTTGTCATTGTCTTTGTCCTTAAAAATTGCATTATACAGAAAGTTTTTTGTTTTAGAAGACTTTAAAATTTTAGTTGGACCTTGGATCTGTTATGTTTCTATTCAGTAACGTGTGTTATGTTTCTGAATATGTTACTGAATATGTTTTCACTTAAAAGTAAAAACTTATTTTAGTGTGTTACAAAATAACGCCTGAGTACATATTATATGTACATAGATGTTTATTTAAATCAACTAGGACTAATATTTCAGTTGTTGTTCTCGTAGTTAATGACTGCCTCACTTAATAATATATTTTTGTTCGGTTTGATCGAATGAGATCTGAGCCGGCAGTGTATCTGTGTTTTCTGCTTATGTATAATAAGGGTCACCTCAAGGTAGTCCCTGACAGGCCAGCCGTAGTGATTGACCCAGGAGCCCTCTTGCCACATGACTCTGATCTACTTGGGAAGTGAAGGCTGGCTGAGTGCTTACGTGTGACCGGCGTAAAACGAGGAAGTGCTTGGGTGTTGCAGGGCCTGTTCTCGGAGAGACTGACTGGGGGTGATGGTCAGATTTGCACACTGCCCATGCTGCCTGCTGGAATTATTTATTTATCCCTTCAGGGTAAATTTGCCTCTAATACTATCAGAGATGGTAGAAGACACAGTTCCACTCCTTTCTTATACTTTGTCCCTTCTCATTTTCTCCAGCCTTCATTAACTGTGGTACCTGATTCACATGAGATGCCAGTTTAGGCGACCTTTGTCACTGCAAGTGCTGTCAAATTACACCTTATTTGCGGTCATTAGATCTCCATTTGGTTGTGCTGACTCAAGAAATTGGACCCAAGCAGTGCTTTCCGTTCTGTGCTCCACCCCTGAATCGTTTTGAACACTCCAGTCCTTTGTCAGAGAGCCACTCCCTTTGTACACATTGTATTTTTTCTACAAGAAGTTCACTTTATCTTCATTTGATCTAAGATTGTCTAAAATCTAAAATATGATGGTATAGTGCAGTTAAAACCTTTTTCTAGCTTTTTGTGTAAAAATATGTTCCTGTATGAACTGGCATAAAGAAACTGTATAAAATGGAGAGTGCTAGGTAGTTCTCCTGGTCCCAAACAGCAGGTAGTCTATAGTCCTGAAATTACGGAGAAAAGGGATTTTCAGTGTTTGCTTTAAAAATCTTCTATAAAATCTTAACACATGGATGGATGTATGTTAAAAAGGCCAGTAGGTATCAAAATCGTTTTAAAAATGTAAATCTTTATGAATTGTGTGATTTGTCGAGTAATAAACTGTGAATCCCTTGGGTAAGTAGAAAGGGTAGAGCATTTTTTTAACAACTGAAATCTACTTTTCCTGGACAGTCTTGGGTTGGGGTTCCCAACCCAAGGTGAGTAATCCACCAGGTCACACACATATATGTAATATCAAACATGTACTAAGTACGGCTTTTTTTTTTTCTCCAGGCCATGGCGCAAGATTTTATTACACCGAAAAAAAATGGTGGCAGTTAAATGCATCAAATCTGTCCTGTCAATAAATTCCCTGGTCAAGTTTTACCAGTCCATGAATTTTTTGCTCGACACAAACTGCTGCACTATCGTCTAAAGCAGGGGTCTCCAACTCCAATGTGCCACACCTGTTCCTGGTATTTACCTGAGAACAGCTGTGTTTCATCAGAAGCCAAGTAGGATAGAAAACCAACTGGATAGTAGCTCTCCAGGACTGGAGTTGGAGACTCCTGGTCTTAAGGTTGGGAATCCCTGGTCTAGGGTTGGCTGTTCTGTTGAAGACTTTCGGTGCAACGTCTTCTAAACAATTTTTGAACAGCTTAAGACTGTATAACCATGTAAAGAAATGGAAAAAATGTAGATGTTAGTGTTTGCATGTACAGAGACTGACATTCCATGACATTTGGAACATGACTGAACAGGGACTGACATCCCATTGACATTTGGGGAAAAAATACCATAATTTTTCTAGAGTGTTGTTCCTCCAGGGCACATGATGGTGAGGTGCTAAGTCACAACATGTATATGTATTCCACCCTGGTTTGTTAGTTGTCTGACAAGTTTCCCCAGATGATTTTATCATATGGTGGTATTATAATAATAATAATATTATAATAATTACTAACTGTGGTTGGAATAAGGATAACTTTCCAGAAAAGTTAAGCTCTAAGCTATTTTAGCCTGTGTAGTTTTGCTGTAACTTTTTTTGGGATGAAACCTCCCAAAGCGTTACCAGACTTGTGCTGTGATACAGACATAATTTCTTGGTGAAGGTCCTGCTGTCCCCCCCCATTTGACTCTTTGGTCAGCATGTTTATTTGCATTAGTTCTTTCTCGCTCTGTTTAATGTGGCTGCCAGCCAGCCCCTTTCCCGCTACATACGCAGTGACCCTCTGTCAGGTGGGTTTAGCAGGATGAGCACGTCACGTTCACCGGCTCACAGTGCTGCCCCGCCTTTTACACTCCAGCCTCTTACGTGCTTCTCTGTTCCTTCAGGCCGAGACGGGAAGAGGACGCTGCACGTGAAGGCCAGAGGAGCGATCCGTTTCCGGTGTCCAGGTGTCCAGCTGTGAGCGCTGAGAAGCTCGGACGTGCACAGTCGCAGTTTTGGCGAAGCGGGGGAGAGCTGCGTGCTAACGGACAGCGATGCACCGCTTAAGGACTTGTGCTGCGCGGCTGCGGCCCCTCACGGCCTCACAGACTGCTCAGAGCCTGCCATGGCAGAGGCAGCAGGCCACCCCCAGGACGTTCCGGCCTGTCAGGTGCTACACGGCGCCTGTGGCCGCAGAGCCTTTTCTCAATGGGACTAGCTCCAACTATGTGGAGGAGATGTACTATGCCTGGCTGGAGAACCCCAAGAGTGTACATAAGGTAAGGCCAAATCTGAGGAAGGTGGTGCTGCAGCACTCCTGGATATCTCCCCCCCCATTTGCCAGGGGGCGCTCCGGTGCTCCTGCAAATCCCCACCTCACCCACAGGGGGGTGCTGCGGCGCTCTCGGATATCCTCGTCCACAGGGGGGTGCTGCGGCACTCCTAGCTATCCCCACATCATCCACAGGGGGGCGCTGCGGTCAGGAATATCCCCACCCCATTCTGCAGAAGCAGGGAGTGCCGAACCGCAGCAATGCAGGCAGTCGGTCTGACCACAGAGGAAACTCCTACATCAGACCGCCTCTTTGTAAGGTGTTGAGATCCACGCTCAAGGGCCAAGTTTAAAAACTCTTACTGATATATTGTAGATCATTGTTTTGTCTTCCAATTGATCACAATGATACACAGCTGCATTACTACATGTAACGCGTGTGTGGGGGTGGGGTTAGATTTGTGGATCCTCCGACTGCTCGTTCCTTCATGTCAATTCCAGTTTTTGCTCAAAAGCCTCTTGAGGACCCCTAGAAGTGCATTGCAGCACTGTGCAGTGCCCTCTTAAGTCACTTCCTCCTCACAGAATCATTCTCCTGAACTCTGTGAAGCTGTGTACGTAACTTGCAGGGTCTGAGCTTGGAGTTCGCTGTCACTTTGCAGTGACCGCATGGAAGAACCTTCTGGTGAAGATCACATTTCTGAAGCCCTGTGTGCTATAAATAGCCTGAGAGTGACGGTCGCATCAGATTCTGGTGTCGCAAAGCCTGATGGTCTTGCTAATATTAGCCGTTAGCCTCTGTGCAGGGGCACCCATACTGCAAGCCTCGCATGGGCTCCTTGTGCACCGCCTGCTCCTTCGGGATCACAAAGGGCTCAAGGTCATAGGAGTCGTCATAGAGACGCTTCCTGCTGCTCATCCAGTTTTTTACATCTGAGGGAGGCGTTAAACCAGCAGGATGAAACCAGATTTTAAAACTTGAAAGTGGCTTGAAATGTATTTTAAATGGAAAAGCCCTTCAGACAGGGATACTTGATCCACCCACAGCAGTATGGAAAGCAAACCACAGAGATCCCAGGAACACACACTCATTTTCTTTGGAGCCATGCCCAGGGAAAAGGCTGGTTAGTATACTTTTGTGAGCTAATGCGTCAGAGCCCAGCTAATGGCTTTGCTCTCTCCTATAGTTAGTGTATTTTAGTCTTCCCTCCCCCGGAATTTGATTGGGTCCTTGGACACCCCCCATTTGTATTGGTTCTCAGTGATGTCAGTCATGGAATTTGGAGATCAGTTTTCCCGAATGCACTTATGTGACACAACTTTCATTGAATATACATGATTTCAGAATATACATGATTGGAGATAAAAAATATGGCATTTTGTGTATTAAATAGAAGTTGGTGATAGCCTTCATTTTTCCTCTTTGGATTGATACAGCTTTTAGTGAATTAAGTTGGGTCGATAGCAAATGACATGGCAGGTGCAGATGGTGACACATGTGGAGTAATTACCCTGTACAAATAGTTGTGCATTTCATTCTGCCAAATAGGCATTTATTAAGTTCAGTCATTTTCTGTTTATCTTGATCATGTTGCCCCAAGGGTCTCTGTTTTGAAGAAAGGTATCTTGCAAGATGCACTGACACACTGAGTGGGTATGCATGCTTTGTGCATGCTTGAGGGTAAACATGTTGTGTTACTGTACTCTTGCCTTTTGGTGGACATCGAGTTCCCTACCGCAAGGGGACCCATAGAAAATGCCTCCATCTGGTTTGGCTTCATTCATGTTTGCCCCATAAGTGGAAAAACTTGAACTCTGCAGAAGCAGTTTGGTTTTAAGGGCCGCTTTTCCTTTCAAAGCATTTTATTTCAGAAGAACCAGGAAAACCCTTTTGGGTTTAGTGACGCTCGCCTCCTGGGAGGCTGGTTGAGGAAGTAGGTGTTTGCACAGTCTCTCTGTGTGGGAAAGAGGCACGCCCATGCTGGCATCGGCAGGAGGGCGAGGGCAGTGACGGTGGAGTGCTGTGACCCATAGCCCTGTTCATGCAGCACGTCTTAAAGACTGTGGATTCCTAATCCAAACTGAGCAATGTTCTCTACCTTCAGTTTGCAGGACAGATTAGCAAGTTCAGGAGTCCCTAGTTTGAATTCTGCTTTAAATTTAAAATGCGTGTTACAGACTATATGCCCCTGTCAGTCCTTAGGTCTGTCACCCCCTCTGCCCCCCTTAACATTGTGTTCTGTTCTTGCCGTGGGCTGGGCCAGCCTGCTCCTGTCCCTGGGCTGGCTCAGCACCGTGTGTGCGCACCCCGCAGCCATCCACGTGCCCCTGCGGGAGTGTGAGACTGCAGCACGGCATCAGGTGACACAATCAAGGGCAGAGCCAAGGGGAAGTGGTGACATCAGTGTGCCTGAGGGGGGCACCAGCTCATACCATTTCCACAAATTGCTCAAATGTCCCATGTGTGAATAGATTTATTTACACCCCCACCCCTCAAAAAAAAAAAAAACAGGAATGGTTCTGAGTGCAGAAGGCAGCATGCAGTGAGCTAATGGCATTCTGCTTCCCCATCAAAGCTGTTATATCCTGGTTTGTTTGAAGAAATAAAGCCTTGATACCACACACATGCACTTTCAGACAGCAAGGTTGTAAATTTGCCCTTTTCATCAGCCCTGCAGCAGTTTTTATAAAAAAAACTTCACATTTTTATTGCATTTGTAACCGCTCATTAAACCTGTTTTATGCAACTATTCCTTCAGTTATTTACTGATAAATATCCAGAAATCCTCTTGTATCATGTCAGCCGTTAAGTGACCCCAGCTCCTTAACAGTCAAAACATCAGAGCTGGATGTGATTTATAAATCTGTGTAATATATAGACTTACTGAATTCCTGATTAACCTGTAAGTATGGAGCGAAGTGAGTTTCAAGCTGGACCTCTCTGCTGGCTTTTGGAATTTAAAAATTTGAAAGTTTATGAAAGTCTGAAAATCTGTTCAGTGTGAAAATTCACCTGGTGCTATTATACCCTGACCAACCATCATCCAACCTGCACTCCAAAACACAATCTGCTTTGGGCAGCTCAATTATGACCCCATTTCCCCTCGTGCTGTGGTCAGTCGGTGAGATCCTAACATATCCCTCCCTGGAGTGTTGGTAATGATTAATGATTGGGGGTGACGTGTGGGACAGGCCAGCGGAATGGCAGCCAACGTGATGCATCTATGTAGCTGCAGGTGCTTGGTGTCAGTACTGGAATATCATGGCTTTACCTTCTCATATTTCACCTTTAGAAGATCTTGGTGAAATATAGCACTTTAGAAAGCTGAAGCTCTCTATCTTGGCTTTATTTACAACCTTTCAGAAACCTATCAGCTTTGTGGGGTGTGGTTTATATTTGTAATGCGGTTACATAAATTTTATAGAGTAGTTTTATTATACGTACTTCTCTAGGGTCATGCGTGTAAGCAACTACACAACATGAATGTAGTTCTGATACGTTCAGTCTCTGGGAGTTTTTTTTTTTGTTGTTAAATATCTAACTAGCATTACAAGATAGTAGATGTGAGTAGAGAAAGGTAAAAATATTATTTCTTTTGGCAGAAATTGAATGTTTGTTTCCACTTGCTTATGAATTCCCAGCGAAGCCAGCTTCCTCATTCCAGACTGAGAATCTGATGGTACAAGCCTGTCGCCTTGTACCATAGGAGCTGTACCTCCCATCAGAGTGATGGTGAACTGTTTAAAAACAGTGAATCCCAGTATGAGTAAGTCGCACCGACAGAAATCATACGTGACACTGTACTTGTGGCATTTCTCTGGGAACGGGCAAAAGTCCCCTTTGTCCTTTGGCAGGACACAGGGTGGGAGTACAGTCTCATGGAGTGACTGGAGAAGGAAATCTCCAATAAGAGCAAGAAGCTGGAAATGCTGCAGAGAGCTTCAACTCTGACTGTGACAGCAAACATAGCTACTGCACGCTGACCAGAATGTGAGGTTTCGCCCTCTATAGGGACAGAATTGGACTGTACAATAAGGGTTAACAAACGGATCGTTTAGATTTTATATGGACCCTACATACAAAGATATTCCATGATATTGTCCTTTAAATTCTAGGTAAATCTAACATTCATGACCAAAATGAACCTAACTTTTCCTCTATCAGAGCTTAAAAGAACACTCTGGTATTTTAAAAAGTGTCCATTAAGCACAAAATCTTCATTGATGATATTGGTTTGACATGTACACTTCGTTTTGTACAGAACTATGCTAACATTTTAGGGACTTGTGGAAATAAATTGCTGTAAAGAGAACATGCTTTCAGAAATTGACATGAAATCAAATCAATATTTCATATGACCACTCTGCCTTTAAAGCAGCATGAATTCTACTAGGTACACATGTGCACAGTTATGGATTCTGTAAGTGTATAGTCCAGTGCGTGATTAAGCAGTTGCACAAAACTAATATTGCACTAATATGTAGGTTCAGACATAATTAAATAGCTCTGTAGGACAAAAGAAACTGGGTGAGGAACAGGCCTGGCTTACTAACAAGGTGAGGGTGCTGAAGACTGCTCAATGAAAAAATCTTTATACCATGGCAAGACAGCACAGAAACCAGACCTGGGGTTGTCTGTTAGGCATAAATATCAAGCCAGGCACATGTTTCCAGTTGTACTGTCCAAGGTTTTCTGGAGAAGCACAAAGAAATGCGCAGTGTTGAGAACCAAAGAATCAGTGGTCGGCCAAGGAGAGAGACACAATGCTAACTTACCCTCACCGTCAGATAAAATCCAGTGGCACCATCAGACCTGGCAGAAAGCAATGGTACCGTGGTACACCCCTCTGCAGACTGGAGAACTCTGGTCGGAAATGGTCCTCATGGAAGACTTGCAGCCAAATAGCCATACCTCTGATGTTTAAGCCAAGTGACTCACCTATGCATGGAAACGCAGGAACCCAGGTGCAGAAAAATGGCAGCAGGTGCTTTGGAATGAGGAGTCAAAAATTTAAATATTTCTCTGTAACAGAAGGCAGTTTGTCTGCCAAGGGGCTGGAGAGGCGTGTGGTGATGAGTGTCTGCAGGGAATGCTGAAGCGTGGTGGTGGTTCCTTGCAGGTTTAGGGCTGTTTCTTCAAATAGAGTCAGTCAGAATTAATCAGTTGTGGGGGGAAAAAGTACTCAATTTTCATACTTAAATAAAAGTACTGATTCCACACTGAAGTGTTACTCAAAAGTACAAGTCATCCAGTAAAACGCTACTCAAGCAAAAACTATGTCAATAGATAACTCCTAACAATTTTGAAAGCATTCTCATTAAACAGCATTTTTTTTCCCCCCACAGTGCCGAAAACCATTGCACAGTACTGTATTTCGTAATATTTAACAATGCTTGTCATGTCAAGTCCTGCTGTTTTCGATAAGGTACAGTCTGCTCATTGCGGAAGTACAGTAATCTTATCATAATAGTTCTCATGTACTTTCTGCTTATACAAAGGCGGCACTCTGCAGGGTTAAAGGGTTGTTCACAGTTCCCGTTAGGGAGTGTTGCGGATTCAAGCTACACGATTCTGTAATGCTTCTATATTTAGTCCACAAAAATGGCTTCAGTACCCTGCTGTCTGTATTCTCATTAACAGCTAGAATTTCTCAGTAGGATTTTAGCCATCTCGTGGTTGTTATATGGTTTTGTGTGTATCCTTAGCTTTGTGATGTGTAAAGTCACATAACTAAAGCGATTAGCCCAATGTGCTGCTGAGGTCTGGGCCTCTTCCTGAGAGCCCCCCCCCCCCAATGTGTGTGAAGCTGAAAGGTTGCTCTTCATCCCAGAATCCTCTTTCCACTCTTGTTTTTCATGTTTGCTTCTTATACAGTATGGGATGCGTTGGCCCCAAGGGTGGGGCGATATCTGAAAAATATGAAATCGTCAACCTACCCCCCCACCCCCAATTTCTTCCACATTCAATTAAATTTAATTTGTAAAACACATTTTCACAGCATTGTCTCAAAGTGCTTTGCATTATCCTCGCACAAAGCCCCCAGAGAGCTAGCCAGATGCGACAGTGGCAAGGAAAAACTCCCTAGTAGGAAGAAACCTTGGGAGGAACCAGATTAGAGAGGGGGAGCCCGTCCTCCAGACCGGCAGTGGAAGTCAGATTAACAAAGTTCTGATTTATATGTTCCAAATTGTTCAAATCCCAGGTGTAAATGCGGAAGATCCAGTTGAGTTCTGGATGCTGATGTCTGGGCAGAGAGGTCCTGCTTCCAATGGCAGGATGAGTGGTGGTGTGGTCCAGGCAGCAGAGATGTCACCGGCAAAGGGGGGACATCACTGGCAGCAGAGCAAGCAGGAAGGAAGCCTCAGGTAGCAAGGGTGTCGCGGGCAGCAGGGCAGTCAGGATATCTTTTTTTTTTGGGTCTCCACGCGGCACACCCCGGGAGGGATTACGGTGGGGTAAAAAATACATTAGCCAAATTAGAGGAAACTAGAGACAGTGCTAAGTTAGGTGAGTGTCATATGTAAGCTCTTGTTTTTTTATTATTATTATTATTATTTTAAATACAGAATGCACAAATATGGTGGGTCACCGCCTGCCAAGTGGAGGGTAGGGGTGGGTCATCATAACTCCAGGACAAATGGCATATTTTTGCAGATCACTATGGGTCAGTCTACCGACCACAACAAACAGGCTTTTAAAACTTGATTAGTTCATCTAAAAATTGTCAACGGTCCTTTTATTTTTCTTTATCTCAAGTGTTGGCTATAGCCTGCAAAGACTGCTCCTTCCCATAAATGAAAGGAGCTGCAAGGAAGCAATTCGTAGCCAGGCTATCAAGGCAGTCAGCAATTTCCTTATCTTTGGAAGGTCATTAATGATGGTAAGCCTGTGTAATTCGATCCCCAGCATAAGTTGGGAAGCTCGAGGTTCCCACCAGGAAGCTGTACTTGAAAGACTGACATTCTTGATGCTGATTGTAAACTAGAAGTTATGACAATGTCAGATTTCCAGGACTGGCGAACACACTGTAACTGCAACGGGCAATGTTTGTGAATCTCTGGACTATAATAGCCATGTTTTAAAAAATTATAAATTATATAATTTATAATTTCTTCCTCTACATTGTTTTGTGTGTAGCCTAAGCCTACGTCCCTGATAAAAGCAGTAATTGCTGGTTAGTCACTACCAGCACCAGGTTACTTGTCTGATATTGAGAAATGCGGATAATATGATTTCACCCAGCCTTAGTGGCCTGCTTGCTGAGTCTTTACCAGCCCATGTTCCACGTTTGTTCTCCCATACATCGGCAAAGGTTTGGCAGGGCACGCTCGTGAGAACTTCCTTACCTTCTGCATTAAACGGGGAAATGTCGAAAAAGCCTATGGCCCATCCTGCGTCAGCATAATCTCTCCGTCTCTCTTTTGCAGTCTTGGGACATCTTCTTCCGCAACGCTAATGCCGGTGCCCCCCCTGGCACGGCCTACCAGAGTCCCCCTCCACTTGGCGTGAGCCTGTCGGGGCTCCCGCAGGTGCAGACGCTAGTGAGCGCGCAGCCCAATGTGGAGAAGCTGGTGGAGGACCACCTGGCAGTGCAGTCCCTCATCCGCGCCTACCAGGTCAGGCCTGCTCGCTCTCCGGGCCTCTGCCCAGAGCTTCAGCACCACTGTGTTCTGCAATGTCACGTTGACATCATTATCTGTGACGTGGCCTCTGTCATATTCACGCCCTAGGGTTTATTTTCGGTTAACTATCACTAGAGCTTCTTGTACCAAGAAGGACAAGTAAATGTCGCCATGCAGTGTTTGTGTAGTTCCTCATCTGCACATACCAATATATATGCATGCTAAAATACATGTTTTTGCACAGAAATGTTTTTCCCCCCTGGTAAGTATACCTGATGCGTTTATTTTTTGATGTGTGTACATAGCCTAGTTGTAATCACCGTAGTCATGCTGTTCCCTCAGAACCCAGGCCGTTTCCTTCCAGCTCTGCGCACTTGTTCCTATCATCGCATCACTGTCTTGCCTTGTTTGCAGGTGGTGGGGCATCGCAGTGCCAATCTGGACCCACTGGGCATCAGTTGTGTAAATTTTGACGATGCCCCAGTAACTGTTGGGTTCCAGGAAGTCGGTGAGAACTGCCCAGCCCCCGTGCAGCCGATGGCTGCAGCACACTGATGATGTTGTTTGTGTTTAATGTAGCTTTTCCCCCTCCTTCCTCCCCTTCTTTCCTCCTCATATCTCTGCTTTTCTAACCTCCCCCCTTTAACATCCCCCCCACCCCCCCTTGACACCCCATCCACCTCCACTCCTCTCTCCCCTGCCCTGTTTGTCATTCTACCCCCCGGTTTCTCCAACGCGTGCACTCCTGTAGATCCGCGGGCACCATGTTGCTCAGCTGGACCCCCTCGGGATCATGGACGCCGATCTGGATTCTTGCGTCCCCGCTGACATAATCACATCTTCGGATAAACTCGGTGAGGGGGCCGGCTGAGAGGCAGGACGGGCGGGGAAGCGTTGGTGAAATAACCAGACCCTGTTGCCTTAGCAACCGCTCAGCTGATCAGATGCATTTTTCCTCTTGAACATTGCATCTTCATACCTGCCTCTGCTGGCCACTTCTCCTCTCTCTCTCCCTCCCTCCCCTCGGGGAGGAGAACTCTGGACCCCAGCTGTTGTGTTTTATCACCATTCCCCTTTTTGTGTATGAACTATTTTCTCTGTGACCTTCTGCCCCCGCCAGGGAACTTTGCAATGGGTAAACAGCCCAGACATCGGGGTTAAGCTAGGGTTTTCCTCCTTAAGCCAGCCTGGCTGAAAAACCACATCTGCTAGACATCATCTGGGACATTGGGCCGTGACCCCCTGCTCGCAATGAGCAGTGATTAGGGGAAATGAACCACATTCTAGCTGGTCATCTCATCTGAGGCCTTTTGTCAGACAGTAGGAAAGGGCTGTGGGCTGTTGTGTCAGCCAGTTGCCCTTGTGTGGACCACTTCTGGGGTGTGCCACACCTGAGCTGTTTGGACTCCCCACTGAGCCTCTTATAGGGCCGGTGAAGCCTCACATTCTGCTCCATTTACCCATTGGAAACATCCCTGTTCTCCTAGGCAATAGCGTTCCTCGGCGTGCCTGGCACTCCGTGCCCTTTTGGGCAGTGCACCCTGCCAGCCCCAGTGCTCGACCTTGCAGTGGAAGGCAGGCTCCTCCTCCTCGCTTTGGCTGCAGTTCTGCTAACCGCCCGCACAGCTGATTTCCAGTTCCCTACAACTTGCAGAAATGTGCGAGCTCGCACTTTTAAGAGGGGGACCTGAGATTCAGGGCTCTTCCCTAGGCTGATGTAGTCTGCGGTAATGCTGTCGTGCATCCAGCTAAGGCTTCATGCTTATTTTCAGCGATTACTCTGTCACCTGAGAGGATTTGTGTTGCTTTACAACACAACTGTATTGATGGAAATAGTAACAGGACTTCCTGCTGGTGTACAAGATAAAGGAAGGTGTGTTCTGAAGCAAGAGGTCTGGTCCGCAATATGCCTCGTTAGCCTTCTGTAGCAGAGAGGTTAGCTAGATGTTTTCGAAGTGACTCTGGTTTCACTCGGCCCATTGCTCTACAGCCATGGCTCCTGGCTGCTGGGTGGTGGGCCTTTACTGGGTGAAGCCTATGACCACAGACATGGTGACCTACTCAATTCCCAGCTGAGACTTATGGATGACTGCTCCTTCCTGAGGAGGGGGTTCACATAAGGGTTCACAAACGAGCATTTGCTTACTGTTGTTAATGTACATGTGAAACCTCAGCTAAGGTATAATAGTTAATGGGTCATATGTCCTGTACATCCTCATCAATACAGCCAGTATGATGGATTGTCACATTACTCACTCACTCACAAGGTGTCTGTTTTGGAACAGACAGTGTACTATGGTGACAGTGCATGTAAGTTAAATTGCACTGACGGTGACAAATGTCATTACTTATGGAGTATAAAGCGAGCTTTTCTTCATTTCAGGATATCCTTACTGTTACTATAGATATTTGCAAGACCTGTTTTCAGCATAGTGCTACTGCGGAATATGCTTAAGATGGACTTTGGTGTCCTCTGTAAGTGGTTTGGATGAGGCAATCCTCAGTGCCATAGAATAGCTTTTAACACATTATGTTCACTGCACTTGATCAAAGTGATCAGATGGCAAGAGGGTCACATTCAGCATCATGGGAGGGGTTTGTTTCTGCACCTTTGGAGTTCACCACACCCAACAAGCCAGTGATTCTGTGAACGACTCCTGCAGTGTGGTTTGTCATTGTGCAGTGTGAGGGAAGGCCAGTAGGCAAGGAATTTTTCTACAGTATAGTGAATTTCAAGACCTCCGCTATCAATTAGTATGCAGCCCAGTTCATTGTATCTGTTGTGTCAAACTGAGTTCCACATACCCTGCATTATTAAAAACTGCACAAATGATTGGATAACCTTGTAAAAAATAGTCAGTCTGATGACATCAGTGTGCTCAACTTATCAGCTGAAAACTCATACTTTGAAAAGAATGGCAAGGAACTATGAGGCTTCTTTGCAAGTACAGCTTGCTGGTATGACTAAGGACCTCAAGCTCCTGAGATGTTACAGGAGACTTTGGGCTTCCTTCCTCATGGTGGGTGTCATTACTGTGCATGGTCATCATCCAAGGGTTTAACCCACTCTCCACTGTGTCCCTCTGGGTTAAACTAGCCAGTGGTTGACCCTGCACTGGAGCTTGAACCCCATCTCAAGCCTCAAATGACTCTGACTCAATTGCAGTTGAGTTGTTTTGCCCCTCCTGCCTGCCGTATTTGTGAGCTGCCTAGTCTATATGCGACTCTAATTTAAGAGCCAGAACTTTGGCTGCAAGATGATCTTGCTGGCACAGTCTCTCACGGTCTTCATCTCTGCTGGCTGCCAGTCCAGCTATATTGGGTAGTTCTGTCTCAAGCTCGCAGACTTAAGATTCTTATTTTTCTCTCTCAGATTTTTATAGAGAAAGTGTTCTACATTCTCCTTGAGGCCACACACAAAGTTTAAAGAATCCAAACTTTTCCCGTTGCTGACGTTTCCCCAAATACTGCCTTGTGTACAAATGGATTTCTGAACAATTTTGGATTAGCTTCCAGTTACCTCAGTTGCCTCATCCTAACCTCCTCGATGAATCTGGCTCCATATGCTGGTTCCTCTTTGACTAGTGCCTGAAATCATCTGTCGATCCGCTTCTGTTCCCTAGGCTGCATGATTAGTTCTTGAGGTAGTTCCCCCTCCCACTTTTCGCTTTGCTGTTGTAGTTCTAGTTTTGTGGCGAAGGGGTCATTTGTCAGGTGGTGAGACCCTGTATGGAGTTCAGCTTTACGTGGCAGAGCTCAGTACGTCGACTCGCTGCTGCCTTTGGCCTTCCCAGTGCACCCATAGCACTCAGCTTGCCAGGCCGAGGTGCCCAGTGCCGTGGCTGAGACTAGGCCCACCCGCCGGCCTGAGTGCCGTTAACGTATTAGAGGCTGTAGCTACGAGCTGCATGTCTGAGATGTAGTGCTCTGCACCTTTGCCTGTGTGGCGCCCCCTAGCTTCAAGAGTAGCCCCTGGTGGATGGCTGGAGTGAGTGAACCCCTACCATGGTTAAAGCACTCTAACCGTTCTGGCTCTCTTTCCCCCGTGCTGCCCTTCTCCCCAGACCTCAGCGTTTTCAAGGAGCGTCTCAGTATTCTAACAGTCGGAGGTACGGTCGCACAAATCACATCCGTCAGCTCTGCTCTCCTGGTCCCGTTCCCTGTTTCACTGCCTACTCCCACGTTTTGTTTGTGGTCTAGCTTTGTCAGTAGACAAAGTACTGAGTGTTTCGTGGTGCCGGTTTTAAATGCATCAGACCAGATGATCCACACTTCACTTCTGAGTCCTGTTTAATTATTAAGACCATTAGCCAGCTCATAGTCTCGGAAGCCTGGCGGTCACATTACACACACACACACACACACACACACACACACACACACACACACACACACACACACACAGGCATAGATGTCCTCCTGGGAGTGGGGAGTTTACCTGTGCCTGCACACTGCGGAGAGATGTAGCATACTGCAGGCAGTCATTCTCTGCTGTGGTGATTAATAGTTGGCCCTATCTTCCACCTTCTGGCCTTGACATGGAGAGAGTACCTTCTCAGACAAATCGTCATGCCCACTGGGAAAATTTAGTCACTGAAATATCATTTCTTAGAGAATACTTAACCAACTTTGTTCTCAATCAGGTATTCATGAGAGCAGCCCTTCTCTTTCCTCCTAGCCTTTCTATGCATTCATAGGTGCTTCAGATTGTTTCAGATGGGTAAATATGTCCTAGTAGGTGCTTGTTGGTGCGTTTCTCTTGTGCTTGGCTGTCTGTATTCTGTTAATGGTCTAGTTAAGAATTATCTCTTGACAGCCAGGGGGTTGTCATTTTGGAGAATGCTTCAGGTATGTTACAGCTGTCAAGACTCTGTTTAATGGTTCATGGGCTTTATTAGCAAAATAAAATTCACATATTAATCTTGTTTCATTTTCTGTTTTTCAGAGTTTAAGTCATTTTTTAAAACTTGTCCGAATCACCGGGAAAGTGGTAATAAGTGAAGTGTGCTCTGTCTTGAATGCATTTGGAAGGGGTCCCTCTGCCTGCTTTCTGGGACTGTAGCCCACACATGCTGTGTGAAGTCAGCAGTGAAGCAGCGTTCGCTTACCCTGGGAGGAGTCACCGCTGCTCTCTAAAAATTAACGCATTGGAATCAATGTGTTAATAAGGTGACCGCCCACGTGGTGGCGCTGTGTGTGACCCAGCCAGGCCGGTTGTGTGCGAGGCAGCTGGGTTCACATGGACCGCTTCAGAAAACCCCACCATGTCCACGGTGGCGCTTTAGGCCGTAGGGTGAGGCTGGCATTGCTGCTGAAGGCACTGCTCTCATTGCATGTCTGCTTCTGCTGAGTAACCTAGAGGGTCCTGTCCCTTCCGAGCTGAGCACTGGCGTTGAGCAGGTATCCTACCCCCTCACCTCTGGAGACCATCTTCATGCCTCGAGACAATTGGGGCACATCGCAGTGGTTGACTGTGACAGCGTCGCTCTTTCTGCTCATCTGACTGGTTGACTGGCTGCATTTGTAACTCTTCTGCCATCACTGCTGTTCATCTTGGAATAAGATGCCAGAATCCAAGACCACCACCCCTGTGATATCTGCTCATCATGTGTAAATGGTTATTTCCTTCGTGTTGTGACAAGGATCAGTTAGGATTTTCTCACTGCCTCCATTTGGCAAAACATTCTTATTTTTTTGTTGTCCCACTTGTTCTGGCTTTGGCTCCAGTACTTGGGAGATATTTACATGCCTCACATTCCTCTCCACCTACCCTGTGTTCTCCTGCTGTCCCATGTTCCCTTTGCTGTCTAACTTCCCCTCTCTCTCCTGGCATGTGGTGCTCTGGTCGTAGCTGATCACACTAAAGACTTAATCCCAGCTGTGTTCACACAGAGAGATTCTTGAAGTTTTACAACTGAATTTGGAAACTTAAAATATCACAACATACAAATCGGCTTCTCTAGTACTTATTTCATGCAAAACAAATATTGGAAATTTTGGGGCTGTTTATGTTCTGGGTTATTTCATATTGCTGTTGGCTATCATCCTGTGAATATCTTTATTAAAGTTGCTTATAAACTAAGGACTTTGCATCTTCAACAACGTGCAAGAACACTAAATGTTGAGGGAGGTTTCCTTTTCTATGAACTTATAGGAGAAGACCTCAAATTTAATGAAAATGTTTGCCGCTTTGGGTGTCTTCACGGGCATTTAAAGGGATGCCTTTTTGGTGGCTTCTTTATGGAATTTTTTCCCAGACCTGAGTCCTACCCAGGCAGTGCTGCTAATACCTAAAGGTCAGAGTTGCCTTTCGAAACCTGTAGGAGTGTAGGTGCAGCTGCTTGGCTCTCTGGCCTGCAGGGCTGAACATGCTGTTCTGCCTGTGTGCTGTCTTTGCCTGCTTGCTGCATCACCTGCGTGAGTTCTGTTGGAAATGCCATGGGAAAAGGTATTGATGTGGAGAGTTTTTGCTAAATTGCATTCGGGCATCAGTACTTCTTAGGATGAAATTACCTGTATTTCGCAATAATGTTTTTCCTTGTTTAATAAACATAAATGTTATACAAGATTACATACTTGAATTTTGCATACTCCATCATGCTGAGGATCATAAAGCAGAGCTCAAAGTAAATGAATGAATAAAAGGCTGTATTGATACATGAAAATATTAACTGTATCAAATCTTTGTAGAATGTGGATTTGTATACTACCAGTCAAAAGCAAAAGGATGCACCTGTTGCAGACTAAAAAGCAGACAGTGAGTTGTGGTCCTGGATTGTCTGAGGATGCTAGAGGGTTGGTGTTCAGGGTCAGATGGGAGCCTGTTGTCATCGCAGGGGGTAGGAGAATGACTGTTGGGGTCAGTGGCCTGGTCAGAATGAGGCCTTCGCTGTGTCGTGTTGGCTGAGGCGTGAAGACGAACGGGCAGCTGAGCGTGGCACCATGTCAGCCCTGATTCCTGCTAGCACCATGCTTTGTGGATGCTGGACTGTTGGGGTGGTATTGTTAAGAGTCATCAGTAAAGACCCCAGGAATGAGCACGCTGGGACAGCAGAGCTGTAACTCTGCAGGCTTTTCATAACAACTGTGTTGTGCGTGAAAGTCTGTAGCCTGACATGAAAACCTAATTTTTTCAGTCACCCAGAAAAGAACAATTACCTTGGATTTGCCAGCTTAGTTTTGCCTTGGGGAAAATGCTGGTCTTTTCATTAAAATTTTAAGCTTCAGACGTGATTATCATAATATTAATAAGTCTCACTTTATTCATATTTTTGCTCGCGGTTTCCTAACCCCTGATTTCTGATTGTTCTTTTTGCTGGCACACTCTCCCCCTCAATCTGCTCTCCATTTGATACTTACGCATCTGTCCGTCACATCCTTGTCTCACAATGGGTCTCCATCAACCCTCGTACGGTTGATTCCCTGCTGCTCTTTGTCTTCTGTCTTGTTCATCTCCACACTTCCCTGCCCCATTCCGCACGGCTAACTCATTCTGGGTTGTATTTTTCGCCTCGTGTTGTTGTGGCCTTGGTGGCTTGTGTTGTTTCCTCTGTACTCTGTTTTGTTTTGTGACTCTTCCACAATTCCTCATCAACCTCATTACCCTCATTCCCTTCCCCCCCCACCTTCCTGTCCTTGTATCCCATATCCGGCGATGACACCGCCGCTGACCTCAGGGTTCTATGGGCTGGAAGAGTCCGACCTGGATAAGGTGTTCCGCCTGCCTACCACTACCTTCATCGGGGGTAATGAGAGTGCCCTTCCTCTAAGAGAGATCATCCGACGGCTGGAGGTGCTGCACCCTATCTGCCACACTCAAAAACATGCATGACTCATCAAACACTCTTCTGTTTTCCTGGAACCCCTGACGATATTACAATATCCTCTTTAAAATATAATGTCTTTGTCAAATAGGATGATCCATTTCATTGGGAAAATCTTATAGCACAGTTAGAAGAAAAGACCTGTGTTTGTCTATCGCCATTGACCCTTAAGTATGAAGGCATGACGGGTGGTTCATCTAAGCAGAAGGGCATCTTCACCAAGGGTTTTCTGTTTCTTCAGATGGCATACTGCCAGCACATTGGGGTAGAGTTCATGTTCATCAACGACCTGGACCAGTGTCAGTGGATCAGACAGAAGTTCGAGAAACCCGGGGTGATGCAGTTCACGTTGGAGGAGAAGAGAACGCTGCTGGCTCGCATGGTCCGCTCTACCAGGTTGGTGACCTCGGCAATTGTAAGCAGCCACACCACTTGCAATCCACTTTAAGCTAATAAGGTTTGGACCTGGCCAGTACTTGGATGGGAGACCAAATAGGAAAGCTGGGTTGCTGCTGGAAGAGGTGTTGGTGGGGCCAGCAGGTTAGTCCACCCTGTGGTCTGTGTGGATCCCAGTGTCCCACTGCAGTAATGGGCACACTGTACTGTAAAAATGGTGCCGTCCTTCGAATGAGACGTAAAACCTGAGGTTGTAAAAGATCCCTGGGCATCTTTCAAAAGAATAGGGATGGTGCCCCAATGTCCTGGCTAAAATTGCCCTCTGTGGCCCTATCAGACCTGACCACCTAATCATCCTCTATGTCAAGTTGGTGAATTCTCTCCTGCCCCTTCACCACCTTAGCTACTGTATGTTGAGCGTACTGCCGCAAAATGGCTGCTGTCGCATCATCCAGGTGGGGGCTACACTGGTGGTGGTTGAAGTGGCTCCCTGTTGTTTCTGTAAAGCACTTTTGGGTGTCTTGAAAAGTGCTATATAAATGCAACTTTCATTCATTCATTCACCTCCCCTTCGTTCTGCTCTCCAAAGCGTGCAATTGCAATGGGTTCCCTAAGGGGTCGTTGTGCTGAGCTTTTGCTGTATGTAATAGTTTTCCATGATTCAAGGGACCAAAAGTGCTTACTGACACGTGCATCTATGTGATGTGCTGCAGGTTTGAGGAGTTCCTGCAGAGGAAGTGGTCGTCTGAGAAGCGATTTGGCCTGGAGGGGTGCGAGTCTCTGATACCTGCCCTCAAGACCATTATCGACAAATCCAGTGAGAAAGGCGTGGAGAATGTCATCATGGGCATGCCCCACAGGTACGGAGAATGGCCCCAGTAACAGCCCCACTCCACATCTGTACACCTGCTTCAGGGTTAAAGACAAGTGACTCCTAGACACAGGGGGCTGGTGAGTGCTTATCAACTGCTGAGGCTGACTGGCTGCTTCATTCTTTTGACCGGGACTAGAGGTCGCCTCAATGTCTTGGCCAACGTGATCCGCAAGGAGCTGGAGCAGATCTTCTGCCAGTTCGACTCCAAGCTGGAGGCAGCAGATGAGGTCTGTTTCGTTACTCAGTGGTTTTGTGTCCTTTTCACCATCTCTTAATGCCGTGTTGGGTTTGGCTTCAGCAGAAGGTCTCTAAAGCTTGTTTGGCTCTTCCCTAGTCAGGGTGTAATTCCTTTGATACAGGACATGTTTATCCATGCCTCTCTTTCTCTCTCCCTGCCTTGCTTTAGGGGTCTGGTGATGTAAAGTACCACTTGGGGATGTACCATCGGCGAATCAACAGAGTCACGGATCGCAACATCACATTGTCTCTTGTGGCCAACCCCTCCCACCTGGAGGCTGCGGACCCCGTGGTGCAAGGGAAGACCAAAGCTGAGCAGTTCTACTGCGGGGATACTGAGGGTAACCGGGTACGGACTGGCCATGCCTCCCCTATATGGACCATATACCTGTGTAGGCATCTGTCTGTGCATGTCTCCCATCTGAGTGAGATAGCTGATCCCACAACATGGACGCCTGTCTTCCAGGTGATGTCCATCCTGCTGCACGGCGACGCTGCCTTCGCTGGCCAGGGCATCGTGTACGAGACGTTCCATCTGAGCGACCTGCCATCCTACACCACTCACGGCACGGTGCATGTCGTCGTCAACAACCAGGTCAGCACAGCCTCTCTGACACTCGGGGCATGTGTCCAGATGCACTGTATGGTCAATAATATGTGGACACCAGCTTGACCGCCATTCCAAAACCAAGGGGATTATATGGAGTTGGGCCTTGCTTTGTTATAATTGCCTGTACTGTTCTTTGAAGGTTTTCCACTGGATGCTGGAACATTGCTGGTAGAATATGCTGCCTTCCACTTGGCATTGATGTTGAGTGACTAAGTCCATTTCTGTTTGCGTGGTCTACCACTTCACAATTCAGCTTTCTCCCAGATGTTTCTACTTCACAATCACTTGTGTGGTGCTTTTCCACTGGCATACAGGAACCAAGCCCTACCCTACTCATACCGTAAAGAGAGACTAGTTCCAGGTCCAACAAGGTTCTAGCTCGCTTCGGTTTCCACTGCAGAAGGGTCTGCTCTGTTGAAGTGTTGTCGGGTTTGGAGAGCAACAGTGATGTAAAACCAAAGCGACACTTTACTGTTCATGTAGTGTACATCATGATTTACTATGTGCTAATTTCTGCTAACAGAATTCACACTAGCAGAATTAGCATTAGCTTGCATAAATTTGCATTCTGAATCCATTTGTTCAGCTGAACAATCAATACATTGTATCAGTACATTGGGATCTTCCCAAAAAGTCCATGTCGTGATCTTTATAACACATGAAAGTGATTTACGATCAGAATTGCAATCTTCATTTCCAGTTTTGAAAAGTACTGTCAAGAATATCCAGATTCAGACAAGCCTAAGGACTTATCTGTTAGCACCATTTAAAACACAATATTGCACTGTTTTCGAAATGGCAATTAAATCCTGAGTTAAACTTTATTTTAAATATTTAAGTTACTTCCTTTTAAAGTGGTTGAATATATTTGTCATATTACATCCTGAAGTGCCAACTTTGGCTCACCGACGTTTACAGATTGCTTTGTGAAATTTCGGACTCTGCATGCCCAATTTGCACCTTACACATCTGCGCATGCGCAGCATTACACTTTATGGCATATTTTATGATGGTGCCCAATTTGTGCCAGTTCGTTTCACAACAGTGATCCCAGTGATATGAACAGGTTCATTTTAGAGACTGCTTGTGAGCAATCTCCACCAGCCCAGAATGGGATATTAAAGCAGATATTATGATTTCAGATTCTTTCTGTTCTCTGTTTAATAAAAGTTCTGCATAACACCTGCACTTGTCTGAGTGCGTGTTTATGGGTCTACTATAAATATACAGAAATGCCATGTTGTGGAATATTTCAGGTATGGGGTACTTAGTTAATAGTGTTGATCCAAAAACTGGAAATGGACAACCAGAGTGAACACTTAAAATAACAAGTCAGCAGAATCACCCGTTCTCTCGAAAACAATTAAGCGACCCCTGTAGTTTGCTACAAATGTCGTAAAATTGTGAGATGTACATAGGCAAGGCTATGTTAACAGGGGTGCGGCCCGTGTAATTTACAGTGACAGTTCGAGTTATGGCTTCATTCTTGGCGGCAGTGGAAAAGCAACAGTGTTTGACCAGAACAGGAAATTGGCCAATTGACTTGGAAAGATGGCATCCTGTGTAGACAGGTATTTTTCATATATTTGTTAATTTTGGTGCATATGCTTCTGCTTTCTTCCCTGTCAGATCGGATTTACGACAGACCCGCGTATGGCCCGGTCCTCCCCCTACCCCACCGATGTGGCACGGGTGGTCAACGCCCCCATCTTCCACGTCAACGCGGATGACCCGGAGGCTGTGATGTATGTGTGCAATGTGGCTGCTGAGTGGAGGGCCACCTTCCACAAGGACGTGGTCGTGGATCTGGTAGGTTCTGTTCTCCACAGCTTGGAGCCTGGTTGGTTTCCATGCCCTGAGGGGAATGTTCTCAAAGGTAGAGAGAATTTGCTAAAGATAGTAGACTTCGTGTGATAGTGGGGTCCAATGGGCAAGCTGCTTCCATGCCTTGTTCGATGCTTGAGGAGGAATACTGAACCCACGACGACTGTGTCCCCAGGTGTGCTACCGCAGGAATGGCCACAACGAGATGGATGAGCCCATGTTCACGCAGCCCCTCATGTACAAGCAGATCAAGAAGCAAAAAGGCGTCCTGCAGAAGTACGCAGAGAAACTGATCGCCGATGGTGCCGTCACCCGGCAGGAGTACGAGGTGGGAGGGCTTGCTATCACACCACACCAACCCCAATCTGTGTTGCGCTCATACGTACATGGTGGCTCATCACCTCTGCGCTTGGCTCTCCTGCAGGAGGAGATCGCCAAATATGACAAGATCTGCGAGGAAGCGTACACGCGCTCTAAAGACGAGAAGATCCTCCACATCAAACACTGGCTTGACTCCCCCTGGCCCGGTGAGTGCACGACGGTCATGCCTGTGAGTGCTAGACATTCTCCTTTCTGCAGGATGTCTCCTGTAGGCACAGATGCGTGTTTATAGCCAAAAACTTGGCTGTAGAAAGGATTTGTTGCATATCGATTTCTCTCTCTAACCTAAACAAATGAAGCGCCTTAAAGAGACAGACTGGTTATCACACCTATGGGCACCGTACACATTAATGACGCGTTACAGCATTTGATCGGGTCGGGCTCTGAGTTCGTGTTCAGTATCACTGCAGTGAGTAGAACTCGGGCTTGTTAGGAAGGTGAGCAGTGCCAGGCCTGGGCACCGTATGGGTCTCTCTTCTGACGGTGGTCGGGAAATGGAGGGTGAACCCTCACCTCTTCTGTCCTGCAGGTTTTTTCACCCTGGATGGCCAGCCTAAGAGCATGAGCTGCCCTTCCACCGGGCTCAGCGAGGAGGAGCTCTGCCACATTGGGCAGGTGGCCTCTTCCGTGCCTGTGGAGGACTTCACCATTCATGGGGGTAGGCAGACAAACACTCTACACCATTTAGTCCTTTGAAAACCTTATTGACTCTAGAGGACAGGTGTTCACACGCAGGTTGACTCATCACTTAATGATAATTAACATGAAAGAAAAGAGTGATATCTCTGCTCCCTTAATGTGGACAGAATTACCTATAACCTGGTGGATTCGTGGGGGGGGGGTCGTGTTTTCAGCTCGCTCATCATACACCCCTGTGTATGCCCGCAGGGCTGACCCGCATCCTTAAGAGCAGAGGGGAGATGATAAAGAACCGCATGGTGGACTGGGCCCTCGGGGAGTACATGGCCTTTGGGTCACTGCTCAAGGAGGGCATCCACGTCCGCCTCAGTGGTCAGGATGTGGAGAGGGGCACCTTCAGGTGGGTCACTCATCCTCAGACTCGCTTCGTCATTGTTCACCTACGAAAACCATACTGATTACTAAATGTGTCCCATCCATGGTGATTTCCTAATGGAATGTTTGTGTTTTTTGTCCCCGGCAGCCACCGTCACCATGTGCTACATGATCAGAATGTGGACAAGAGGACCTGCATACCCATGAACCACCTGTCCCCCAACCAGGCCCCCTACACCGTGTGCAACAGCTCCCTGTCTGAGTACGGCGTACTGGGTCAGTCCTCCTACCCCCCGTTATGGTCTTTTCTCCCCACTCTCTCCCTTTGCCCCTCCTCGCGGTTGACCCCCCCTTGCACCTTCATCTCCTCAGGCTTTGAGTTGGGTTTTGCCATGGCCAGCCCCAACGCCCTGGTCCTGTGGGAGGCCCAGTTTGGAGACTTCCACAACACGGCCCAGTGCATCATTGACCAGTTCATCAGCCCCGGCCAGGCCAAGTGGGTCCGTCAGAACGGCATCGTACTGCTGCTGCCCCACGGCATGGAGGGCATGGTGAGGCTGCGCTTCATTACCGCTCTTTAGGGCCTCTAAGCCACTGTGATCTCTGCAGATTACGGCAGGCTCTCCCTAGTGCTTTAAAGACTTGCTGTTGTTTAAAGGTGTCGACCTCTTCAAAGTTATGTGAATGGGGCACTATTGAAATTTCAGTTCCATTTTATTACCACTTTAAAACTTAGACCCTCCCCCCGGCCCCTCGTGCCTAGTGACTACTCCGGTACCCTCCACCTTCCTCCCCGTTTGCTGCCAGCATAACCGGCTCTCTGGGGATAACACTGTGTCCATTTTACAGAGTTGCTGAAGTTCGGCACCTTGCTGGGGAGGACAGCAATGACAGATTAACAGAGCACCATGTTCTGCTCACACCCGGGTTCCTTGTCTGCTGTGCCGTCACACTGTCCTGCTCCCCTTCGCTTCTCTGCTTCGTCAGTCACCCCATCGATTCTAATTTCTGTTCCCTAGAACTGCCTGAGTGCAAAAAAGTTGGGGGTGCTATGTGAGGGACAGCTCCGTTAGCTCTGGCAGAAGGGAACCACAACTCAATGATCCTTCCTCCCCCCCCAGGGCCCGGAGCACTCCTCTGCTCGTCCGGAGAGGTTCCTGCAGATGTGCAATGATGACCCGGATGTCTTCCCGGTAGGGTTCTCACACAGCGGGAGGGGTGGGGGGGGGGAGCCTTCAAGACATAGAGGCCTTTTGGGAAGTGATGGCTCGCTGCTTGTCCTGTCCCCACAGAAAATCACAGAGGACTTTGCCGTGCGCCAACTGTACGACTGCAACTGGATAGTGGTGAACTGCTCCAACCCAGCCAGCTACTTCCATGTGCTGAGGAGGCAAATCCTGCAGCCATTCAGGAAGCCAGTGAGTATGTGGGGTCAGGTGAAACCCCAAACCTGAAACAGAATGGTACCCTTGATGGTGTGGGCTGCTTTTCCTTGCACTCCTTGACAGATTGTGTCTCCTCTAGCTCATCATCTTCACTCCCAAGTCTCTCCTGCGTCACCCTGAGGCTAAATCCAGTTTTGACGACATGTTACCAGGTGAGAGGGGGTGTTGCTCGCCGACGCCCTTAGTCAGGCTTGGTATCAGTTCCATTCAGTATGATTGAGGTCATTTTCATGGCGCCTCTGACAAAACACTGTGGCCGTTTTGTGCAGGCACTCACTTTTCGCGCCTGATCCCGGAGGAGGGCCCCGCCGCGCAGAAGCCCGGCAACGTGAAGAGGCTCATCTTCTGCACAGGGAAGGTGTACTACGAGCTGACCAGGGAGCGCAAGGCCCGTGACTTGGAGGACACGGTGGCCATTGCTCGCATCGAGCAGGTTATCTCCTGTAACACAAATGGCGCGGTTTAACCACATCAGCCCGAGCCCCGTTTCAGTGCACCGTTCTGATATGGTGGCCGTCTCCCATCTCCGCAGCTGTCCCCGTTCCCCTTTGACCTGGTGAAAGCGGAGACAGAGAAGTACCCGGATGCAGACCTAGTGTGGTGCCAGGAGGAGCACAAGAACCAGGGCTACTACGATTACGTGAAGCCCCGTATGCGCACCACCATCAACCGCACCCGACCAGTCTGGTAAACGTCGAGTGGAGCCCTGTAGCTAGACTTCTTCACAGCTTACTTCTGCCCCATTTCCTAACAGTAGCTTCTTTCCGGCAGTTTTCAGGCCGTGTGGTGGTGCTGTCAGCTCATTCGTGCCGTATTCCGGATGCCATGCGCCTGAATGCCTTTGTGTTGTACGTTTCATCCCCGTGTCTGCATGCGGGTGTGCATGTCTCTCCATGTCCACAGGTACGCCGGTCGTGACCCTGCAGCTGCTCCTGCCACCGGCAACAAGAAGGCCCACCTGCTGGAGCTGGCTCGCTTCCTGGACACTGCCTTCAACCTGGATGCCTTCAAGGACCAGGTCTAGCCCCTCTGTCCTGCCTGCGCTGTCCCTGGCTGCAGGGAAGCCTTCTCTTCAACATCGCCCCACATCCGTCCCATCTGCTCATACTGGCAATGCCTCCGCCCCGCCCCGCCCACTTCGCTGTCTCCCTTAGAAGCACTCTGACAGTGACCATGCTGTTCTCCATGGATGCTTAGCGCCGCCTCCTGCAGTTTTCACCACTTCTCTGTTTGCTCTCATCGCTCAGACCTGGTGCCGTAGCCATTGTTTCAGCTAATAGCCGTGTCGGGGGTGCGTGGACCGGTCTCGTGACCAACGGCCACCTGCTGTATCTGTGCCGCCCTGTTGTTTGTTAGTGGGAAGTGGGAACTCGGCACAAAATTGAGTTCTGTTCTTTGGGCAACAACACGGCAGGCATCTTGAAAGCTTTGATCCTCCTGATCGCTGCCTTGCATTGTTATAGCCCAGGCCTTCCAGCTGTGTCACCTCATGGGCCCGGCTGGTCTCACAGAGGCCTAGCAGCTGCTGCTGCTGCACTCCTACATCGTGCTGTCAGCCCACCAGCTTCCACATGCCTGGTTTCACTTGTTTTTGCTTTATTTTTATTTCTCGAGGTTTATGGCTTTCCTTAATTGGATGACATTCTTGTTTTTCATGGTCCCGGTTTGCCTGGTAGCAAGGAGCTGTCAAAAAACAAGGCTTTGTATTTGAATTCTGGTTTCAAAACAGAAGCTGCTGTGCACATTTTCTCCCTCATACTCTGTTGCTATTGAGAGAGGCTGAAATACCAAGGATATGGAATGGCTCAAAAAACTAACTTGTATGATTTGCATTTGTAGCTGTATATAAATATGTCCACGAGAGGTTGTACATTGTGAATACAGGGAATGGGGGTGACATCAGTGGGACAAGAGCTGACTGGGAGTGAAACTGAGCGTCACTCCCAAGGGTAAGCAGCTCAGCAGCACTCCTCAGCGCCCCCTGCTGTCTGCTTCCTCAGCCTCCCTCACGGCAGTGATTCTGGCGCATTAAGGTTCCGCTCCCTTCCCCTCCCCTCCCTTTTTACTAACCCCTCTGTCCCCCTACCGCTGTGCCAAAAACTGTAATTTTACCTAAATTAAGGGTATTTGTGGAAGTAGGGAAATCAATATTCCTATGTAATGGAAGTATTTCCATGGCAAAAAACTACAAAAATACACACTCTGGATCTTCACGGGACAAAACCACCATCTTATTTATTTTCCACATAATCCATTAAAATTTTATTTCATTGTACTTTGCTTCGTTCAATAAAACATTGTCTTCTCATAATTGTGCTATTCCTTATTTTCTGATGCTTACTCGATGCTGCGATTTGAGTCTCCCATGCGACAAATGTCTGAACATGTAATACTGGGGGGAGGGGGGAATAAAACGATCAAGCTTTTGAAGCTATTGGGATACCACGTTAAATGATGTACCTGGGATGTTTTCGGAGATTTTATGCAAAAGTTTGCCGAGAGAAGTACATTGCAAGTGTTTCGCGTGTTTCAACTTCCCGACCTAACGGGTCGTTTCGAGCATTTTTATCACCATGTGGGGTGGCGGTGTGACCCTCACCCTTCGTATCTCACCTCAGCACGCAGCTGAAAGACAATGAGGCAGCTTTGCTTTCATTAGAACTGCTTAGGCGGCGATTTCCAAAGCTTCAGTTATCCCGTTGTATTTTAACGGGTTGAAATAATTTCCAGATAATGCATTACGTATTATTTAGCTTGTCTCAAATATTTGGGACTGGAAATGCGGCCTTTCATGTTAAATAATCGCTAGTTTTTCTAATTTACTTTGGAAAGCTTTGTAGTAGGCTAATACCAATACATAGAAGTCGCGATATCGGAAACATTTGAAATTACTGACAAGAAATACTGGTTTAAGCTTTACTGGTTTAATCAATTTCTTACCTTGTAGTGAAATAGTTTTGGCAGTCGACACTTAAATGAAGTTTAAACACGTTAAAAGGAGGAGACGTCCAAGTTCGTTGAAAGGACACAGTTTACCAAAGGTATGCTTTGGCCGCTAAGTGGCAGTCATGTGTCGAAATTGACAGTTGTGTAGTGAAATTCGCTATGACTCCTCCCGATGATATTTTTGTCTGCTTTGTTTTGCCGAAATGGTTATCAAATAATTTGATTTTAGCATTTTACAGCTTAAGTATTCGCATGGTGTTCGTTTTCAGGCAGCACTCAGTTACAACATTGTGCATAAATTAGGCGTTTTATGACGGCTGATTAAGGAATCCAAAGCATAAACCGAGTTGACGGCAACATTTTAAAAATATATACAATATTTTACATTTGCACCCATATTAGTCATTCAAATTTAAGCTATATGTGTGAAAATCCTTAGCAGTTGTTTTATATTACTAATATTATTTTTTTTTATTATTGGATACCTTGCCATATGGAAGTGTGTCCTAATAACTTGTCCTGGTTACTCCTTTGCCTGGATCGTCGTGATTTTTTTTGTCCTCGCTGCAATCTGCTGCAATTACGTCATCGGAATGTCGTGCATGCTCAAGCAAAGACCATGCACTCAGATACAGTCCGCGCAAATCCTCCAAAACAAAATTAAAGCGCTTACAATCCTCAATTTAAGGAATTATTCTTGGAGTGAGAGTATTTATTTTATGCTATTTATGCATGTTTTATCGATATTAGATCATTGCCAGTTCTACCACTGTTTATTTCCCCTGAAGTCTTTTAGGTACCTGGAGGACAGCTCTGCAGGATGCGTGAAACTGCAATCCCGAGTTACTGCATTATGTGTGGATAGTTTGTATCGATGTACTGACGTTCCGCGAATTAGTACTTTTCGGCATATGTAGAAATCGAATGCTTAGTTTTATATGCATACGATTTATAAAAGTTAAAACGTACTTATAATAATAAATGCTTGTTAAAGTCACACTGGTGATGAATTTGTACCGATGTGAACGAATTTAACAAATCGAGAATGCATTTTAGGATGAAACGTCGTGTAACTTCTTTCTCTATAAAAGTGATTTGAGGGCTGTTTGTCGAAATGTGCGAGCAGTTTTCACTCCACTCTGCCATCGATCAAAGCTCCGTATGGGTAAAAGCATTATGGCTGATTCGAAGTGACTTCCTTAGGCAGTGGACACTCGCACAAGGTGGGTTGGAGGGGAGAAAGGGACACTGAACTATGAAATTATTTAAAATTGTATATATAGTCGACGAGTAAGTAGCAGAGGTGCTCGATGTGGCCAATATTATATTTGTTACAGGATGATATATTTGTTAGCTGTTCTTATGGAATATTAATTCTTTAAAAATTCTACAAATGTGAGAGTCTGTAGGTCAGCTTCATCTGAAGCTGAGTGTGAGACATGTTTTGTCTGCAGAAGACATAATGAATTTCTTAATGAATATCATTCATGTGTTTATTAGACGTGACGTTAATGACAGCCTTTTCCTGCCCTGCCTGGCTGCGTCTCTATTTAGTTCCTTACATTTGATGGCACATGACCCATCCCCATTGGCAGAGATCACTCCAGGCAAGAGAAACAACAGCTTGTTCTGAATTAGACAGGCCCAGTGTGTGTGTCAGATGGCTCCCCCGAAGGGCTCTTTACTGGCCGATGTCCTCCGCTTCATGCTACATCACACGAGCCGCACTCCGGCCTCGCTTACATTTCACTGGGCGTGCAGTGCAGAGCTGCAGCTGGTCCCTCACAGTGACACCCCTGTGCGCGCTGTTACCGTGGCACTCCTGCCAGCGCGGCCGGAGCTGGCTCACCTGCATCACATGATGCCACTGCAGATTCTGCCTCTCTGTCTACTATAGGACTGTTTCTGCTGTGGAATCATTTTCTTAACTCCTTGAAGCCCTTGATAATCTCTTTCACCTGAACTGACTTTATTCTGTAATTACACCCGTCATCATGTGAATACAGTTGCATATGTTTATACAATGCTGCTCCATTAATGGACAAATTAACAAAGCTTCAAGGTAATCGGTAGTCAGAATGGATAAAATTGCTAATTTTGACCACCAATTACAGGTGTCCATTTTCATTCGGATTCTTGAACAATGTTTGGTTGTTTTCAGATTACGTTGTGTCTTCTGTTCATTTTTCATTATATTTATCGCTCTCTATTTTGGTATTTGCGGCATTGTCGTTCATGCCTGAATCCGGCTGACCTTCAAACAGCAGTGCAAAGGAGCCTGTCCGCGTGCATCCCTGGAAGGGCGCATGCCGTCCGTCACGCGGAGGCATGTCCGTTAGGGCGGGGGCGACTCGTTGCTCAGGTGAAGCCACGCCCACAGCTGGCGCGGTCCCAGCTGTGTGACAGGGAACGGCGGGTCAAAAGCAGGGCGACATTGTATGCGTCTGTTGGGTGGGGGCACAGGCAGGAGGAAGCCACCCCCCCAAATCAGTTCCGCCCTAAGGTACTAATCTGTTACCACCGGTCAGCGACTTCTTAGGAATGTCTCTGTTCTGGCCAGAATGAAGAAGTCAGTGAATCGGAATGTCAAGAGAGCTGGCTAACAATGAAAAAATGTATAAATTATTGACTTAAAAAGGCTCGAAAGGGGAGCAGCTATGCCTGCCGTGCCTGCGCTGGTGCACGCCTGGATCCCTGCGGACGCTCCCACCAGCCGCGCTATCCGGGAGAAGGCCGGCGGGCAGGAGGCGCAGCCACCGAACCTTCGTTGTTCTTCGCATGAAAAGAAGATGCCGTGTCATGTGCGCGACACCCCGCGCCCCACGGGTGCTTCTCTGTAGTTCTGTATACAACGTATTTAGCTCCCAGTCAGGTTGCACAATAGTTAACTGCCAGTTAGCTCTGCAGCGGTTAACAGACATGCCCAGATCGCTCAGTATCGGAGAGGCTTTTGACCCTGATACAGAATGTGCTGTGTGTGCGTGCCTGTATGTCTTGGGGGTGGAGGGGGGGAGGTTGGTCGTGCTAGTCTATGACAGTGTTTAATGATTGCAGCAGCTTGAAGTAGTGGCTGTGCGGCAGGTTAGGCTTGGCCGCCGGCGGAGAGGGGGTCGGGGGATGAGAGGCGCGGGGAGCGCTGCTCCTGTGTCAATGGACTGGGGAAAATGAGGGAAGGGCAAAGAATGCGAGCAGGGCATCTGTTTCCAGGGCAACAAGGAGCTGCAGATTGCAGGGTGACCGAGAAAACTGTCTGACTTGCATGGAGGCGCATTGCCAAGCACATACTCCCCCCCCCCCCCTCCAGTGGAACGATGTACATTACGCACTTTGGAATTACGCCTTTTTCTGCAAATATGACGCGTCACGTACAGTCTAACCAGCACACTGAGAATCCCAAGGGACATTTAATGGACTTGGTGCTTTTTTATTCTTTAACACCTAGGTGTCAATCTAGTTAAATACTCTTCATGGCAATCTGTAGTCTTCTTTTAAGCAAAGCGGTCAGCTGACTGTTTTCTCAGTAGTATGCAAGGGGCAGAACAGGGCTGGAATAAAGCCCTCGAGAACCTGGAGTGAGAACCGCTGCCTTTGCCAGGACTCTGTGCTCATTGGAAATGCAGATCCATTGTTCATCTTGCTGCAGCTTCAGTCTAGCCGTACCCCAGCATTCCGTCTCTCTGCTGGCGAATTCCCATGTTTGGCTACAGCGGTTGCAGGCAGATCTGACCACTTACAACAATGTAAAAAGGGGGGTTAAAACGACATTCTATTTCTGTAAGTTTAATCGTAATGCTCGTATGTTTGTCTTGCTTCTCCCTAAATTGAATGAAGAAATCATATAACATTATTTCAATGTTGTATCTTTAGCTCTCATCATTCGAATATATCTTTTGCCGCACTCCTTTTCGTACCCCCCTTTTCTGAAATGGTTCAGCCCGATCCGTTTTTTAAACTTTAGCTGGTCTCTTTATTGAGTCAATGTCTATGAAACTTGTTTTCTTGTTTCGTCATACATAACTATTTCAGACGCGAGCTCTTTAGATGGCTACTTCATAATCTAAGAATTGCAATTAGGTGTCACACGTGGTGCAAGAAGTGTTGAAAGTCTTATGTTGAGTTTAACATTTTTTTTTTACATTCTCTTTGACACCTAAGATATATCTCAACCGACTGCTGAGATGTGGTTGATGACTCACTCAGATGTGGCAGTCTGCAGGAAGAGAGCACAGCTAGGGATAAACTCTTGCTACTATTTCTTAGCTTTTGGTCAATGGTTTTACTTCAGTGAAATGTAAAAAGGAGTTATGTAGCAGGAAATTCCTTGCAACAACAATTTAATGAAAATCCAATTTAATTATACTAAAGAACATATGACGTTTGTGTGTAAATATACTAGTTGTATTCATGTAATCATTATTTTTCAACATTTCATACAACAAAAACTTCCTTTAACAATGTTATGAGAAAAATCTAAACACTGCATTCAACAGGATATTTTCCATTAGTGATTTCAGCATATAAGCAGTTTCTGACAATGTCCTGTAACTTTATGGTGTCGTTTAATATCTATTAAAACATTGCTTAGTGGCCTTGGGTCATGTGCAAATTGAAGGTTAAACATGCTGCTATTCAGTTTTTCCAAACTGATTTCAAATTCAAATTTTATTTGTCACACGCATCATCATACATAGTACGACCTGCAGTGAAATGCTTATTGCAACTGCTCCAATTAAATATTGCTAGAAAAAAAACTGTATAAAAAGAGATGAAAGAGATTTCACCTTTTTCCTTAGTGAAAATGCCAGTAGACTTTAATCTTTAGTCTGACTCAGTAAATTTAATTTTATGGAGTGGCTGTTACTATGTGTGAATGGTGTGTGTCCCCTGCGATGGGTCAGGACCCCGTCCTGCATTAATCCCTGCCGTGCTCTGGACAGGACAAGTGGGTATAGAAAATTGATAGATGTTATTCCTATTCCAAAACGGGTTCAGCTATAAAAAAAATTGATATGAAATATTTTAAAATTACACTGAAATATTTTACGAGTACAGGTCATTCTTTTTAAGGATGACCAATTGTGTTATAACAAAATTCCAGTGTCCAATGTGAATGTATGCTAAAGGTCTGTGAAAATCAGTCAGGTTTACTGTGTTTCTTAGGGACACTGCCGTTTTAAGGGAGCAGTAATTAGTCTTGACCCTTTATATTTTCTGCTGGAAAGATTAGGTCATGAAAAACTGGAATAGTTTTTCAGGAATAGTTAGCAAAGTCTGGAATAATATCTTGCGTTTAAATTTTATTTTTATTTATCCTAATACGTTTGCTCAGCAGTGTCTGAATTACAATTTAATTGTCCCAATTTGTTTAACAATAGACATTATTAGGCTACTTAAACAACAATTAAACAAAAGTCTGGTTTTCATTTAATGTGCCCACGTTAGTTATTTTCAGTTTTTCTGTAGTATTTTTTCCCTGTGAAAATACGTAAACAGGAAAAATATTCTATTTTTTACAATAGACCTAATACAACAAATATCACTTGTCACCGAATGCCTTTGGGCAGCAAGTAGGTCAGAAACTTGTGATTGACAATAGGAACAGTCCCAAACGAGCGGCTCGCTGCAGTACTGTTATGGACCAAAACACTTCCGAAAGCCCACTGAATACACCGCTAGGGCGTCAGATTATCAACAATCTTCGGATAAAAGTGTCCTCTAAGCGCACTTGTAAAGCATGTATTGACGTTTGTATTTTTGAAGACAAGCTTATCCTCCTTCGGTCTCACCAGTGATTCGTAAATAACAGGATTTTAAAAAATGTCCTGTATGGTTAGCCATTTTTTATTGGAAACTGAAAATTCGTGTTTTGTTGCAGATTTTCCGAAACTTCCGGTAGTATTTAAATAATCTTAAAACAACCAATGAAGTCAAAGCGGGTGTTACTATTGCGGTGATGGGGCTTCTTGACGACAAAGAAAATACATATTTGTTAAATACGACGTCAAACTAATATAAACTATGCAAGGTGTTTTATCCATTACTTTTGTCTGCGATGAGAAGAACTTGAGAAAATGAAAAAGTGAGAATGCAGAAAGCTCATCGTCTCCATGGTCTCATGAATAAATTATGGTTGGGCATTGTGCAACAGAAGGCGGTATCTTCAGAGGCTGGGCGAGCCGTGCTGGGAGTGCGGGGGAGTGCGCGGAGCCCGCGATCCGCTCCGGCAGCGCAGTGCTGACTGCGCCCTACACGTCCGGGGAGCTCCAGTGCGCACCAGCCGGACCAGTCCGGATTTGCCATCTCTTTTTTTTTAACGCTCAAAGCTAGACGTGGTCCCGTACGCTGCTCATCTTAAACCATATTATCTGGTACCTTCACGATGGAAAGCAAAACTTTGCTGGTCTGGGTAAACGGCGGTGACAGATAGCTGATAAAAAGTGAGCGCACTAACTTGTAGGCGAGCGGCAGTGAATATATAAAAGCTCCTTCTGATATAGATGTGCAAGAAAAAGTTTTTGTCTTTATAAGACTGGTGCACCATTTTTCGAAATATTTGCACGTGACTGGTGTGTTTCGTCGCGGACTAAAGCGACAGCAGGATCGGCGGACCGACCTCGGGCAGTTCCGAGCCGAAGGTAAGAGCGCCGCTGTCGCCCCGGAGCCCTCGTCCTCCCCTGCTGTTTCTCCCGTGGTCGCTTATGCCTTCGCCCTTCTCGTGTCGTGGCTGCAATCGCTCACAGGAAAGTGGCCGCCATAACCCTATCTACCCACGGCACCTGGCCGGGAGGTCGGCGGCCGCGGGAGTCTCGCGTCGCTCGGCCGGTGGGGTGGGCACCGGTCCGGTGCAGCTCGGTTAGGAAGCACGCAGGCATTCCGTTTGCTGAGCACCATGTGTGTGACACAGTCTCCATCCGATTTCGTTTGGTTAAAAGGCAAAAACCCTATTCTTGTTAAAATGCGCCCGTGTTACCGCGAAAGGGAGACAAAATGTCTTCCTTTGTTATTTGGTTGCGGGGACGCGGTATGGAGCGGCGATGCTGCGGGCTGCAGCTCGGCATTACGGCCGGAGCTCGTACCTCGTCAGCACCCTGTCCGCAGCCCTTTATTCCCGTGTTCATGTGAGGCTCCCCCGGTTCACGATCGATCTGGTTGTTCGGGGTGAGTCGTCGTGTTTCCTGGAAAGTGTCGTCGCTGTCTTGCGTTGCACTTGTGCTCTTTTCAAAGCCTCGATCACCACGGAGGTGTGCACGCAGCCGCGCGCGTCTGGCCATTGTGTGTCCAGGTGTCGGTGCCCCTGTCTGCTGTCCAGTATGATCCGTTTGTTTTATTGTCATCTGTGATGTTATATCCCATAGCAAGCGCAATGACGTGCATCCCTAAGTTTGCATTAAGTCCCCTGTGCTTTTATTATACTTCTAATCATTTCAATTGTTGTAAGTGTGTAACTATATAATAGGAAGTCGCCTCCGAGACAAATAAATACATACATATTTTGTTTGTTTTGATTTCATTGCCTATGAATTGTCATTATGTTGCACTGCCAGCGTACAATCATACATGCAATTTATAAGGCTATATGAGCAAAATGACATGTAGCAGACCCTGTGTTTAACTAACCCGGCCCTCCCTCAGTAATATCATTCTGAGGAATTAGGTATGTCGGCAGCCTTGACTGCCCATTCTCCTGGCCCCTAGCTATGCTCCGACCCAGGGTCCTCCTTCTGGCCTCAGCTACAGCCACACTTGCCTGCTGTGATGTTCACTCATCTAACCCTGAACCGATGCAGAAAAGCACCCATCCCCAGTGCTCCCCATGTGCCTCAGGCGGCGTGAAGAGGCAGCTTGATAGGCAAACAGTATCTGACTTTTATTGAAAGCTTCTCTTCGGAAGGGGTTCCGGTGAATTATTAATGGTGAAATATTGCTCCCAGTGGGAGCTCATTTGCTGTGTAGGGTTAAATGGTCCTGTCTTAACCCACTCCATTCGTCTGCTGATCTCTTTGGATCAGATTAAGAATAAAGGATAAACCTTTATTGAATGTGTAGCTTTGACCTTGACATTTTGATGAAGAGTTCTATGAATGTATATGTACAGCAGAGCGATCTCCCTGTGATTAATTGTGTGGCTTGCCAGTGGAATGGCTGAAATCAGTTCCGTTCAACCTGCCCGACGCCTGCAGTGGTTCGCCGGAAGTAACTTCTCCTGCCGGTTACTTTGCATCTCTGTGTGCATTCTGGGGTCTTGGCTGTTGCGTTGCACTGCATTGTTTTTGCTTCTCTGATCTCTCTCTTATGAAATTGCTGAGTGCATTTAAGGAAAGTAACCTTAAGCCCTTTGCTTTACAGCCTGAAATCTTTGATCGGCGCTTTTCCTGAATATGAAAATGAAAGTGTGTCTAACGGAGCTGTTGAATTGTCCTGCAGCTCACACCGTTGTGCGGTACGCTGATGCAGATCTCTGATTTAATTTGTTTTTTAACCCCCCACAAAAAAATGGCAACTTCTGATCCCGGTAATGATTGGGGACGAAGTTTAGTGACCCATGGTTGAGCAAAGTCTGAACTTTAGGTAACCACATGTCCCCCAACAACCATAATGGACATCAGACGATTATATTGGTTTTTGATGTGATTTTATTATGATGCCTGTTGTTTGTAAGCCTCAGCACAGGAGAGATGCTCATAGTAAAGCCTCCACCACCGTATCAGTGGATGGCTGCTCTTCAGAGCTGTTGCTGTTGACACTAATGTAGCTAAATGAGCAGTCGGTGTAAGCACTAGGGTTTCTATGATGTCCGTGAGCAGTTTTTAATCTGTGTACTTGGCCGTGGTGTGTTTTTTTTTTTTTTTTTTGGTGGTATTTTCTCGTGCCATTTTCAAGTATCAATTAATTTGCCACACACCCAGTTATACTCAGTACAGTGTGCTGTGAAATGCGTTATTTGCATAGCTCCAGACTGTCAATGGGGGACATACGTCTGAAGGATATAAGTGTGAAGAAACATAGATATTAACGGTAATCATACATTTTTGTAGTGTGCAACTGGCAGTAAAGTGGCAGGTTGTGCAGGAGTCTAAGAATAAATAAGCGTTTACGTATGTACACTGTGCATGTGTAAATCGAGTATCCTGGAATGCAGGTTGTGCAGGTGCTGAACATTGTCCTCATTAAGGACCCAAATTGCCTGAGGAAAGAAGCTCTTCCTCAGCCTTTCTGTGCTGACCTTCAGGCAGCGGGAGCGTTTGCACGACCTCAGCACAGAGACGGGGCCTGTGTTGGGGTGGCTGGGATCCCAAATGCTCTACATGGCCCTGGGCATGGATCAGGTGATGTAAATGTTCTGGAGGTTCAGGAGATATAGTGTTCCCGGAGCACTTTATACAGCTGGTCTGAAGATACCAGACATTTCTTCATAGCATGTGCAGAAGGTTGGTTGAATTGTTTCTTGAAGGAGCTTAGAGTGTATAAGAGCCCCTCATTGAAGGTTAGAGGGATGTCCTGCAGGGACAGACACATAAGGGTCCAACTCGAAAAATGCTCTGGGCTCTTGTCACACAGCCTTAACGCTCAGAAGCATAGCTCCTCATCACTTCTGTGACTCAAAGTGCTTGTTCAGGGTTGTCGTTCTGGTTTAGTGTTTATATATATTTATGAATGAGTCTTCTAAGTCGTCTTTAGGTTCCCAAGCGTTTGATGCATGGATAGATCTGCGATGATTCTCGTGCCTGGAACACCTGGCATGTCTCAGCAGTTAATGTCTCCCGCTGCAGCAGTCTGAAGTGCGGCCGAATTTATGGGTCAGGTCAGTGGATCGTGAGAATAATCCATGGATCCCTCATGGTCATGCAAGAACAGCTAAGGGTTGTTAGTTGTTAGAAGGTTAGCATGCTGTATGGATGGGGACCACTAGGCTTGTCTCCTGCTGGCAGGGGCAGTGTGTCTCTGGCTCTGTTTACGCGGCGGGACGGTCTGGAGGCTGGCGGTAGCACTGAGGACACTGTTCAGGAGATGTCCTCATGGGCTGATTTGTCCCTCCCACGAAATGCCCCCCCCCCTTAGACACTTTTAACGAGGCTCGTCTGCCCAAATGCCCCCGTCCTGCGGCACGATGGCAGAGTCCGCCTTTTCGGTTTCCAAACGCAGCCGTGAAGTTGATGTAGCGCCCCATCAAGCGAGCTGCCGCGTCTGCATTGTGCCCCCCCCATCTCACTTAGGCTACCTCTGCTCCTGTCGCGCAGAAGTGAAACAAAGATGGATTACGGGGGGGGGGGGGGGGGGGGCTCTCATTCACTAGCTGCAGAAGTGAGGGATGTGTCTATTAGACGGGCTCGTTTAAACTTCCATTGCGTTTCCTAGACTAAACGTAGAGCGTAGCCCCTTCTGCTGAACCTCGGCCTGGACGCCACTGTCAGTGCTGTGTGGCAGCAGTCGATCTCTCTTGTGCATTGGTGGCCCTGTGCTGTCAGCGCTGGCTGCTGCTGGGATGCCATCAGGATACCAGGGAGCAGGCCTTGTCTGGGGGCAGGCCTTGTCTGGGGGCAGGCTTTGCTGCAGAGTCCCATCTAACACCCTTCAGCAGCTGGGGTTCGCTTCCGCAGCGATACCCAGGCGAGTTACGACTTTCCCGTGTCGTGGCCCTGAGTCTTAACGCAGGAAGATTCCTCTCCTCTAAAGCCAGTACAGCATCACTATGTTGAGTGCGATAGGTCATTGCGGGCAAGAAGGCAGAATATTTATTCTTTTTCAGGTAACCGCTGAGTGCTCATTGAGATCTGAATTAAATTTCCATGGTACTTGAGGTGTTCCACAAGAATCTACTTCTTGTAGTAATTAAACACTCCCTGGTCCTTTTATTTTAATTCCATAAGTATCTTATACAAATATATGAGTAGCCTTATCTTGCAGTAACCAATGCAATATGTACCTTTTTTTAATCGGTGCTGTTTGGGGAACTGATCTTTCCTGATATTATAAGCACTGTTAAAATTAACACATGCAGCAGTGAGCTTGATCCCTGTCTCATGATCAGTGTAACGTGCTCTGGTTTTAATTGAAATCTGAATTTTAACGAGCGTCTGAACGAATGTTTTGTATGTTGTCTTTGCCGGACACATAGATCCAGCAGTCATGTTCAGAAACGTGCCCGACCAGGTTTACTGATCGTGGATTTATCTGGTTGTATGTCTTGTGCAATTAGGTCTGGTATCTAATTCACTGATGTTTGGTTGTACTTGGCAGAAACGATCTGATTCAAATATATGAGCATGTGGTGAGCCCTTTAAGCAGGATTGTTATTTGAACTGATTTAGCTAAAATTCTCATTTACAAGCAGGTCTACGAGTACGAGTAGACCTGCTCATGAGGATGTATCTCAAACAGACTGAGGGGCCCTGAGCAGTCAGGAGAGATCCGAAGGTTTTTCTTTTTTCTTTGGACTAGATGACTTTGACTTTTCAGCGCCCGCTTCCAGAGAGCGTGTTGGACACATGCTCCATAGGCTGGAGACAGGAATTGGGTGCTGGGTCAATGCCAGTGTAATACAGATTTCCAAGTTAATACAAGTCATTTAAGGAAGCTTGGAGTGCTTCGTTGAAAAACAACTTTAAAAGCCTTTCCCATTTGTTGATGTATATACCAATGCACAGTGGGCTAATATAGTTGCCATTCCATGCATTTTACCAACTCATGTCATTAATTAAGTTAATTAGTCAGTTAAGTTCATAAGACACCAAACATGGAACGCTATTGGTTGAGTTTAATAAATACGTGAGTTTATTGTATGGTTGCTGCAAACACTGGGGTGACTTGAGATGTTTTGAAAAGCCTAAGCTAACACACGTTGACAGCCATAAAATCTTAGTTTTACACCAATATAAACAGAATTTAAACGTGATTTTCCTTGGCGGCCTCAGACTTCTGGGGGGTTGAATTTGCGTGGGGGTGTGTCTCTGAACCGAACCGGCGTATCCGCTCAGCACCGCGCTACGGCGATGCTCCGGCGGTGAGCCCCGCCTCTTGAGCGCGGCTGGTTCGCCCTGGCGCGGTCGACGGCTCGCGCGCAGAGCCACCGAAAGCCGGTGGGAGAGGATGACCTTTTAAGGTGATGGAGGCATTTCTCTGCATTCCTGGAGAGAGGCGTGCGTGGCGGTGTACGTGTGCTGGGGGCGCCGTGAGTATGCCAGGGCTGGCGTTGAAACCAATCCCTCCCCAGGGCTGCCAGCTGGGGCCTTAAGCGGGGTCACGATGATGGAAGGCTGGCTAGATGGATGGAAAGGAGGGGGAGATTAGGGAGCAGGTATTGTGACACTAAGGGCCTTTTTAGTGACTTGAGTGCTGTTATGGGACTGGGGGGGAAGGGGGGGGGGGATCCAGAGTGACCAAAATAACTGCTGCCCGCCGTGTTCACTTTCCTGTGGTCTTGGCAGTGCTGTCCATCCTCACACTTCCCTTTTCGAAGCGATTGTCAGAGGCATCCTAGTGAGCGCCGTGTCAGGGGCACTGAAGTACCGCTGCCCCTTAATCCTGACAGTAATGGGTCTCGGTATCAAACACGCTTCATCTCGTCACCGCTGCAGCAGCCCCGGAAACGCACCTGCCACTTCTTAAGCCCGTCATTGATTTCCGGGGGGTGTAATACATGCCCCGTCTGGTAGGAGGCGGGCTAGCGTCCCAGAGAGGCTGTCACACACCCTGGCTTTTGATCGCCTTTGATCCGCAGCCGCTGGATCCGCTCTCTCCCTCCTTCCAGGCCCTCCCATATACGGCGCCAATTGCACGGATCCTGGTTTCCTATCTGCATCGCTGTGGGTTATTTAGCGCTTTCTAAGATGACGGCTGCACTTACACTGTCATTCACAGGCTTCCCTGCAGACTGTCGGAGGTTCTGTTCACGGTGTAAGTCGTGCCGTGCTGTGGATTTTCTGGGTGTGTGCGTGTGTTTGTTGGCGTGCGTGCCTCACTGGACAGGTGTGTGTGTGTGTGTGTGTGTGTGTGTGTGTGTGTTTAAAGGTAAAGCATCTCCCTGAGGTGAGCTGGGGTGTCCGTAGTGCTCCATTTCCAGCCCGTCGGAGCCTTTTCCCGGGGTGTAATCCGCCCCCTGATGCCAGCACACACATTTTAACACCCTCTCTCTGACGCAACCCTGGGTCCATCCCCCTCCCCCCAACCACCAGAAATGCATGTGTACGGTTGCATTAAGACACTGGGGGGAGGAGTCCCTGAGTAGCGCCCCTCCCCCCATGGGCCAGAAGAGGAGCTCCGCCCAGTGGGGTGTCATGTGGACGTGTGGCTGCATGTTACATGCATCCCCTGCAGTAATTGCAGCCCGCAGGCCAGTGGGTGTTGGGTGGTGGTGGTGAGCATTTCTCCCCAGCACTGTGAGGACCTCCAGATGGGGGGCAGGACGACTCGGCTCCTCTCGCATGGGGTGTTTTAATTACGCCCTGGGGGTGAGGGGAAGAGCCCCGGACACCTGATGACCCTCCCCCTGCTGAGTTTCATCTGCTAGTGGCTTGTCTTGTGGGC
>JAODLC010000044.1:15543672-15557476 GCA_026781145.1 Hippopotamyrus pictus | reverse complement strand
GGGAGCTGTGGAAGGGGGTGCTCCTCTCAGCTGCGACGGGGAGTAAGGGAGCTGTGGAAGGGGGTGCTCCTCTCAGCTGCGACGGGGAGTAAGGGAGCTGTGGAAGGGGGTGCTCCTCTCAGCGTAACTCCTGCACAGTGTCGGAGTTTGCAGCACTGACACTGCTTTAATCACATGGTAGCTTAGTACCAGCTCCTCTGTCATCTGTTACTCTGCGTCTGTGTATCATTTGTCTTGCCCGTGTGTTCTTAACTGCTCATACCCCTGTATCCTGTCCCCTCATCCCTGTCTCCTGTCCCCTCATCCCTGTCTCCTGTCCCCTCATCCCTGTCTCCTGTCCCCTCATCCCTGTCTCTTTGTCCCTGTTTCCTGTGCCCTGTCTCTATCCCTTGTCCCTGTCTCCTTGTCCCTTTTTCCTGTCCCCCCGTCTCCTGTGCCCTGTCTCCTAACCCCCCCCCCGTTGCAGGTCCTCGGGGGAAGCTCTGCGGGAGGCCCCATGATGCCCGGTGGCAGCCCCGGAATGAGCTCCCCGCAGTTCATGGGCCAGCAGGGCTACATGCAGCAGGGGTTGTACGGCCGCTCGCCCGCGGGCTACCCAGTGGGCCCCAGCTATGGGGGCAGGTAAGACCCCACCCCGGGGAACTCGGTTAACGAGGCTCAGCCTTGCGCCTCACCATGACATAGCTAAAGACCTGGAGACCCTGTGACGATGCTCATGTGTCTCTCCTCCCGAAACTGTCAGCCTGTTTAAGTGAATACAGTTCGTTAATCATTAGCGCACCGCAAGCTGACGCCCATAATTATACAAAATGCGAACTTGCCAAACATATATGTGTGGAATGTCGTTATGCGTCTGTCGTCAGTCCAGTCACGTTCCATCATCTATTTTTAGCCACCAATAAAAGAGGTGCCTTACATCTCTGCCCCCAGCTACCCCCACAGTGGAGGGGCATCCCTCGGCATGCCCCCTCATGGTGCCCGGCCCTCCACTGACTTCACCCAGGCCGCCGCTGCTGCTGCAGTAGCTGCTGCCGCTGCCACGGCAACCGCCACCGCCACGGCAACAGTCGCTGCCATCCAGGAGAAGCAGAACCAGGAAATGGGTTATGGCCAGGTACACTGACTGGGGGGGGTTACCTGTGGGGGCCGGTGCTGGCCCTTCATGCGGCAGGCTTTGTATTATATACCATGTATATAATATCACTGCGGAGGGAGACAGCTGCCATGTACAGGCAGAGTGGGGGGGGTGGCAGAGGCTGATCCTCTCTCCCTCTGACGAGCATTCAGGCTCGCCAAGTCACAAGTGATTTTTGCACCCCCCCTTGGCCAGAGGAGGGAATTATTCCTTCTGCCAATCTCTTATGCAGTAACAAATTTATGGTGAGATTTATGACAGGATAAGGCTGACTATTTTGCACAGTGCACGGTCTGGCGTGTGTGTCGTGCTCAACCTCTGTGGAGATGGACACGTCCTGCTACTCTCACCTCGAGCTCAGCTGTGTCTTCAGTCAGTCTCAGTCAGTCTCAGTCAGTCTCAGTCAGTCAGCTCTTCCAGAATTCCAGCTGTCATTCATGCTTTTATTATTTGTTATTATTATACTGCCCCCTCCCGCAGATGGGCGCTACGTCTCCTTACAACAGCCAGTTCCTTCCTCATGCTGGCCCCAGAGGCCCTCCTGGCATGGCCGCCTCGGGAATGGGTCCGACCCGGCCCTCGTCCATGGGACCGATGTATGTGGCACAGGGCCAGCGGCTGCCGCAGCACCCGGGCTACCATGGGGGACAGCAGGGCCCCCCCCGGCCACAGCAGGGGCTTAAGCGGCCCTACGGTTCCGAGGTAAGCTTCCTGGGGTGCGTAATACACTCTGCACAGAAACACCACTCGGCTGAGTACTGAGGCTAAATGAGGTCAGACCTTCATTCATCAGATCCCATATAAATAAATATGAGCCGTATGCCCACTGCTCTGCTTCGGCGATCACTCAGAGCTCATCGATGCCCTGCTATCTCCATATAAAGTAGGGCCTTATAAGGTAGAGCCCAGGCTCTACCTGAATAAAGTCCCTATAAAGTACCCTACCTATAGGCATTCAGGGTATGCTCACGCAGAGCGTGAATTGCCAGGTCAGAGCGCAAGAGCTCATTTAACTGGCAAACATAATAGCATAGTCTGCTTTTCCCACCGAGCCCTTCGTAAGGGTATAACTGCTTCTGGTTGAACACTTTCATTTACATTTTTGTCAGACATTTTTACACAAAGTGAGGCAAACGGCACATTACAGGCGTACGTGCTGTCGAGGACTCGACTAGGGAGAAGTGCGGCCGGGCCGAGCTCCCGATGAATGCCTGGTAAGCGTAAGCTGGATAGGAGCAAGAGCTGCACAACGATTCTTGAGGGACGGCTTGAGATGCAGATGGAGAGGCAGGGTGACACGTATACCCCATGCTGCGGAATTAGCCCAGTCTGTGCTTCTGAAGCCGGCATCTCTGCCCCTCAGGGCTTTCCGGGACAGCAGTACAGCCCCGGACTGGCCAGCACCGGCCCATACCCTGGGCCTCCCATGCAGTACCACAGCCCTGGGCCCCAGCGTTCTGCCCCTTCTCCTTCCTACCCCAGCCACAGGATGCCCCTCCAGCAGGCGAACGTGGGCCAGTTACCGGCCGTGTCTGCCAGCCTGGGCCAGTACTACAAGGTCAGTCATTTACCGCCTCGCGTTATTTCAGAGCGTGCGCCTCCTTGTGACGAAGCGAAAAGGCGCGGTGCCGGGCTGCACACTGATGCACATGTTTGTCCACCAGGGGGAGCAGTTCAATGGACAGACTATAGCTGCAATGCCAGCAGGGGGCCCTGGGGGACCGGGGTACAGCACCTTCAACCAGGCCTCCGTCAATGGGGTGAGAGGAGCCGTCCACTCTGTTTGCCCGTTTAAAATTCAAAAGATTTTGGATGGTCTGAAAGTCCCGGCGAGATGAAAAACACGGAGACCTTCCTAGTTCTCATCTTTGTAATTGGTTCCTTGAGGAGGGTCCATTCTGCCACATCCCTCTCAGGACGTTAACCTGAAACGTTCCTGTTTCCCGGCTCGCCCAGCTGAATGAGGGCCTCTTCGCTGACGTCCTGTCGCCCTGTCATACAGCAGCAGTCCCAGCTGACCTTTGACCTTTCTCTGTGGCTCTGCCTAACTGTGCTCTTGTTCTCTCTCGCCCTTTCGTCCAGCCGGGACGCCCCATGCCGGGGTACCCTAGCTCTCCTCTCCCCGGGAACCCAACCCCCCCCATGACCCCGGGAAGCTCCGTGCCCCCCTATATGTCCCCAGGCCACGACGTCAAATCGCCCTTCCTGCCCGATGTCAAGCACAACATGAATTCGCTTCCGCCGCCCCCTACAGGTAAGGGAGTCCTGGCCGAGGATTCCAGTTGATTTTTTAAATTTTTTTGTCGTCTTGCTATTCAGCGTGATGTAAAGGGATTTGACTCCTGTCTGGTTTTCAGAAAGCACTCACCAGGGAGTCAGAGTAAATGAATAGCACCCATTTTGTTATGTGGTGAAGACAGACAGCTGAGCCATGTGAGGAGAAAAGCAATTCCCTGTCACACCTCTGTAGAAGAGCGTTTCATCTCATTGACCTTGTGACCCTGAACTGCTGCGACATCTCCAGAGGCTGTAGGTGTGGGTTTACTCAGGAGTCTCATCTCATCTAATGTTCTCCAGAGAGGAGTTCATACTTTCTTCTATGATGATATATGGTTTTGTTCCTTCAAACCAAGACCCCCTCACTAACTGGCCTGTCCCCTGGGCTGAGGTCATATGCTGTGTGTGTTTGCTTTTAACCTGACTGTCTGCTCAGAAGGGTAGCTTTGGACTGGCCTATCCATAAAACATTTATCTAGGTCCCTGAGAATCATGAATGAATGTTTATATAGTGCTTTTCAAGACACCCAAAGCACAGAAGCAATAGGAAGCAACTTCAACCACCACTGTGTAGCCCCCACCTGGATGATGCGACGGCAGCCATTCTGCGGCAGTACACTCAACACACAGTAGCTAAGGTGGTGAAGGGGCAGGAGGGAATTACCAACTTGATATAGGGGATGATTAGGTCAGATCTGATAGGGCCATAGTGGGCAATTTTAGCCAAGACATTGGGGCACCACCCCTATTCTTCTGAAGGATGTCCAGGGATCTTGTATGACCGCAGAGCCAGGACCTTGGTTTTACATCTCATTCGAAGGACGGCACCACTTTTACAGCACAGTGCCCCTGTCACCCCAGCAGACACTGGGGTCCACACAGACCACAGGATGAGCTAACCTGTTGGCCACATCAACACCTCTTGCAGATGGTTTTTGGTAAACACATGACAAATTTTCAGGTGCTGTTTAGTAAGTGGTGGGTTTTGCGTGTCTGCTCTGATTTCTGTAGTGTCCTCCTGACAGAGTCACGGACTCTGATCCCCTGGTGGATCCCTGGGTGCAAATTCCTGCTTTGCTCTGAGAAGAATCACTATGATCATTTTTCTTACTCGGACAATATGGCTCCGATAATGTGGGGCTTCAGATACTTTTGAGCATTTTTCCTGGGAATGCCTAGAGATCATGACAAGGTTATATTTCTCCTGGGCAGAGCTGCTCCAGATCAGGCCTGATTTGTTTAACCAATAAACCAGTCGGGCTTTTCCATTGCTCTTCGTACTACTACAGCCTATAGAAAGTACTGATTAATTTGTGACGAAGAAATTGGCAAATATGATCGGACTGATGGGGCCGGCTCATTGGGCCGTGGCCACAGATAGCCAGTCAGTGATGGAGAGCTCCTCGCTGAGGGCCCACAGCCCATTTTGGTGGGTAGCTCAGTGCTGAAGCAGGTCGGCTGTGTTTGAGGTTAACTCCGGGCCCTCTTGGCTCCGCCCAGCAGGGAACCCCAGCGACGAGCTGCGGCTGACCTTCCCGGTGCGGGATGGGGTGGTGCTGGAGCCGTTTCGCCTGGAGCACAACCTGGCTGTCAGCAACCACGTCTTCCAGCTGCGTGACTCCGTGTACAAGACCCTCATGATTAGGTGGGGGGTCCCCCTTGCCGCGATGACGCCAAGCAATCGGGCATCAGGAGTGGCCCTCGATGATGACCGTGTGTGTGTGTACTCATAGGCCCGACCTAGAGCTGCAGTTTAAATGCTACCACCACGAAGACCGCCAGATGAACACCAACTGGCCGGCCTCGGTGCAGGTCAGCGTCAACGCCACGCCCCTCACCATCGAGCGCGGCGACAACAAGACGTCCCACAAGCCCCTGTACCTGAAGCACGTGTGCCAGCCGGGCAGGAACACCATCCAGATCACCGTCACCGCCTGCTGCTGCGTTAGTCTCCCCTTCTTTATTCTTTCATTATGGCAGGAGGGAGTGAATGAACGCGTGTCTGTCTCCTCTGGAATATAAGACATAGAAATTTGACCTTAATGTTACCATTTTAGTCAAACTGATATATCATTATACGAGTATTGCGGGTTGGGGCATCACTGGCCCCCGTTTCCATGGTGATCTTTGGATGATAACGCCCCCCCACCCCCGTCCTCCTCCAGTCTCACCTCTTCGTGCTGCAGCTGGTGCACAGACCCACCGTTCGCTCTGTGCTGCAGGGCCTCATGAAGAAGCGCCTACTGCCCGCTGAGCATTGCGTCACCAAGAGTGAGTTCCACCCCGGGTTATTTGGTCCCCACAATGTAATATATACATGAGCGCACACACACACACACACACACACGCGGTTCGGCCTTGCTGGGTATAGACCCACCTAATGCACCTGAGGAGAGAGATCCTGCCTCAAATGCTGAGGAGCCTACCTAGGGATTATTATTATTTTTATTTGTTCTTTGTTTAGTTGTCTCAATCTTTTATTCCTTTGTTCAGGGGTTCATCAGCAGAGGTATAATGTAGTCATGTGACCCCGGGCTTCCGCTTGCGCCTTGGTGTCAGGTATGGTGCCGGGTGAGGATTTGCTGAAGACCGGCTGCTGTCAAGTCATGGCTGTTTACGAGGCCCTTTCTGTGGGCTAGCAAAACTTTCCCCTCCTCCTGTGTAATGTGCTGCCACCTCACTGTCTTGACACTCCGTGAAAGGTTTTGGTTGGCCGCTAGTCAGTTCTAGCGATGGCAGATGCATACTGGGTTGTGACCTCGTGCCGGTTTATAATCTTTCCCAGAGGTTGGATTGTTTTGGTAGTGTTGATGCTGACGGGCTCCTCGCCAGTGCGTGGTGTCAGAGTGCTATCTACGGACCCCTAAGGGCCAAGCCGCCTGGGCTCTTACACACCCCCTTCCTGAACATACAGTAAAGAAGAACTTCAGCAGCGGCACCATACCAGGGACCCCTGGGCTCAACGGGGAGGACGGAGTGGAGCAGACCGCCATCAGGGTGTCCCTCAAGTGTCCCATCACATTCCGCCGCATCCAGCTCCCGGCACGGGGTCACGACTGCCGCCACATACAGGTAAGGAGGGGGCACTCTGAGGCACTGTGTTGCATGTGTGAATACACAGAGGACATACAGTGAGACTTTATTCAGTTTAATCACATCAGTAGGAAACCTTTATTGAAGCTGACAGGCTTGCCCCTTGTCCCCTTGCAGTGCTTCGACCTAGAGTCCTACCTGCAGCTCAACTGCGAGAGGGGGACCTGGCGCTGTCCTGTCTGCAAGTACGTGAGCCCTGTTTCCATTTCACACCCTGCTGCTCCATTTAATGTAGAATTCATTGAACTTGGGCTTGACTGCCTATTTCTGTATTTCACAGTAAAACCGCTCTTCTGGAGGGTCTGGAAGTGGACCAGTACATACTGGGAATCCTTGTCTACATTCAGAAGTAAGTGCTTTTTCATGTGTGCTCTTGATGCTGTTTTCCCAGCATTCCCTGCATTACTGTTCTGACTTCCTGTTAGCTCTCCCTCTCACTACCTTTTTCACCCATTTTGATTGGCCCTTCTCCTTTGCCCTGCTCCAGCTCTGAGTATGAGGAGATCACCATCGACCCAGTATGCAGCTGGAAGCCGGTACCGATAAAACCAGACCTGCACCTCAAGGAGGAGCCGGATGGTCCGGCGCTGAAGCGCTGCCGAACGCTGAGCCCCAGTCACATGATCCTGCCCAGCGTTATGGAGATGATTGCGTCACTTGGGCCCGCCCCTTCCCCGTACCCATCTTTGCCACCAGGTGGCAGCAGCAGCACACCTGACTACACCAGCCAGGGTTTGCAGAATGTTTTGTAGACACTTCTTGGACAATGTTCTGTGTATTGTAGTCTTTCTCAACCGTTTTATGTTAAGTGGGCATGTTTTAACTGTATACAGTTCTGTATTTTTAAATCTTTTTCTCAGCGGCTTTATGAGGCTTTTGAAAAAAGGAACAAAAGATGGAGTTAACTTTGGGTGTGTACCTTTTGTCCTCTCTTCAGGACCTGGTTATTCGAGCCAGCCTGAATTCACAGATTTCCCCAATGCCCCCAGCACCCCCAGCATTGGCGAGTTCGCTTCCGGGCCGCCCCCCGCCCCGTACCAGGCTGACCCGCCCAGCGGGCTCCTCACTCCCGACAAGGGGCACCCCATGCCCACACAGGTACGCCCACCGTAGCTGAATGCTGTGTGTCACTGGTGTGTCGGCATGGCAGCAAATCAATGGGAGCATGTGCGCCAGCCTGTGTCAGGAGAATGTCAGACGGCAACAACTCGGATATTTGACTTAACATTTTAGCGTGTAAACAAATTTCATGCTGACAATGTTTTTGAAAATACCTTAAATGTATATTTTTCTTATTTTCACTTATGAATTAATATAATCTAAAATGTAAAGCAATCACTCTGTTCTGGATTCAACCATTGATGCCTCGTGTTCTGCCCCCCCTGCACCAAAGGTGTCCCATTCTGGTCGCATGGAGGCTTCCCACAATCCCCTTCCCCAGCAACAGCCACAGCACCAGGGTCTCCATGGCAACTCGCACCTTGGAGGTTCAGGAGCACCGGTGCCGCCTCGTGGTTCTTCCCAGAATTCCCGGCTGCACACAGAAGGCTCATTTGGCCTTGGGGGTCCTACTGACGTTCCTGAATCTTCTCTGGATGTGAGGAAATATATTTGGCTTGATTTTGTTGCCGTCATGTGTTTTACATTTGCATATATAGATGTCATGTCGTTATTTGGATCCTCGTAGATTAATGTAGCATTTACATAACTAATCACTTGTGATCTAAGAGTTTGCATTGTCCTCAGGCATATGAGGCATTAGTATAATGAGGGTGGGGTACCTGACTCATTGCTTGGCTGTCAGCTCCCTCCATACTCCTGCAGATTGCCTTGTCTGTTTAAGGCTGGCTAGTGCTCTATAAGCTCGGTATGCTCCAATACTGTGAGCTGTACTTCTATCTACTAATTCATTGTACAGCCTTGGCATGTAACTCTGTATCGAGTTTTTTAACTGTGAAACACACTTTTATCCAAACTGATGTTGTCATGTCAGGGCAGAATCTTAGTATTAAATCCATATGTAGCCGACCCTAAGGTACAGTAGCCTGACCCCAGCTAGAATAGGACCAGACAACCTTCTCTTGTTACAGTATACTCCCATCTGTGGCCTTCTGCCACTAACCCAAATGTTCTCGCTGTCTTCCCCAGTTGCTTCCAGAACTGACAAACCCAGATGAGCTCCTTTCTTACCTTGGCCCCCCCGACCTGCCCAGTAACAACAACGACGACTTGCTCTCTCTCTTTGAGAATAACTGAGCTCATCCCTGGCGTGGCCCCCTGAAATACGGATCACGGCCCCCTGAGAGCTCCATGGCCCAATGGACGTGGGGGGGCTTCTTTTAAACCATCATCAACCCCCACTTCCCATCGCCTTAAACTGGAAATGGTGGCCGGCCTTGGAGGCGTTGAAGAATCCATTAAAGTGATGTTTGGCTTTGTTTGATGGCATTTGAACTATGTAACAGATTTTATGGTTTTATATTTCTAAGCTATAAACTCTGTTCCCTCCCTTGTGGCTGCTCACGTGTTTGTGAATTCAGGTTTGGTTCAGGATTACACAGCCCCATATGCAGTTGGGGGGATAAAATACATAAACATTCAGAGGGAGATTTTCTAACCTTTTTTGTTCCTTCAGTGTCAGACTTCTGTCAAGGGTAATTTGCAAAGAGATAAAGACCGTTATAATATATGTAACTCAAATTTAATAATATATGGAGAGTTTTAATAAGACGAGATAGTGTACTTTTATGTGTTAGCTGATATTTGTCTTCAGCATTCTCTCCAATTTAGTATCTATTTAACTGTGAGAGAGAAATATTTGCTTGGAGTGGGATGGTCTATGTTTGAATAATCTTCCTCCTCCGATCGCTCTCGCAATATGTTGGTGGTAAGATTACTGTAAATCATTCATAAAATCCTGTCACTGTGAATACCATAGATGTGTTGGTCTTACCCACTAGCTTACAACTGGTCCTCGTTTTATTTTAACGACAAAGGCGACAAACGTTTCCAGGGTGCTAGAGGCAGACTGTCCCGGAAGAATAGTATTACTGTGATTCCTCTCGTTTTGCAATAACATCTGAATAAAACGGTTGAATCTCTGCAGTTTCCATCCCACGCCATGTAAGTAATATGAACGATGAGGCAGTCTTACTCAAATTCACTATAAAAAGTCACTGCACTTTAAATTGCCTTATTTATTGGCGTACTGCCCATGAATTTTGTATTGCTAAACATTACACTTGGAAGTGTATCATAGGTTGAATAGATAGTGGACATTGTGGGTAATGTGGAGAGTGGCTGGGGAAATGGCTGCAGACACCAGTTCAGTTGATGCATGTGCATTACTTTTTTTTAATGTGGAACAGCTGCCATGCTTCTGTAGCGACCCCCAGAATAAATAAAAATCCCTTGTGCTTCCAGAGTAATGTGATATACTAAGCATCACTGTAAGTGCAATACATCAATAAGTACTGGCATTTCAAACTACTGTCTTATTACCTTGTATGACATTCATGACGTCATTCGACGTTTTACCCGGGAGGGTTAAAAATAGTGTGCTGTTTGTTTTAAGGGAGGGGTATTAAGTATGTGAAGGGAAATTCAATCCTGTATTCGTGTATATTATTCGTTTCGCGCTGTTTTACACTTTTCCTTATTGTAACCGTTGAAACCAATGAAATGCGGGATGCTAAAATGCACTTTTTAAATCCCTTCCAGTCTGTAAATACAGATTCAACGGCTTCAACTATGATTTTTTTTTGTGGTGCATCAATCTGATTAGTTTACGTTTTTAATGCACGAACAGTTTCAAAAAGATGGAATCATTTAAATCCGACTGACAAATTCCCTTATCTCCTTCAAAAGAATACGTTTTGTTTAAAAATTAGGCGACGTATTGTGATGGTGAACTCCATTCCGAGAAAAACATGATATACCTTATTACAGACTATGCAGATGGCTGTAAACAGAAGACGAAATTTCATTGAGATAACGTGAATCAAATGCTGCCTTAAATGCAAAAGTTCAGGAGGGATGTATCGACATTCTACCGCGGGCTTTCAGTGCAGAATGACGGCAACAGCTGAACTCGGCAGAAAGTCTGTTTTTCGGTACGTTTGCACTTCCTGGTATGCCACAGAGCACGTGCAGCCTCCATTTCACATGTGCTCCTTTGTGTTTCTTTTTAGGGTCACGATTTCTAATGTGCAACATCAGCTAGCATTAATATTTACAAAACCATTTTGTCCAGACAATGATGGAAAGCAACACGTATATGTTAAACGTAAATCTGCAAACATATTCATACGTAAAAAGATATATATTTTTAAATAATTTGTCCTAATGTCAAATATTGTGAAGACACGGAAGGATAGGGCACCTGTGCTATACAGCTTTCAATGAAGAAACACCGAACGTGTGTAAATGTCGCCTTAGCGTAGACTTTTCTCACCGACTTCAATCGGTGTAGCGGCGTAAAAGTTCACGAAGCGACTGCCGGATACGATTTGGGAGGAACTCTGGATGCGTCGTTTTTAACATGTTTGCATCGGCAAAATCCGATTTATTAAGGTAGAATAACTGCCTACTTAATTTTGCTTCATTGATTTCGTATTATTTATTTAGAGAACAACCGATATTATTAATGGTTTCAGGGTTCATTATGCTTCCACACCCCAAGAGGACGTGTCTTTCATTGTGTACCTGCTTGCATTTGTAAGCTGTTGCGTGCAAAAGCAAGCTCTCTTGTGAAAGTAAGATACGTACGGCTCCTGGCTCGTCTTTTAGGAGACTACATTCGAGCCATCCGTTTGTTTAAATGCTGAAGCATGTTTGGTAATGAGCCGGATGGAAGTTCATTTGGTTCATTTAAAATTTTTTGATAAAATGTAGTATGTTTAGCGGTCTTCCTTATATGTATGGGTAAGTTAACTTAGCCAATAACTGGTTAAACATTACTTGTTATAATTTTGTTGCATCTGCCCATATGTTATCTATATTGAAAAATTTAAAGTGTAAACTGTTTTTATTTATTTGTTTTTGTTTTGTCTTTGAGTAAAAACACATTTTAGGATATAGGCCTCCAAGCGAGTTCAGCTTTATTTTGTTGTTTAAGTCATATTCACCTCCAGACTTTATTCACTGTCACCCACCTTTCTTACTATATTGCACTCCCCACCAGGTCAGAGCACCAGAAATCAGAGTGTCACTGCAGACACTGTTGCTGGACTGCACCTGGGCCAACACCTCCCTCCCCACGCCACGTGACATCACCAGCATAACAAAACACAGTGCAGAGTGTACGACTGGAGGGTCCTGGGCCTGGCCTGCCCTGTCCACTGGAGTTATCGAGCAGGAAGCAGCACCCGACCAGGGTTATATAAATACTTGAGTATTAGCAGAAGCCCTATGCCTTTATTATTTAGAAATATGACCCATACTTTTTTTTACCAAAAATTTAATATCTAGATTAATTCCCCCTGTCCAAGTTGTGCACTGCTGTTATTGGCCAATTCTCCGCAAAGTCTCTTGGCAAGTCTCGCGTGATTTGGAAGCGTGTCTCGCAAGGCATGGCATCATGTCGAATCGCACTGCATCACAATAAGAGTGAATCGTATAATAGAAATAGTACTTGCTTCAAATGCATCTTTAGTATACTGGATCGTTGGCAATGCATTGGGATCAGTATCGCAACGCCTCAGTGATGGACAGAGGCAATTGTAGGAACACTGGGGGCCCTAGGCAGAAAATTCCATGTGATTTATTCTGGGAACTTGTGTGTCAGCCTCATGGAGTTTGTGTGAGTTTCACGAGCTAATGTGTCAGATTATCATCATCATTTTTTGTTGTTAGTGATACAGATTCAATTATTATAAAGATACCCTGTGTATCTGGATGCCATCCACTGATTTGACCAAATGTAGTGGCGCAGAGTAAGGACTTAAACTGTGATCACATGGCTTCCATATGACATTTGACCTCGTATGCTATATAGTTGAGCGACTAATGCAACCTTGCAGACCATTTAGTGTGGCACTCAGGATTTTAGCCCTCGTTTTAGTTTCTCGCTCATATAAGCAAAATTATTGACAAAACACTCATGGTCCACTTCTGTGCTTTATGTTACTTTGTGACTTGAATGGCTAGTACAGCTCAGGGCCCTGGGCTACAGCCTTGGTAAGCCCATGCATGAGTCCAACCTTGGGTAACGTTATCCAATTATGTGAGTTATCTATCAAAACTGCCAATACAGTACAGGGTTGTGGTGACCCTGAAGCCACAGGGTATGAGACAGCAGACACCTCACATGTTATGGACAATTTAGAAACATTTACCCAACTGCATATATTTGGACAGTAGGAGGTAAGTCCCACACAAAGACAGCTGCAGAGAGAAATCAAAGCCGTAACCCCAGAGGTGTGAGGCTACAGTGCCTTTCATGAATCACTGTAATGCCCTAAGTTATCTATATGGACAGGAAACCAAGATCAACAGATTCCAGGCTGACATTAGTTACTGCCCAAATCAAGTGAACAGAAATTCTACATTCTTCAAATTAATCACATTTACCCAGTTAGTGCTGTCTGCCTTTCTAACGCTATTTCTGGCAATGAGTGAAACACTGTAATATATGCCTGCAACCAAAATGATTCAGTTTGAATTTTCTATGGGTCCCTACCCAAATTTCTGAAGACACTCAAACATCCTTATAAGTCCTTAGATCTCTACAATTGGTGCGATATCAATGGTAGCCTGTGTTCAACTGTCTGCAATGCTAATGAACACATACTGAAAAAGTCCAAAGTCTCACCCTGGCCATTTGGCTAAAGTTGGTAGATGTGTGGCTTCCAAGTGTTGCCCTGTAAATGAGGTCCATTCATCTGACAGCTGTTTGGCCTAGACAGAAGCCTATCCCAGGCAGCATAGCTCATAAGACAGGAGTACCACCTGGACCTGATGCCAGTCCATTGTAGGCCACATACATGCATACATTCAGATACTACGGGCAAGTTAGTGATAGCATTTAGCCTGACTGTTGGGCCTTAGGCTGTAAAAGGGAAACCAGAGGAATGCCGCACAACGTTAGAATATGCAGACTGCACACAGAGTGAAGGTGAGATTCAAATTCTCAGCCCTGAAGGTGTGAGCTTACAATGCCACGCTTTAAATGGCATACCCATCCATCCATCCATTTTCCAAGCCGCTTATCCTACTGGGTCGTGGGGGATCCGGAGCCTATCCCGGAAGCAACGGGCACGAGGCAGGGAACAACCCTGGACAGGGGGCCAGCCCATCGCA
>JAODLC010000044.1:15533055-15543572 GCA_026781145.1 Hippopotamyrus pictus | reverse complement strand
CCAGGCGGAGACTCGAACCCAGGTCCCAGAGGTGTGAGGCAACAGTGCTAACCACTGCACCACCGTGCCGCCCCCCTAAATGGCATACCTACACAGTGAAATTAACAAGTTATGTATTGGATTTAGTAATATGGGTCAGTGTTTTTCAGCGCTATTTACTGCTATGAAGGATCACACCTGCTAAAATATAAAATGTGCATGATTGCGTATTTAGTTGTATTTTTTAATTTCTAGGTTGAAATCTTTATCACTATAAATCATCTGTGTTCCGTTATTTAAGACATTAAAATACGACAGCATTAAAGTAAAATTAAACCTCCATTTTTGTTAGCAACCATGTATATCACTCCAAAAACGATACTGTATTTCAGACCTAGCACCGAACTTCTAATTTTATCAAAGTTGTCCGGAAATCTGCTTTCAAATAAGCAGACCTTAATCTGTGGCCTTAACAGAAACATTCAGAATAGCATTGGCTGACGTTTAGAAATTTAGTCTAGCCATGGCGAACATTTCTTGGACGCAACAGCCCGCATTTACATCCTTAGCAGAATCATTACGTGAACCGACCCACCCTCTGGCTGCACGGACGTTACTCGGTTTACATTGGATGGAAAAGACGGCCCAGATTGAAATTGCCCTTATGATTGGTCAATATGAATGTCAATCTTTGTTTTGACTGCCGCACCATATTTCGGTGCCATATAACAGGCTGGTGTCTAATTTGATGAGCTGTTTGCCACTCAGAAATCCTCGCATTCTTATTGGACCAAGGCATCCTGGAGGCTTCGGGCCTTGTACCATATATTAATCACGTCCTGAAAAGCGTTTCTTTTTCTGCTTTAAGCAAAAAGGAAGTTGAAGTCCAGGCTCTCAAGTGCTACGCCAGTCCTTTAGCCTGAATCATGTCTAAGCCAAGAGTATTCTTTGACATCGAAGCGGGCGGCAATCCCGTTGGTAGGATTGTCATGGAGGTAAGATTTTGCGGCTGTTTTATTTGTGACAAAAAAGCAGAAAGCATTCGATGACTTAGAATTTGAACGCAAACCTGACCATTGCTGTAAATGTAATGCGGATATTTCCCCTGCATTAAAATTATTCATATTTTTTTTCTTATGGGACCGTGGAGTGTAATATGTGTTTTGGATGTCTGATAAAATATTTGTGTAGGATGCGCAGTGGTGCATAAAGTTAAATTCGGTGCCGCAGTATATCGCAGTCTTTGCCTGCTAGTTAGCACTAGCCGCCTACCTATCTGCGCTGCATTTGCAGGAGTAAAGGTATAGTGTCTTTTGCCGGTAATAGGCTCCTTACAGTTGACCGATTTCGTAACTTAATGTGTTATACAATTGTTCTGTGGGTATTCATGCGTTCATTTTAGTCCAGTTTTTCCCCGTAAACCCCGGTTTGATTTAAGGTTATGCATTTGCACTCAAGCAGGCGCCATTTCCTTCGCACACTTCAACCGATCCACTGGGAGGGGAAGGAAGGGGTCGATCCGCAGTAATTTTCCGCATTCGTCTAATTTACCCTATAGCCATTCTAAACGTTTAGAACGGGTGGAAAAAGAGGCGCTTCCGAAAAAAAAATCTGTTGGTGGCCATTAATGGAGACTTGCGCCTCCTTAAATGCGTTACGTTCACAATGGAGGTTGAGCTAATGGAATCCACCTCTTCAGCCAATTTGAATTAAGAAATTCACCGGACCCGAATTTCTAATGCTTGGTCTATTTTTTTAGTTAGAGCTGACGATATGTGAGAGGTGTGTGTATGTGTGATTTCCGTCGGGTGCGTTTCAGTTATCACGGCGGCGTTATCGGCCCGCCTTTGCAATAACTGCAGTATTCAGCTTAATCCGGGGCGGCAGCGGGGGCGCGCGCCCAAGTTCCTGCCTTTTGTTGCTCTGCGCTGTAGCTGCACGTGGACGCGCGCCGCGGTCCTATCGCTATGCTAAGTCCTTATTTAACGTATTAACACATTTATCGAATGTATAATGCACATGATGTACCGTTTAAATTCAATGGAAACTGTGTACTTCTGCAGCAGGGTTGCCTCCCATTGCCGCGTGTGGACGCCGAGCGGCGGTGCCGGGAAATGTTCTAGAAACTTCTGTGGAAAAAACGGATGCTTCTGAGGCGGGGGAACGGGGTCTCTTAGACGCCTCGGATTATTTTTACGCACTCCTCCGTCTAATGGCTTACAAGTTGGCCAATGCCGTTGAAGTTTATTGCTTTCCGAAATTAATACGTTATAGCAGCACGTGCTGCTGGGGAGCCGTTCTCCACGCCTGAGGCTGGGGCTCCTTTCCCAATTACCGGGCATTTTGCTGCCCGGGTCACTGCTAAGTGCAATGTCTGAGGTTTCCTCCTTTTTCTATAGTGGCGGCAAATGCTTTAAATTGGCTCCGTTTACCCGTTTTGAGTTTGAATAAGAGCCACGCCTAAATCTGTACTCTTGTCGTTGGTATGGAGAGCAGTTGGTTACCCATGTATGACGTTGCGTTTCAGTCTTGCGGATCCACATTCTTGAAAGATACTCTTGACTTGCGTAGTCTCCACATATGGTTAGGCCGTGCCTGGTCCCCGTGTGGCTACACGGTTTTGAGGCTACATATAATGGGGACGTATTTTTTAGCCCGCAGCTGACTTCTTGTCCTTTGTTTGTCCGTGCACTCGGGCAGCCCGCTGCTGCAGGAGCAAAGGGACTCTGCTCCTCTGCTCGATGCCATTAGGTACCTTTCCTCCACGTGGGGCTTCTCCTTGGTCTGCCCTGCTTGACATGAAGGCCTGCTTGTTTATGTATGCAAGCATCTGACGTATGTCATGTAATCTGATGTTAGAGCTGTGGTGTGGATATCAGGTTGACAGGACTACCTTATTAAAAGGGATTTTTTTTTTCTCCATCTCCCCCCTCTACCCCCTCCCCCCTACAGCTTAGGGCTGACGTTGTCCCCAAAACTGCAGGTATGTATGTAGCTTCACTGAGTTGGTTGCCATGATGCAGGCCTCCCTGAAGCAGCAGTGCGCTTGTCCGTCTTCATAATGGGACCCCTAATTGCACTGTCTCGTGCTCATTTCCTTAACACTCCTCTTCCAGATCAAGTAACCCAGAGTTTAACCCATATGAGCTTATGGTGCTGTTTTGTTTATAGAGAACTTCCGTGCCCTGTGTACTGGAGAGAAGGGCTTTGGCTACAGGGGTTCCAGCTTCCACCGTGTCATTCCCGAATTCATGTGTCAGGTAGGGGTGGAATGGGGAAACACTTTAGTCAGTGGAAGTAGGAATCCATTGGTACTTTCTTGGTACAGGTTTTTGAGCTGAATAGGGCATCTTGTGCTGTCACTCTGTCCTGTGGTTGTCCCCTTTGGCACACGTCACCTCATCTGCTTCAGGGTGGCGACTTCACCAACCACAACGGAACTGGCGGCAAGTCGATCTATGGTGAGAAGTTCGCTGACGAGAACTTCACCCTGAAGCACACTGGGCCGGGCATTCTGTCTATGGCCAATGCTGGTCCAAACACTAATGGGTCCCAGTTCTTCATCTGCACAGCTAAGACCGCTTGGTGAGCCACTGACTTCTCACTTCTAAAGGTCCACTAAATTACAATGACTTGCAGGTACTCTGCCCTGTTAAAATGACTTGCAATGAGTGTCCTTTTGGTGAATCGTAGAGGTTCCTGTTCTGACCTTTCTCCTATTCCAGGTTAATGAGATAATTGGAAACCTTTGTAGTATACAATCTGTTCTGAATCTAGAAATTTTGTCAAATCAGAGTATATAAACAGTCTGGTTTTATGACTAGATAATGGCCTTCACCAACCTAATGTTTCTCCCCCCCCCCCCCCCAGGCTGGATGGAAAGCATGTTGTGTTTGGACAGGTAGTGGAAGGAAGTGATGTGGTAAAGAAGGTTGAGCGTTATGGTTCCCAGGGTGGAAAGACCTCGGCCAAGATCATCATTGCTGATTGTGGGCAGCTCTGAAGTGTCCCAACAACATTCCTAAGCAGCAGAGATTCACTTCCCCGCTATCCCTTCCCTTAAGTTGGTGTCTTGTCTAAACTTGCCGCATTTGTGACTTGCCTTCATTCACATTTTTTCTGCAATTGGTCTCATGGGGCCTAATTTGTTTATGAAAATCTGAAATAAAGGGGAACAACCTAAAGTGCCATTCCTGTGTGTTTAATTCCAGGTGTCAGCAATTTGAGCGATCTCCTAAAATGGTGTGGTATTACACTGCTGTGTCTGTAGGAGGCGACAGATGGCTGTCATCCTTTAGATGCATATTTAATGGTGCATTACTCTTTGTGGTGGTATAGTTTAAATTCACTGGGCAGTTCTGGGGTCTCTTTCCATTTTCTTTCAAATTATTAATTGAATGAGCACCACTGTGATTGGACTATCTCTGCCTTATGAACCTCTTTTATGGACTTCTGTAAAATTTGTGCTGCAATACAAACCTGGAGTATCTAAATCCTGCACTCCCACTTAGTTACCCCTCTCCACTAGATATTAGTGGAGGTGATGGACCCAATGATGTCTGCACTCTAAGGAATGTCTCCTAGCTGGTGAATGCAGCATTAACTAGAATTAAATTGAATGATCCCCTTCATCTCCTACGCTTGGTTCTTGATGTCACCACAGGTTAACCATGGAATAAAACCTAGAAATTAAGACTTCAGACATTTACAAGGTATACACTCGCTATACTAAATGTAACATCCCGCAATAAAGACATTGGAGATGACATGAAATGGTATGAGTGGTGTTAAACCACACTATATTATCCACTGTAAAATTACCATATCTTTCTTGCACTCATCTGAGGTAATAGATGTATTATTAGTACTATTACAGTTCTTGTATAAATGTTATTTAAAGACATGCTTTGTCAGGTGAAATGTACCCTGAGACTGAATCTGGAACCTTGTATATAAGTTGTGTTGCTTCTTCAAGCACCATTTTAATTGTGCACAAATTACAAGAATAAAACATTTTATTTTTCTTGCATGCAGCAACAGAATTTCGTCAGTTTGCTACTCTACCGCTAGAAAGAAGTTCACTGCTCTACGTTTAATGCTGTTTGAGTTCTCCATTGCGGTCAGCAGAGTGCGCTGTTTCCTTCTCTAACCGGCAGGGAAGATCTGTAACGACTGGCTATATCAATTTAAGTCCGAGTTAAAAAAGATCATCAAAACAACTATAAGGGCCAAATTCTGGAAATAAGGATACCATTTCAAAGATTGTGGTCTACAACTGATATCCAAATTCAAATACGGAAAAACAATGTCATTTGCATCCAGTGCCAACGGCACAATTATTCTCAGCATATAAACCCATGCAGCACCCACATGTTTAATTTTACAGTCTGGCTGAAGACAATAGAACATTTTGTCAATGACAAACAGTTAATAGTATTAGGCTTTAACTTCATAAATATATTAAATGGGAAGGAAAGCGAGCACCATGGAATTCACGACGTGGTCTGTTCCTGGAGAGTCCCAAATTTCAATCTCTAATAAACATATAAATTAGAGAAATAATTTCTACTACATTACAATAACATTTGCAAATGCTGTGACCACGCACACACGCACACACACACAGAAACAGAAACACAATACAATCTGGATTGGCTTGAGGAATGAAAGCACAAAACTGAAATTTAAATGCGGGCACCAAAACAAAAGATGAAGCTGAAACAAGACATATGCTTTCATTAATGACTAATATTTATGTTGCGGAAACTGCAGTTGGTCTTTCTGCATCTAAGTGAACGGGCTGGTGGGTCGGCAGATTCCATTGCCTTTCGTGCTTTGGTCCTGGGCATGGCAGGAGAGACCCTGGGCGCAGTGGCAGTACTCCACAGCCCGGAGGCGCTTGGAGTGCGAGTGCAGGGAGCAGGCCTCGCCCTCGGTACCAATGCGTTGACACTTGTTGCCCTTCAGGTAGCGTCTGCAGCACAATCCTTCACCACAGTCTTCGGAGCGAACGCATTTTGCCATCTCTTGGCCTGGGATTTGGCCAGTCACCAAAACAGATAGTTACCAAGCAGCTCTTAGCTTATCTGTTATTGCATGCAGGTCAGTTTTTCCCCTCTCACCCTTTCATCTTTCTAATTTTAAATCTTGTATGATTATTATTAGCGTCGCTTTAATCTATCCGTAAAACCTAAACTCATCTTTTTGTTTCACTGTATTTCCCTCTACTGAACCCTTTTATATTATGGATCTGTTTCATCGTCTATTTCCTTTACCTTTTTTCTTTTCCTTCCTTTTGTGTTTTGGACGTGATTTTCTTCTGTTGGGATTGTTTGGTTCTTCTTTTCTTGATTTTTTGCATTGTCCTGCATCAACACAAGAAGAGCATAGAATTTAAAAAGAGACTGTAAAACTTTTATCAATAATTTCAAGGGGTGTAATTTTTGCAAAATCCCTCGTGACTTGTCAGCGGCGGTGTCACCGTTTCATGCGGCTGTGACGCTGATAATGCACAAATTACATACATGTTGCCTTATAGTGTAAGAATTTCTACACAGCAATTTAAGCAGTTAGATGTTTGAACTTAATGTGTTTCTCCCGGCCAGTTTATAGGCTATGTATACTTGGTGCATGTCTCAGCGCTCCAGAAGGAGTGCGCCAGCTACCGATGGCCGGACACTGAACCCACCGCACAGAACATGAAAAACTGAAGAAAAAGGAGGAGATGGGATGCCGGGAGAAGCACTCTAAAGCCCTCATATAATCTGTAAATACGTGTTTTATTTATGGACGGCGGTTTGGGTGGAGCTGAAAAACCTCACGATATTTCACAGTGCTCGATATCAAGATTGTCATTTACAGATTTACGTTTAGGTTGCTTAATTTTTCGTAATAATATTAACATCGGGCTTAATCAGTAGTCAGGCAGGTTAGTTTAATAGCAAATATTATTGAGTTCCACCGGAGAAATATACAGACCGTTAATGCAGTGGAGTCCCTGACAGCAGACGCCGATCCCCTGACAGCGGCGTCTCTCTGTCCGGCAGGCAGTGCACACGGGAGCCTTTTGCGACGCTTGTTCACAGTATTCCTGATTGCCACAGTCACGATCAACCTTACAGGTCGTCTGCATAATGCAACACAGGTGGAATTACTAACATTAATTTCATTTCACACACACATAGACTTAGAATCAAAATATATGCATACCCTTAAAATCTCATAATGAAGTAACCCACGTTCGAGCTTGGTTTTTAACCCAAATCGTACACACATGTAACGTAGGTTCATGTCTCTAATCCCTGTTTGCCCTTGGCTTCAAAGTTGTTGCAGTTACTAAAATAACTACAAGTGAGAATGAAAAAGTAAGGATGCAATCGTGTTCTCACCTGATTTACTGGTCCCAGTGAAGTCGATGGTCGTATTATGTTGTTCCCAGACGCTCTGCTAACGAAAGCCGGCATTAGGCACGCCGACAGCAGCACACACGCCCACATACCTGACCTTAAGCACGCTGTATCCCACTTGCTTGTCTAAAGCGACTATATACACCGATTTTATCAATCGTAATCGATGGGAAACCCTCTTTAAATGTTATTTAATACTTAGTCATTTATAACATGTTACAATATTCTACCGTTATATTTTGGAAAGTAGTTTTAGATCACTTTGGCCAGTACCCTTCCTTGTCCAGATTCAAGTCAGATGCCTTCTGAATAGGAGGATCTAATTTATATCTAATTTTATCAGCGCCCACCCTCCCCCAATAAATATCCTGTAGCTTTAATCGTCCTTACATCCCCCAAACACCCACCCATTCTGAAAACATAGACGGCCTTTTGAAATTTATTTAGAACAAATGCTGCAATAGCTTTGAAAGAATCGCCGCGGTAGATTCGGATACGGGCTGCTTCCTGGACCGGATTACTTGGATAATCTGTATCTCCTGGGGGAAGTGGTGAAAGGGCTTGTCGTTATTAATTACACCTTGAAGGTAAAGAATCACCAAGCCTTTGCTGGCTGGTATCAGTAACGGTAGTGGGTTGTACGCGGTCTGTAATTTGCGGGATAGTGATGACACACCATTACAGTTACATCTGTTCTTGTTCTCTGTCGTCCACTATGCATGAAGATTTAAGAAGTTTTTCCCAACCAAATAAATATAGGTTTTGACAGACATATAGGTGCTGTGCAATTATACAAAATGTTTTAAGGAACAATGAGGAACAGGGTTTTATCCTTTATAATTCGGGTCGAGCCATCACCAGAATCGACACATGTACTCGCTCACATCTTCGTGTTTCCGCAGGCTTGCCTATAGGCTATACGCTTCTTACAATACTAAGACAACCAAACACTGGTGGGAAAGGCCATAGTCCTTAGAGAAATTATCAATGAATAACAACCTACAGAGAGCAAGTTGGGGAGGTGTAAAGAGAATTTTCCCACAGGAATCAATACAGTATGTATGCGCATATACATAATTACTTAATATATAATAAATAGTCACCAAAAGGTATTTATTTATGTATTTATTATATATAATAAATACATAATAGTAATTACTTAGATATCACAACTTTTGAAAATACATGCAATACTTAAATTGCATGTATAATAGCTAATAAATCTTAAATTGCAATTTTTTTGAGCTACAAGATTTGTTTAAACAGGTCTAAATATAAACCCAAAAACTAAAATTTTTCATATATTAAGAAGAGCTTCTTTGTCAATATTTGTTCTATAATGTTATTATTTTTATTATTGAACTTGTGTAGCAGCCAGTTGGCTGGCCACAGTGGTTAGTGGTTACCAATCAAAAACACCTAATAAAAAAGATAAGGATATTAAATTGGGTGAAACATTCATTTAAACATCACAGATGTTAAAGGAAATTGTACTGCTTTGTATGACATTCAGAAAGAGAGGTTTGGGAAGGTAAAGGACAGCCATCTAAATGTCTGGTGTGTCTGTTATTTGCTTGTCTGCTTATTTATTTGAGAAAATTCATTTTCATGACCAACACAAATAAGCTATATATGTACATATATCTATCTTTCAGCCACTTATCTTGGTTTGGGGGAGTAAGGAAGAACAGAGAATGTACAGCCTTAATGGGCTCGACCCAAATTATACCTTAATGGTCCATCACAAGGCATATACACAGCAGACACATATTTGGGATCTGAAACCCAGTCTGTGTTTGAGCCCCTGCACCTTCTTGTGTATCTACAGTAGAATCAAAATAACTAGCAACAAACTAGCAATTTATCATGGAAAATATTTTCTCATGTTTTAGGAAATATCCTCTCTAACATTATCAAGAAAGCCTACTGACACTGACACTGACTCACTGTGTTTGAATGAATGGCTGAGAGGGAATGGCGACCATGCCATCACTAGGTTTACACTAGGCTTATACCCCAGCCCACGGAGTGCCCACACTCACCCAGCATTCAACATTCCTGGCATGAGTGGAGGATGGAGACCAAAAACCAGAAGGTGATGGAAACCCCTATGCTGACCTGCTCCAGCAAAAGACACAGGTGGGGGTTTTTGTCAACAAGGAACAGGATGACCACCTCAAACACTGCTGCAGACAGGTCCTGATGAATGAGGAATAGCAGGACACACAAAGCTCTAGTAAGATCTAGTTACTGCAGCACTCAGTCCACTGATGGGGAGATTGAGTACTTGTCCTCCTTGACTCGTACAAGTTTCTGGCATCCTAGCAGTATCCCCCCCTCCCCTTTCACGATGGGAAACTATTGGGTCTGGCAGCCGGGCTTCTGTTTCTCTGACCAGGTCCTACCACATCAACCTGTTAAAACAGTGAATGAAGCCACAGCCCCTCCTGCCAGCCCACTGTATGGTACCTTCAGAAAAAATCCACACAAGGGAGGACCGTAGCCCAGCTGAGAACCAGGAGGTGGAAGAGGTTATTGAAGGCTACCGAGATGTGTTCTTCAGCTTCCCACGATGCACATACCTTATCCAGCGCCACAACAAGACTTGGTCAAAGAGGAGGTTGAGAAGATGTGACAGTTGGTGACATTGTGGTGTCATTAAATCTCTGGTCCAGTCTCATTGTGATGGTTCATAAGCGAGCCAGTACCATTGAATGGTTAAACATGGTTGCCCAATTTGATGGCTACTGCATGGCTTGCAAGGATGAACTGGTCGAGTGTCTAGGTTAGGTCTACCTCATGTCCACACTAGACCTCATCAAGGGTTAATGGCAGTTATACCTCAGCCTGGCTGCCAAAGGGATGGCTTCAGTATGTCCAGTGGTTAGAAAAGTGGTACCTCGGTTCTCAAACTTAATCCGTTCCAGATTCCGGACTGAATCCTAAAAAGTTCGAGTTCTGATCGAATTTTTTGCATAAGAAATAATGGAAAACCAATTAATTGGTTCCTAGCCCCCCAAAATTACACCTTAATATGTTTTTATTTATTTATTTATTTATTTATTTATTTAGCATTTAAACACAAAATTAACAGGATAAAACAAGAAGAGCATTTTTTTTCTTAATGGCTTC
>JAODLC010000044.1:15511995-15532955 GCA_026781145.1 Hippopotamyrus pictus | reverse complement strand
GTTCCAGGTCAAACTGGTTTGTTCGACTGTCAAGAAATTCGAGTTCTAGTGAGTTCGAGAACCGAGGTACCACTGTACTGTGTCCTCCTTTTATGGGTCCATATAGCACCTGCCGCCTCTATAACTATGGACATCATACTTTGCCACCACTGAGAAAATGCAGCAGGCTACCTAGACAGTGTCATCATCCATGCTGAGAGCATGGCAGCATTGTTTGCCTCAGCAGATTGCTGGACTCCATTCAGTAGGCGGGTCTCATAGCCAATCCTGTTAAATGTCACTTGGGGATCATCAAGTCCTGCTATCTGGGGTTCCTTGATGGACTAGGCCTGCTCTGACCTCATCTTATGTGAAGATACTGACCATTCTACCTGCCCAGAGAACATTCAGTTGTTATTATTATGGCAGTATATATACCGCCACAGGCTAATATTAATCTAGCGCTCGAGCAGCCATATGATGCTATGAGTAAACAACAGAAAACACCCCCCCGATGGAGTTTTCATCATTACCAGGGATTTCAACCAAGCAAATCTTAAGAATGTACTTCCCACATTTTATCAACATGTGAACTGCAAAACCAGAGGGGAAAAGACATTGGATCATGTTTATACAAACATAAAGGATGCTTACAGGATCAAACCACACCCCCACCTTGGACAGTCTGATCATCTTACTCTGTTTCTTGTCCCTGTGCACAAAGCCTTTGTTAACAGTGCTAAACCAACTAGCAGGTCTGTCAAAGTTTGGCCTGAGGCTGCTGTCTCCCAACTCCAGGACTTCTTCAAACACACAGATTGGAACATATTTTTCCATTAGACCAATTTAGATGCATATACTTCATCTGTACTATCATATATTAATTACTTCATGAACAACATAACTGTCAGCAAAAGAGTGTTCCCAAATGAGAAACCGTGGATGAATAGTGAGGTCAAACAGCTGCTCAGGGTGAGGGACACAGCATTTTAAATCGGGAGATATCTCAGTCGATAGAGCCACCAGAGCTATTCTTCAGAGAGGCATCAGGTCTGCAAAGCTACAGTACAAACAGCAGATTGAGGAGGACCTTCATCATAACTTGAACTCACAGCAGATGTGGTTTAGGCGTCTGTTCAGTGATGGATTACAAAAAGAAGAGCGACATACAATGCACGCTAGCCAACAACAATGCCAACCTAGCAGAGGAACTTAACGGCTTCTTCGCAAGGTTCAACAAGGACTATAACCAACCTCCAGCCAGCTTCAAAGTGACAGGTGGCTCAGAGCCTTTGGTCCTTCACATGCACTCAGCAACATCAACATTCGGGAAGCAGCAGGTCCTGATACTGTGCAAGGACGTGTGCTCCAGGCCTGTGCTCACCAACTAGCGGAGGTATTTACACACATATTAATCTCTCGCTGTCCTTACATAGAGTTCCCGCATGCCTGAAATCCACAACCATAGTGCCTGTTCCAAAAGCACCCATGATTACCTGTCTCAATGGCTACCGACCAGTTGTTCTCATCCCAGTCATTGCAAACTGTTTCGAACAACTGTTACTCACCCACATTAAAGCCTCTGTCCCAGCTGATCTAGATCAACACCAGTCTGCCTACTGGACAAACAGATCGACTGAGGATCTGTCTGGCTTTGCATGCTGCCCTCTCGCACCTGGAAAAGACCAGCACCTACATTAGGATGCTCTTTGCTGACTACAGCTCGACATTTAACACCATCGTACCAAAGCCACTTGATCAACAAACTCAATGCATTAGGTTTGACTCCCTCCGTATGCAACTGGTTACTGCACTTTCTCATCAACCGCCCCCAGTCTGACAGGTTGAGCAAGTATACATCATCCACCCTCATCCTGAGCGTCGGTGTGCCACGGGGCTGTATGCTAAGTCCCCTCCTCTATGCACTTTTCAACCATTATTGTTAAATTTGCGGGCGATACAACTGTCATTGGACTCATACCAAACAATGATGAAGCTGCATATATGGAGGAGGTTTGGAATGTAACAGAGTGGTGCGGCACCAACAACTTGGCCTTAAACACCAAGAAGTCCAAAGAAATCATTGTGGACCTTAGGACTAATAAAGAGACCAGTCACAGTCCAATAACCATTAAAGCAGAGGCTGTGGAGAGAGTCTCCAGTTTCAAGTTTCTGGGAGTCACCATCACGGAGGATCCCTCCTGGGCTGACAACACCTCAGTGGTAGTGGGCAAAGCACAACAGCACCTCTATTTTCTGAGAAGGCTATGGAGAGCTAACTTCCCCCAGAAGCAGCTTGTTAAGTTTTACAGATGCACTATGGAGAGCATTTTGACGATTGCATGACAGTGTGGTGGAGCAGCTGCACCAAAGCTACTAAAAAAGCCCTGCAGTGAGTGGTAAAAACAGCACAGGCCGTCTTCGGCCCGGAACTGCTGCTGCTGGACCATCTACACAAGGGCTAAAAGCATCATGAAGGACATCACTCATCCGGGACATACTTTGTTTAAGTTCCTCCCTTCAGGAAAGTGCTTTAGATAAATCTGTACACATATAACAAACTAAAAATAGCTTTTTTCCCAAGAGCCATAAATCTGCTGAACTCTGAATTCCCTCAGCCTGAGATAATCTCTCACTGAATATGAGCAATAAGTTATGTTGGTAATGCTTAATGAACTTCTTGCTAATATGTGCAACAGTAACTGTTGCCGCTGTGCACTGGGCAGTAATAATAATAATAATTTCCCCTGCCCCATCCTAAGTACCAGACAAGGGCCTTTGGCCTGGCTGAGTACTATCATTGATTCATCCTCCCACTTTCAGATCTCATCTGCAAAGGCCGGATTGACTCTGTCCAGTGGAACGAGAATGCCCAGGTCCACTTCCAGGGTATGAAAGAGGCCCTCACCACTGAACTGGTCCACCACGCCCCCAAATTTGAGCTGTACTTCTGACTCACCAGTGCCTGAAATGTCAGCTGCTGTCCTCTCCCAGGTCTTCAGGGCATGGTACACCCAGTGCTATATATCTTGCAGAAGCTCACTCCTGCTGAACAATGGTACATTACTGAAGAATGGAAAGCCCTGGACAAATGAGGCAACCATGAGGAAAGGTATTCCTTCCTCAGGCAGCCATTTACCCTCATCCCTATCCACGTTGCTCTGCGGATGGTGACCTGGCCTAAGAACACCAATGGCCGAGTGGCTGCTGGTTCCATACCCTCCAAGACAATTTTTTAGCACATCATCAAGTAGGGACACCTCATATGAATGCAAATTGCCTCTTCCTCATGCACTGTCATTGGGCCGCTATGGGGGGTAAACTTCCATCCATCCTCCTTGCATGTGAAGTGGCCTTGGGCCCTTATAATTCTGGGGGGGTTGGGGGTGAGGGGAAGGCCTGTTGGGAGTCCAGCGAAAAGTAACTGGTGGTCAATAATTGGACAATCTTCCTTTGTATATTTTCCGCATTCCTATAACAAACCTCACCTCTAAATGGGGTGTTTATCTACCTCACTGTCACCCCCCCCCCACCTCCTCTTCGCCTGCCACAGAGCTCAACATCCATCCATCTACTGATCTGGTTCAGAGTGGCAGGGCCTGGAGTCTATCCCAGTGTCTCCCAGTCCGGTCCTCAGGAACCTGCAGACAGTTCACATTTTTGCTCCCTTCCAGCTCCTTGCCTGACAGTCCACATTTTTGCTCCCTACTGCGAGTTGGAAGGGAACAAAAACATGGACCATCTGTAAGTACTTGAGGATCAGGTTGGGAAACAATGATCTCTCCTCTAGTAGTCTAAGCTACAAGCTTGGGGTACACCCTTAATGGGGTGCTGGTCCCCATAAACATATAACAGGGAACATTAAGAGACCTCAGTTATCCTAATTAGAAAGCCACACAACACAAGCAGAACATGCAAACACTGCAGTGGGATTCAAACCTACCACACGGTGGTATGAATCACTGAGCCACCATGTAGCACAGCAAGTTTGTGTGCATTCTAGCACAAACTCTCATTCCCCATGCAACCAATTTATAATGAACTGCACATCAGACCCTCATCCAGAGATCAGGGGAGTTAACAGCACGAGTTCCAAAAAAAAATTGACTTTCCAAACTAACTCTTGTACACAACACATGAGCAAAGAGTAAATGGAAAATTAGCATACATTTAGACAGATGGATGCTTTTCAAATATTAAATAATATTTAGTAGCTCTTTACATTAATTGCACCTTCATAAGGCATTCATAGAACATTCGTAAGCATCGTGTAAATAATCCTTAACATCTTAACATACCTTACTGGATGTAATGTACATAATAAAACATTACAAATTTATACGTTTATAATGTTTTGTTATTATCATACAATGTTTGTTATTAATGTATATTAGAGCTGTTTATATATGTTAGGATGTTAAGGTATACTTACATACTGCTTACGAATGTTCTATGAGTACATTGTGAAGGTGCTCTGAATGTTCTGTGAATGCATCATGAATCTGCAGTTAATGTAAAGCATTACCCAATATTTCAACAACATAAACAATTACACTGTAAAACACAGAGGACATTTGGTACCTGCAACTGGTAGAGACTTGTTTCTTAAAGAAGTCAGGATCCTCCAGCCCAAACATCCCCTATATTATCTCTTCCTCTCAGAAAACCTTGTGATTATATGTGTCTGGAAGCATTACCTGCTTTTGTATCTGTTACCGCTAATCTCCCACAGCCAGTGTGGAAGAGCCGGTAAGGGCCTTATTACAAAGAGAGAGGCTTATCTCTCTGGAAGCTTTGCAGTGAGGTGGGGTGATTGAGCTGCTGCCTGCCATGCACGGGTTTCATAGAGGGAAGCCGGCCTTTGTAGCACAGTGACTGGCTAGACAAGATTTCAGAGATGCTGCCCTCGGAGATTTGCTCACCCCTCAACTTTGAGCACTTGATGAGGTCAATCTACATGACCTTTTCTTTAGGTTGTCTTTGCTTTGCCCTTGAAGTTCACAACTATACGGTTCAAATAGTTTCGTTCATTAATATATCTTTTAGATATACATAGATAATCCACTTCATCAGAACTTTGGGTCACATTCATATAGGCAGTCTGTAGGTTATGAATGAGTTCCGTTCCCTAAGTCTATTTCTAAGTCGAATTTGTAGGTAAGATGAAAAAATAATAATACAGTACAAATAATAATGGTAATAATAAATGTATTATTATTATACAGTAATAATAAAAATCACTACACACTGTACTGTACGTCGAACTGACGAATTGCAGAAATCGTGCAGTGCTTCCACGAAACTATAGTGTCACAAAGTACTGAATTCGTTATGAACCATTGTATTTAACCCAAATTTTTAAATAAAATAGGCTTCATGACAGTCCATCTGTAAGTACAAGTTGTCCATAAATCGAACTTTCTAAACCCAAGGACTGCCTGTGTATAAAACGAGAATGGACCTGTGCAAAGCTTTACTCCCGAAGAAGGTCTTTGAGTAAAGCTTGTGGTAACACAGAAATGCACACAGGACCTCGTGGGGGGGGGGGTTGGCAGCCCTGTCTCTGGGGGGCTGATTTCTGGCTCCATGAGAAATGTGAGCATGTGCAGCTCCCTTCCTTATTCCATTTAGACAGGCTTCCTGAAGCCAGCCTCAGGCTGTGGATGTGCCTTTGGGAACCAGCACCTACTCTGAGCCCCATTCTGAAGGACAGACTTCAATAAGGCCTGACTGACCTTCAGGCTTCAACCTTCTATTGCCTCCTACAGTCCGGCAATAATTATTAAGAATGCGAGATAAAAATCATCAATTATATTATGACTGGTGATTCTAGGGTTCATAAAAGAATTATCCATCCATGTTAATGGAGGAATCACATGTTCTCAAAGAATCCTTTGCATATGAAATAATATAAATTTCAGGAAGATTCCATATTTCTACGAGAAAATTAAATCAGTCAACACGACTACATTGCACTATGGAAAAATGTGTGCGTCAAAGAGCCGTGGGAAATATGGTCGCTGCGGTCCTTTGACGACAATTCTCGGAGAACTGGGGGGGGGGGTGGACTGTTGACACAGAGCAGAGGTGCAGCGGAAATACGGCACGTGTCCTGTCCGGCGTCCGTAAAGGGCGGCTCGTCACCGAGGCTGAAGGGGTTACTGTGCCTGAGATCACTGATAACCAGGCTTTGTGAATCTGACTCGCTTGCAGGGTTTGCCCCAACCTGATAAGACACAGCAGATGCACTCAATTACCACCCTCTGTGACGCAGTAAATTTGTGTGCATGTGTTACTGGCTCGGTCTTCAGGGTAGAGGTGTACTTCATATTGAGGGGTGGGATTAGACGTGACTACCTTATTACAAAAGGCTGACCAAACCCCCCCAAGCAGACGCCGGAGCTCTTAAATAGCTTGTCTGGTGGGAGACACACAGTGTCTGACTCGCCCCTGGCCTACACCTACAAGACGTGCCTTTGGCCATGCCGTCCTGGACCTAACTGACCGACGCAAGCCCTGCAAGCTTGTTCTGAGGGACAAAATGAGCCGGATACTTTTCCACTAGGATTCTCTTTTAATGTGACGAGGTTCCTCTGCTTTACTCCATTCTTACTCCAGCTTTACTTCATGCTATACTGCATCAGTGGCTTGGACTTCACCTATTCATTGCCAACAAAAAACTGTAAAAAGTGTTGCTGCTGCTGTTGAAGTCCTCACTCACATAAGTTTGTAAGTAGCGCTCATGCAAATATACACATATGTATATATATGTGTGTGTGTGTGTGTGTGTGTGTTTGTGCATATGTGTTATATATAAATGTCCCCACAATGTGATTTTGAAGTTTGTTTTTTTTTTGGTCCCCACAAGGGGAAGCTCAGTTTTATAAAAAATATGTGACTGCAATCAAGAACAAAAAATGCCAGAAGTCTTATATTTTGTTTGGTTACTTATGGGTAAGGTTAGGGCTGGGTATCGGTTAAAGTTGTCTTTGTTGGGATTAGGGTCCTTCCAATAGAAATGAATGGAGGGTCCCCACAAAGATATAAATACAAAAGTGTGTGTGTGTGTGTGTGTGTGTGTGTGCAATTAAAAGAAAATGTTTAATCTAATGCCATAATTTATTGACATTTTGTAACTGTTAATAGCAGATCAGGTAACAGCTGACTAATAGCTTCATATATCAGAATGATTAGAGTGCACTCAATGTTATCGATGTGGCTATTTGTATGTGAACCCAACTTTCTATAGCATTCAGTATTACTTTTCAAATTTAAATGGACCCTCAGATTGTCTTGATGTTCCGCAAAAAAAAAAACAAACAACACAAATGAGTCATTTGACTTAAATTGGCTTCTAACTACATTCAGTGCAGAGTTACACTGGAAACAGACCATGGGAGAAAGATCCATTTTAAGACCAGAAGCATATTGTCTCTAGGATCATTTCCCTCATTTCTCTGGCTCCTTTGTGAATAGTCTTGGCAGCAGATTGATTGAGATCCACATCTGCCATCCACATATATTGGTGTTTACCCAGTAACCATGGGAGATAGGATCAATAATAAAGCATGGAAAAACAATATACTGGCACATCCATATTTTCAGTGTTGGGCCACTGATGACAATTTTTTTGCCATTTATAGAAAACAGGTCACAGTGAGCCAGGCAAACTCAAATATTTGCATTCTGTTTGCCATAGAGAATATCTATATAATGTTATCAAAAGCAGAAGAATCCGGCCAATACAAAATAATATTTGGAAGAATCTATGCCGTTTGCATGCATCCATCTATCTAAACTTTTTAGCCAATCAAAGGTCTTGATGAGGCTGGAGTCCAGGGCACGAAGCTTGGCCTCAGTACCTCAGAACTCTGTGCCTCGCTAACTGCAGAGCCTGCGTGGGGCCCCTGTACAGCCCCTGCGGTGCAGAGCACCATGTCCAGCCCAAGGCACCTGGAGTGGCTGCGGGAGAGCAGGGGCTCCCGACGTCTGGTGCTGGTGGTGGTGTGTGTGGCCCTCTTGCTGGACAACATGCTGCTAACTGTAGTGGGTGAGTCACACACACACACACACACACACACACACACACACACACACACATCGAAACACAAGACACACATACTGCTCTCTAACCACTGCATATTATAACCACCATAATACCCCTAGGGGCCAGGTTACTAGGTACACTTGTCGCTGGATAGGACTTTGGCCCCCAGAATCACTTTTAAAGTAGAAAAATCATGCATTCTGAGAAGCCTTTCTGCACATCACTGCTATTTTTGCACGTGTGACCTTTCGGTGAGCTTTAATGAGTCTGGCTGTCCCCTCTGACCTTTCTGTGAGCTTTAATGACTCTGGCCGTCCCCTCTGACTTTTCTCACTAACAAAAGCATTTATTTTTGATTCGTCACACATTCTCTGTAAACTCTAGGCACTGTAATGTGTGAAAATCCCAGGAGGGGGGCTGAGATGCTGGAGCCACCATGTCTGGCACCAACCATCACCTGTCTGACACACAGCCTCACAGTAGCTGAGCTTCCTGACTCTGACTCCTTGCTATGTATTTCCAGTAACAATCAGCTACTCTGTTCGGAGGAGCAGATTGTTTGTGTTAATCAGCAAGTGTATCTAAGAAAGTTGCCACTGAGTGTACCTATAGGGTGTGTATTTACAGCAGACTGGCCCATGAGGTTCCAGCCTTTATGTATCTCTGAAAGGGTCCCTGTCATCTCCTCTGTCTTCCAGTGCCCATCATCCCCACGTTCCTATACGCCACTGAGCACAAACTGCAAAACTCCTCACTGAGCTTCAATAACCAGAAGCCCCCAAAGGAGACATCTTTGTCTTCTGTTCTCTCGCTGTACGATAACACCACCTATGTCCGGGAGACCCACACAGCCAAGCCGCCCGATCCCACGCCCCGCGGGGGCCATAACCGTTCCAGCCCTGCCAGCTGCCAGGAGGACAGCGACTTCTTGGTGGAGGAGAATGTGCGTGTGGGGTTGCTCTTTGCCTCCAAGGCTCTGGTGCAGCTCCTGGTCAACCCGTTCGTTGGGCCTCTCACCAACAGGTACGTCGACGAGATGGCAGAGCACAAAGCAAGCAAGAATCCAAGGGAGAAGGTCTCATTTTCACAGAAAGCAGCACATTAACAAGGGATAAACGAAATATGGACAACCAAAATAAAATATATTTGCTTTTCCTTCAGTATTATATAAGGCATGTTTCTGTTTCAAGGATTGGATACCACATTCCGATGTTTGCTGGCTTTGTCATCATGTTTGTTTCCACAATAAGTAAGTGTTTGCATGTGATGTCTTATTGTAAACTGAAGGAACCAGTGTATTTAAATAGCTTTAAATAACCTTATATATAATGCTCAATACTACAGTAAGGTACAATACAATAAGGTACAATTCGGCTTGTTGCATTTACTAGATACTATGATAAAGCTGTTGGAGCTGTTTGTGTTTTGTTATGATGTTATGTGATTCTCTGTAGTGGAGACAGGAAGGGGTGTTAGAGGGATTTAACATAAGTAAATGTAATTAGAAAGTCCTGGGGGTAGAGTACTCATTACCTGACCCCCCACACAGCGTTTTGGTAGACTACGCACATCCAAAATATGTATCCCTGTGCAAACACGGAGCATCCCCTAACCCAGCTTCTGTTTGTGCACGGCTGCCCCACAGTGTTCGCCTTCTCCGGCACCTACGCCCTGCTGTTTGTGGCCCGCGCTCTCCAGGGAATCGGCTCCTCCTTCTCCTCCGTCGCAGGTACGGCTCCCAGCGGCTAACTGGCCTCTAGCCTTCAACCCGACGATAGGCTAATGGAAGCATATGGTGGAAAATGTGATTCGTTCATTGTCTTCTGCTGCGTAGGTGGTGTTTACCTGCCACTTCTCCATTTAGATTAATGTTCCACTGCAGCAGTTTGGATGATGCTATGGCATTCTGGATTACTGCCTTCTCACATTCTGAGCTTTTTGGAAGGTGACATGGTTTTGGCTGGACAAATTCTGGCTTGCGTAGCAATTATTTAGTGTATGCCACGCTAAATCCTTGTGGCTTGGTTCCCACCCTCACTACAGGTCTGGGCATGCTGGCCAGCGTATACACCGACGACAACGAGAGGGGGGTCGCCATGGGCATTGCGCTGGGGGGTCTGGCCATGGGTGTCCTGAGTAAGTCACTAATCTGCTGTCATATTTACTCCTTCGGTCTTGCCTTGCGGTTCCCTGAGCCCAACCGTGTGTCCCCCCCAGGCAGTCAGTGGTGTAGGGTTTACAGGCTGCTACACGCTGCCCTGAGGTTGCCCTGCAGCCTGCTGTCGTGACAGCATGTTCCCCCCATAACATCAACTTTCATTCAATTTACTGTCATTTTGCCACACAGAAGTGTAAAGTGAAACCAAAGGCTTTTATGTGGGGGGTATGGTGCTGCTTTTAACAAAAGTAACAAAGAAATAACATCTACTCTACAACACAGTGCAAGACAGGTGTAGCGTTTAGTGCAACATAATACAAAATGGGGGGGGGGGAGGTCACATAAGGCACTATAATGTAATATAATATGTTTGGCAGTACATGTTACGTGGAGTTTAGATGGTCCCTACAGCAGTACAGAGACATGCAGTTATCCTAGTACTTAACCTTACTAGCACCAGGCTCCAGGCCCATGACCCTGTCCAGAAGCTGGATGGATGGATGGATGGATGGACGAAAGCACAGTAGTATATACTGTGGTGGTACAAGAGTGTATTAAACAATATGGTACAACATGACAAAACAGTAGTACAGTATTTGTATAAGTTAGTGGGTGGTTTGATGTAGGCATTCAAGTACTAATGCAGGGTCAGACGTCACCCTAGTCATGCTCTACTGTACCCGACTCTCCCCACATATCTGAAATGGAAATGTCCTTCACAGTCGGGGCCCCGTTTGGCAGCGTAATGTACGAGTTTGTAGGCAAAAGCGCCCCCTTCCTCATTTTGGCCTTCCTTGCATTATTCGATGGAGGTACGTATACAACTCAAGGTAATGCAATACGTTTGTGTTGGGAAGCAAGCAGTCACTGCATGCTACATGATATTCAACAACACCATGCACAACTGATACTTTTAATTTAATTACATACAATGTTGTACTATTTTATTATATTTTCTGATTGTTTCAGTAAACAAATGAATACAATATGAACTTTAATGCATTATTATTATTATTATTATTTGAATATACTGCTTATTTGCTTAGTTGAGAAGCAGATTATTGTATAAACCTTGCTTTTTAATGGTCTTGAATTACTATGGTAATCATATTACAGAAACAGTCCATTCTAAAGTCATTGAGAAATGTTCTCCTCTGCAGAATGAGCCAGGCTAACGATGATGTGAATGACCACACTAGTGCCCATCAGGGTCATCCATCAGCGTAATTGTCATTGTTGCAGCCCTAACCATAATTAGACAGTAAAGGTCACCTCTTGAACTGTGGTTGCCGAGGACTTTCATCACGTCAGGCCCAGACAGACATCGTGGTGTGTTTCTTCTGAGAGATATTACTCTGAAATGCCAGTTAACGTTTTTTTTAAATGCAGCTTTGCAACTCTGTATACTTCAGCCCTCGAAGATCTCTCCTGGGGTGAGTGACCTGCTTTCAGTCTAACTTTGAAAACGCCCCTGTCCCTTGCTGCGTTAGGAGCCTGTGTGTGTACTGCACACAGCCAGCTCACGGGCTGCCCCATACTCCTATAGCTTAGCCACAGTTTGTCTATGACCTGCTGGGATAGAGACCACAGGAATATGCGTGTCAGATGTCGAAGCCAGGCCGAGTTGGTGAAGCCGGTATTATGATTCTACCTCTAGAGCCTCGAGGGCACGCCTCTGCTGACCTTGCTAAAGGACCCGTACATCCTCATCAGCGCAGGTGAGCTGGGGGGTCTCACGACACCCTCAAGGAGCTCGCCCTTGTTTTAGCCCATACCCGGCTGTAAGATCCAACATCACTACACACTTGTGCCAAAACCCCATTCCATAAAAACAGCATAACGAAGACTACAGGGCGAAGTCGCGGTGCAGGAGACGCCGTAAAGGGGGGAGGATTGACGGTGGTGTCGGTATACCTTAGGCTCCCTGTGCTTCGCCAACATGGGGGTGGCCATGCTGGAGCCCAGCCTCCCCATATGGATGATGCAGACCATGTGCTCCCCGAAGTGGCACCTTGGTAGGTTCCTCCCATGTCCAAGAGGCTCTTCTGCAGGCAAACTCATTATTGCTATGCTTAAACATACAAAACATCTCAAAATGTGCCTCCGGATCATTCCATCACACGAAGCTTCGCTGCTGCTTGTTTCCTAAATCACTTCAAGTTCACTTACATGATCTGTGTTGGTGCTCTTCAGGGATGGCTTTCCTGCCAGCCAGCATATCTTACCTCATCGGAACCAATCTGTTTGGCTCACTGGCCAACAAAATGGGAAGGTACATATTTGATTTCTGATCTAGTTCATTTGAACAATTAATGACATTCCGCTCGCTTCCACGCTCTGTCACATTTTAGTCAGCGTTTCCCCCAGTGTCTGAGCACGCTGACCTCTCAAGCTCCACCGGTTAGCAGTGTGTCGGTGGTGGTTCACAGTCCAGGTCTGGTCTGCGGTGACCTGTTGGCTCTTCCTTCAGGTGGCTGTGCTCCATGATCGGGATGCTTGTGGTTGGAATCAGCCTTCTTTGTGTGAGTACTGCATCTAGTGTCTCGCTTGTTGGCTTACTGCCTTACTCTGCTAGTGCGGTGACAGATTTACTTGTCTTTTCATTGCGTGGCAGGTCCCTTTAGCGAAAAACATCTACGGTCTCATTGGGCCAAATGCTGGTCTGGGTTTTGCAATCGGTAAGTGCAGACGACATAATTAAAGTAACAACTTATATTACCAATTAAACAAGAACGCTTGACTTATTAGGACAAAAAGGTTACAATCCATTGAGTAAGATGACAAAGTATTATATATCAGAAAGGAACCTTAACTACCTTGTTTACAATGTTTCCACTGTGGTTCAGGGATGGTCGATTCCTCCATGATGCCCCTCATGGCCTATCTAGTCGACATTCGTCACATTTCTGTATACGGCAGCGTCTACGCTATTGCTGATGTGGCGTTCTGCATGGGATTCGCTATTGGTAAGGAGGGTTTCATCCTGTCTCGTAAAATATACTTGCTACCTTACGGCACAACACTGAAAGATGTCGAATGTTTGAATTATTTTATAAGCAGCACATACGACTCAATGTATGAGATTGTCGCCAAAGATCGAGAAAAAGACAGCAGTCGTGTGTGATAGTGTTTGCATGTAAGGTGTGTTCCGTGCGAGGAGAGGATGTCTTGGTTACCGCTCCGTATCGCCACCCGCTTCTCCGGCACAGGCCCGTCCACAGGGGGTGCCATCGTAAGAGCCATTGGATTCCCCTACCTCATGGTGATCATCGGCGTCGTTAACGTCCTCTACGCACCCCTGTGCTGCTTCCTGAGGAGCCCGGCAGCCAGGGAAGAGAAGATGGTGAGTCTCAGGCCTTGTCCGTCCACCACGGCCCCACGTAAATCCAGGATTCCCTCTGGCATCTGGCCCTTCACAGTTCAGTATGCCTCGAGGATCGGCATTCACGCCACTAGGCGACTCGACCCAAGCCGTAGACCTTTAGAGACATTAGCATTACCACATCCCGGGGAAGGAAGTGTGCGGCCTATTGAACACTTTCCTTTGCATTCTTATCAAGCAACGCCCTCCTGGTTCAAAAGCCGAACGCTGTTCTCTGAACGTAATGTGGGCAGGTAGTGGGTGGCTATTCTAGCAGAAAGAGACACTTGTCTCTCCCCAACAATAGGGGGATGGGAGGAGCGGACAGGAGCGTAGAGCATGACAAAGCAAACGATACACTTACCCTGTTAACAATAATGGTCCCGCTAATGGCAGGCGCTGGGAAACACACGGGGACAAGGATTCAAAGGATATTAAAGGCGGGGCTCAGATCCGTCAAGTGGCCCATTTGATACCTGCGACACCATATGTGCTCAGAGGGATCGGCACACGGCCAGGATCCACTGGCGCTGCACCAACAGCCTGATGTCTGTTACTGCTCAAAACATTACTGAGGCACCTGTTTGAATGTGATGATGCATTATTTCACATTTTCTGCTGTGCTTGCTTATAATCCCCTAACAGGCCATTATCAGCCAGGAGTGTCCCATGCCTGTGAAGAGGTACAACACTCAGAGACAGCGGCAAGAGTTTCCACTGAGTGACGAGAGTGAGGAGGAAGCTGGGGAGTGACCCTGACCCTGACCCTCACACACACACACACACACACACACAAACACACACACACACACACACACAAAAACATGGAGACACACTGAGCGAAGCATTAAAAAATGAACTACATATAATTATTTCAAATAAGAGGCAGCACAGATTTACTGCCCTTTGATGTGTTGGCCTTGGAGTTTACATGCAGTCTGCTGGTCCTCGTTCTCCGGATCCTTCAGGTGCGCTAAATGTCCTCTGCATATTAGCCCTGTGTGCCTCGCACTTGTAGTTTAAGGTTATCACACATCCAGGCTGTAGTTTTCATTTTCTTGGCCTTATAGAAGTTAACGTGAAAAGACTAGGTTGCCAACATGACTTTATAATGGCACCGAAGACAATAAGCATTAGTGTTTTCCCATTTACTGTCATGTCTTACATAGTGTATGATGGTGTATTGTCCATTAAAGTACAAAATATTATTTTATGTAATATGTAACAGCCTGAATATTAGAATCAATTGGGTGAAGTTTCCTAATGATTTATAAATTTACATTAAGTGGTTTTGGTTGGTATAGAGTAACATATGATATCTTGTGAAAATGACAAGAAAGAAATGCAATGTTTCATTATAACTTCTCGATCATGAAGACGAAAAACAACACAACGCGCTTCAAAATATGTCACCATATTCACAGACGTTGTCAATCTTGCATGAAGATTGCTGCAGTTGTTCCTGCGCATCTCATCCTTCCTCCTAACACACAGTGAAAAAAGGGATGTTTCTCAGCAAAATGGTTTGTCAGTTATAATATAAAAATTGTTTGTTTAGTTATATCTCATTTGCCTCTATTTTGCTATACCCATTTTATTTCTTTGAAGAGGAAACCTGGTTTGGCGTGTAGTTGTGCTATCGTGAGAAAATGTTTTAATAAAAAATTACACAAAACCATACAAAAGAGTGGTTTTAGTTCTATGGGGTATTTACAAGTGAGAAGAACCGTTATTTGGTTTAAAAGGAGCTAAACATTTTGAGTCTATAAAAAGACTCTGCTTATATATTTTTGTCCATATTGATCCTTCAAACATACACACAGCTTACTCTGTACAAGGATGTGGTCAGACTGAAGCGAACCTCTGGAAACACAAGGCTAGAGAGTTTTTATTGATTCTCTGTAACACAGGGACGTGTGTCTGTCTGTGCATATCAGTGTTATCTGCAGAGGGGCCATCTTAGCGGCCTTTTAATATCCCCTCGGGCTGAAGCCAGGTACCGTATTATCTGTTATATCCGGGCTGCGCTTGTAGCGAAGGACGGCGCTGAAAGACAGGAAGTCAGGATGTGGGATGAGATCAGCATCAGCGAAACTCCCATGCTATCGATTCTCACATCTCATAAATACAGATCTTTGGGACCAGTAAATATGAGGCTCTGCTATGGAGTTGCCTGAGGACAAGCTCTTCAAATCTCACATGGAGGAAGCTGCCCTCAGCCTTTCCCCTAACATTATCTCATGCAAATAATAACCAAAATGTAAGCTACACGACAACTTATAAACCCACTTTAAATAGTGTTTTAATTGTGTTTTATGACAAGCTAATTCAGCAATTACACTACAGAAGGAGCCAGTGGCCATTTTTGCCGAATTAAATACAAAAATTTGTTAAATTTTCTAGAGATGGGTTTCCTTATACAAATACAAATATACAAAAATAAGATCTCTAAAAATTCAATATTAAAGGGTTACTTTTAAAACATCTTTCTTTTTCCATTGCCAAAAAGGAAACATAAAGCAATATGTTGGCCCCTTACAGGTTTAATATCCATGTTTAACAAGTTATTGACATCACACTTCCCATTCTGTCCCCCAACTCCTTTGATTTGTGTAAGCTGAGTCAACAAAGTTAGACACCTGTTTGCTGTCACGGTGGGCGTAATAGGAAGCCTGGCGCTAATTAAACATTCAAGCCTGCCCCAGCTGCTCTCAGATAACAGTGCGCTGGGTCATGCAGGGGAGCAGTGCATCATTTTCACAGCGGGTGTGGCGAGGTTTCATCGAATTTCCTGGGAACTTGGGCATATTAGCACGCCACATACGGGGAAATCCCGCGTTCAGGCTCACTGGGAGTCAGTCTCACCGTACAGGATGCCAGGGGTGCGAAAGTAGGAGAGGGGCTATTAAGTTGTTAATTTCAGTAAATACTGCAGCAATTATGATCAAAGCAAAGTACAGGAGATCAGTGACAAAAATGCAAAAGGGCAGAAACCCATTGATCCTACCAGTATGTGTAGCTTATGTTCACTTGTATGTCTTCTCTGGCTTTTTCCTCTGTTACAAGAACAAACACAATGGAACAGTTAATAGAGCCCATTGATGGCCCTGACAGTGCGGCGCTCCAGGGGTAAATAGCTACAATAATCCTCAATGCCGATGCTCATTTTAGAAGTAAAACAATGTCACCTATGAGAACAATAGCTAGTAAATTCATGTGTGACATCTATTTTAAGTACAGCTCTTTTAAATATGCATATAACTGCATCAAAAAAAGAAATGCTAAAGTCAGTAAAGGAAGCAGGGTGTATTGAAAACAGGTTCCCACAGACAGGTGTGGCTCCTGAGATAATTAGGCAAACCACATCACATTGGAGGGGATGTGTAAAAACGTTGGGCAGGCCCTCCTGCTGGTTGTTTTGGCTTCCATGGTGATAATAATAGCTGTCAGAGAGGGGTGATTTTTGAGATAGTTTTGCTGGGTGCTTCAATGGTGAAGGTTTCCCAAACGGCATGTACCAAGGAACAATGGCTCAAGCAATACTGGAATGGACGTCCACCCCTACCTGTGCTGCCTGTGCATTGGTTCAAGTCAAAATAAGCGAGACACTCCAAGTCGGTTCATTGTAAAGTTTTACTGGGTGGTGTTTGTTGTAAATGCCACAGATGTTTATTATGATTAGGTTACAGTGCATAATCCCCTAATTACATCTAAAAAAGTAAGTAAGGGGCTGCAGAGATCACAGGCAGGAGTATAGCGAACAGTGGAAAACTGAGGTAAAATATTTTCAACACTTTTTGAAGAGAAATAAAAACCGACAAGGTTGAGTGTTTGTTTCCCGTAACGAATGGTTCAGTCTGTCCTGTAATAGCGGGAGGTGCATTTTCCTGGCACGGTTTCCAGCTGCTTAACCCCTCAAAGGGAAAAGTGACTGCGAAGAAGTTTAAATCCATTCAGTGTTAATATTCATCTGGTGGTGAAGCATTTCTATCCTGATGGGAATGGAATCTTCCGGGGTGGCGATGCTCCCAATCCATACAGCACCAGCAGTAACTGCATGGTTCAATGAGCAGGAAAATAATGCAAGCCATATGCCAAGGAATTCCCAGTCAGCAGAAGTCGGTATAGCAGAGCATTTGCGGGAGATTATGGAGCTGACCTGAGCGTTTTCCACCGCTAGCAAAACACCAAATAATGGAATTTCTTCTGGAAGAATGGTGTCGCATCATTCAAGGAAAGATCTAAACCCTCATTGAATCGATGCAGGCGAAATATTCACGTTAAATGAGGTTCATGGGTGTCATGCTTTTTATAACTTGTTAATAAGTTATTCGTGTATGCTGTATAAGTATTACATGGTTAATTTTAAATAATATTCCGTTTAGCGATGACCTAATGAAGCAATAAGCCTTGTGAAATAGGCGCCCTCTGGTGGCCGTTAAGAGAGTATGCTGGTGCAGTGTCTGTCTGTACTAGCATGAAATGTTTCCGCCGTGCCGGGCGGAGGCATTTTAATGTGACACCCTGAAGAAACGTGTTTTGCTGGAAGGGTACTGCGAAGCAAATGGAAGACGTTTTGTGGCCATTATGGATTACATCGTTCAGCTTGATGGGACTTATTTAAAATAAACACCAGTCGTTTCACTTAATATATTGAATGAACGTCCGAAAACCGTAAGACATTCGTGTCTTTTAATCTCAAAATGTTACCGCCCCGCTAGCTGTCGGTTAAAAAGCAATATCTTATCTTTATATACATGCGTTCCCAAGGAAGTCTACAAAAATAAATAGAACAATATAAGATGAAGAAAGTGCAGTAGTGCAATCATATGTTTAGAATTAGCGGCATTGTGAACAGTAGCCGGTATAATTAAAAATTAGCAGCGCTAACTAAACTGTCGCTTCTTCTGAAACGTAGTAGCGTCACGCTTTCGCCCGCGATTCATATTGAAGCTGTATTGTTTTGACGATAATACACATTTTATTCTACTTGCGTTAAGAAAGTAATAGGATATAATGTTCACAGTTTTTAATTTTATGTCTAGGACTACTTTAATCCGGCATTCAGAAATGAATGGGACATTCAATGGAGAAATCACTTCGACCCAGATATAAGCAAAACAGGAATTAAAAGATTTTCCTTACAATGTTTTCTTATTTTATTTATTTAAGGCTGGTCTAGAAATGGACCTGCCCGAAACTCTGCACGGGCTCCAGATAAAGGAGGGAGATGGAGACTCCAGCCCTGGTCTTCAGTCTGGGCGGCCGGTCCCCGAGGTGCTCCGCCAATTCCGGGACTCTCTTGGCGACATACGCTCCTCCTCGGAACGGCAGCCCGGAATTGTGAACAATATCAGGAAGCTCTTTCAGACTGGTAGTGTCCACTGGCTTTTCTCTGCTTGTTGCACCAATGCAGACTCTGATATGGTTAAAGTGTACAGTGATTTCCTGGGCTCGGTGACTGGCCTGGCTGCTCTGCCCCTCTGTGAGACGGAGAGCGGTGACCTTCCACATGGCGCATACGCTGACATCCCCAGACTCGCTGCTGCAGCGTGTACAGTTCTCCAAGCCCTTATTAGCCGGCTGGGTGATGGACCGGAAAATCTACACAGTGACAGGACTTCCACCTCAATGAGAGCTCTGTCTTGCGCACTTGCGCCTCCTGTCTGCGTGTTTGCTGTGACCCACCTGCAGGAGCAGCCGTGGATTGACGAGTTGTCCCGGACGGCGGCTCTCCAACTCCTGGACACGCTTGTTCACACGTGTGGCTTAGGGTCGGTCACACAGTTTCTGTGTGAGTGGAACTCTCACGGCCACGCTGGCGTCCTGGGGATCGTGTTGAACATTCTGAAGCCTCAGATGCAAAAGTATATGCATTTTATTTATATATGTTTTTTTCTTTTAAATATATACAGTAAACATCAGTGTTGGGGAAGTTACTCACAAAAGTAACCCATTAAAGACAGGTGGAAAGTTCAGGTCCAGAAAGTAAAAATTCAGACCAAGGCTTTGTTTCAACCAAACCACTGAGCATAAAAAGTCACAGGGTACGGAAGTGGTTGGTTGAAACAAAACCTTAGTCTGGATTTGTACTTTCTGGACCTGAATTTCCACCTGTCTTAAATTGATTACTTTCGTAACAGCCCCAGCACTCCTTATCATGCTCATCATCCTATCTAAATATTGACAGAAACCATTTTCCTCTCGTGTCATGCAGGGACTGTTGGAAACGAAACCAATCTACCAAGCACGTGTTCGCCTGGTTCCTGACCCAGGTCAGGCGGCCATGGCTGGCGGAGTACCTGGAGAGCGTCTTCCCGCCCTCTCTCCTCATCTCTGACGATTACCGCGCTGAAAACAAGGTGCTGGGGGTGTGCTGCCTGCATCACATCGTCCTGAATGTGGTGAGACTGACGTCGAGGCAGGTAGTGCCACAGGTCGAGCACAAATCATTTTTCTGGTAGGAGATGTAGTGTGGAAATTTGGTGGTAGGTGGTGTGTGTCCTCTTCTCCTGCCTAGCCTGCAGCTGATCTCCGGCAGTACAACCGGGCCCAGGTGCTCTACCATGCCTTGTTCAACCACCTCTACACACCCGAGGCGCGGCTCATAGAGGTACTCCTGTCATACTGGCTGCTTTAAGTTTTATTATATCTCGCCTGACGCATTCAAGTTTCCCACAAGTTCCTGTAAAGGTCAGAGGTCGTGTGGATTAGCCTCTTCGATTAGCCAGTGCTGACATCATAGCCTAAAAATAGCTGCTACTTTTGAGTGAATTTAACACTATATGTTGGAAACAGGTGGTCCTTCCCTGCCTGCTGGACCTCCTCTCTGTGTTAGAGAAGCCCTGCGGGTGTACCGATGCCCCCCGCCGACCCAACCGCTATGACGAAGTGTTCCAGCTCACGCTGACCCATATGGAGATGGAGCACAAGCTGGTCTTACGTAGGGTCTACGCCCACAACCTTGCCCTTTTCATCCGCAGGTTCGCTTTGCTTTCTGCCTTTTTCTGGTCTTACTTTAAATGAATGGATGTGTCAAGATGTGCCAGTTTATCCATGAGTCGTCATGAGTAAAGAAATCGAATGATGAAATGATCCCTTATGTGTAGCATTTTATGAATACAGGTATGTTGGAATGCTTCTTTACACATCCCTTTTCCCTAATTTTGAGGCATTGTTACAATGCATTATGTAATAATGAGATATTATATAACTCGACAAAATGTAACACATTTTCATCACATAATGAGATATTATTACATAATGCATTGTTACACATAATGTAATACAGTGGTACCTCGGTTCTCAAACTCATTAGAACTCGAATTTCTTGAAAGGCGAACAAACCAGTTTGACCTAGAACTCGATCTGAATATCAGAAGTCCAACCGTGAACGCTGACCTAATATAAATTGT
>JAODLC010000044.1:15478645-15511895 GCA_026781145.1 Hippopotamyrus pictus | reverse complement strand
ATCAGAACTCGAACTTTTTAGGATTCGATCTGGAGTCCGGAACGGATTAAGTTCGAGAACCGAGGTACCACTGTATTCGATTATGTAATAACTTGACAAAATGATATAAATTTATAACCTATGTTATTTTATATTGCAAAATTACCATGCTATTATTATCAGCATTATAGTTATCAAGTTACATTCTGTCACGTTATTACATAATGCGTTGTTACAGGCATACACATACATACATATAATTGAGTGTGAATAGAACCTAATGATAGCCCAATGATATGATCAATGGGCATATTTTTGATATGGATGAAAATTTTGCAGCAATTTTCCTAACATATACCCCTAGGATGGGAGTTGTCATCATTCGCCACCTGAAAAGATTGGAGAGGGTGATTGTGGGATATCTGGAGGTCTCTGATGGCCCTGGAGAGCAGTCTAGACTTAGCATCTTGAATGTGCTTGAGGAGGTTCTACGGAATGCCTGGCCGAGGTAATCAGGGCGGCGCTAGGGGAGGGGGGATGGGGGGGTTCTCAGTCACATTCCTGAGGTTTTGTGGTAGCAGCCAGTTGTCTGCTGTTTGGGCTGAGCTCCCCCACGGTCGCCGTGTTCTCCCAGGGTGGGCTGCAGGCTGGGGACGCTCTCGCGAGCCCTGCTGAGAATGATGTGTGACGTGTCCTCTGAGCCTGACATGTGCCCACCTGCTGTGAGGGACGAACTTCTGGACAGGACCACACAGTGCCTGCTCTTACTGGACCACTCGTGTGATGGTAGAGTCAAGGTAGGAATGATGTCCTTTGATTGCCTGCTTAATTTGAAGGGTCTGGGGGTGAGTGCATGTTGTCCTTCTTGATTGGCTGTTTAATTTGAAGGGTTAGGTCTGGGGGTGAGTGCATCGGGTCACTAGTGCGAGGAACAGAGCAAAGAATACACTCGGATAGAGCTGAGTGGCTTAAGCTTTCTTCAGACTGTAGGTGCTGTTGTCATTTCAGGTGTCAAGGAACAATCCTATATCCCAAAACCTAAATAAACAATTTGAGAATAATAAAAACATACTTCACTGAGCTATTCACTTTATCAGTAAATTCAATGCTTGCCTTTCACTCATCTCTAAGAATCTTTAATGTTATCTCCCAGAATAGTTTTTCCCCAAATGTCATTCAAAAATGAGTCCCGTTTTTGTTCTGAAAAACCATGTTGCATTTTTTTCCCACAACTAACTCTGTGTAACTGGGTTTGTAACCTGTCAATTAAATATTTATTGAAAATTTGCTGACTTCCATGCATGTATTACCCTAACAAGGTTAATGCAACGTGTGAAGAATGTTAAGCAGCACTCACACTTATACACCTGTCTGGATAGCTATATAGAGATTTGGGGAAGGAACACTCAAGAACTTGTGACTCAGATCAAGTATTCTGTTTGTAATCTCTGTGGGTGCCTTGATCAGTCGTGATGATTTTTAGATAAAAGGTTCTTTGATCCACTTTATATGAGGTCTTCTGGCATCATCCCCACGGTAGCTTCCCTCCCCAGCTAAGAGTCCCTCCTCCCTTAGGGTGCCCTCCAGGACATAGACAGCAGCTCCTGTCACCCTGCCATGCTCAGATGCATCGAGAAAGTGAGAGACGCCACCTGAGAACCAACATGGCACGTCAAGGCGTTCCTGTGCTGCAAGAACGGAAGGCGTCACACATCTCAAAGAGAGGGGAAGCTAGTCCTCACAGCCACAGATGCTGTGGTCATCGTGCGACGTCATCAACCTCATCAGCATGCTGCAGAAGGCTCTCAGTTCACTGCTTTGTCGATACTGAGGGTTGCAGGATGTGGTTTGTGTCTTCCTAATCACATGGTTTGAGTGTCAAGATTATTTTAAATAAACCCAGGACTATCTAAATACAGAATTATCTTGCCTTATTGTTTTACCTCTAAGTATATGAGAAGGTTAATCTCACACTGTAACTGTTGTAGCAAGTCATTACAACATTGAAGTGGCATTACAGTTGTGAGAAGCTACAGCTCATAAGCTCCATCCTTTAGAAAAGTTTGGGATATTTCTCTCAAAACCTTACAGACAATTTAAGTTCTTTTTTAAAGCAGACACAAGACATTTATATTTAATTTTAGAAGATGCTGTTACACAAAGCAATGTACTTTTTTTTTTCCAAAGAAAGGAGGGTGAGACAGTACCTGGAGCAACTTGGGGATAAGGGTCTTGCTCAAGGACCCAACAATGATCACTCAATCAGCACAAATTGTGTCTCATAGTAAAAAATAATATGGGCCAACTCCAGGATGTGTATATTGGTCTGCAAAGATGTGCCAAAGCTGCCTGCGAACACAGGCGAGAGAGTGAACGCTGCAGTTCAGGCTGTACATGAGCCGCGAGTGTCCTGTGGCGGCCTCAGTATGGCTCTGGGGAAAGTCCGCACTCCACAGACGTGTCCTTGGGGCGCCGTTAGCGCCTCACGCTCCGCCCACTCCGGCTCCGGTGCCCACGCTCCACGCAGATGGCCGGGTGGTTATGTGGCCTTGACTTTGGTGTGACACTCTGTCTCCTGCTCATACTCGATCTCCACATGGGCCCGTTTCCTTCGTGCCGGGCCCTTCAGTGGCGTCTTCCCTTTGGACTTCCCCTTGGCTGAGGAAGATGCCTCCATCTCCAGCTCCTCCTCATCCTCAGATTCATCTTCTTCCTCACTCAACTCCTCTTCCTCCTCATCACTGTTACTCTTCAGGTTATTCATGTCCTATCACAGACAAATGAACAGCACGAAGGTTTTATACCCATGGAGACCTGGACAGGCCTGGTTCTGCTCTACATTACAATTTTGTTTCACTCTCTCACACATACACTACCAATCAAAAGGTTTTTACAACTTTTCCATTTGAATTGGAGGTTACTTTGATAACATTTTCTACCTAATAATGGTAACGAAATGGTGAACATACTGTATATTTATTTGTTAGCAAAAATATTGAGCGTATTTTTCGAAAATGTTAACATGCAAATGTAGAAAATCTCAGCGTGTGGAAAAACTTCTGACTGGCAGTGTGCGCTCAGGCACATGTGATACCACCCCTAGAATTTAGCTTTTTTGTAAAATGGGGAACTGCTAAATGAAATACTTCTCCTCAAATGTACCTTTTGAAATATATCTTACTGCTCCAAAACATAACCATAACTTTCAGCAATAACCTACTGAGCCGAAGCCTTTCCTTACCTCGAAATCACTGAGGTCACTCTCCTCCACCTCATCTTCTGCGATAAACTCCTTCTTCCCAACATCCTAGAAACCAGAGAATACATATTTTTGGGATTTCGGCCTTTATCCAGGATAAATGCATTGTGACGACAGTGACGTCCAGTGTGCCTGATGGTACAAAGGCTGTCTGCATGTCGGAATGGAAGCGGCCACTCACGGCATCATCCTCCTCATCTTCTGACAAGTCTGTCTCGCTCTCTTCCTCCTCCTGCTTCTCGAGCGCCTTGTCAAACGCATGCACCGGGAAGTTGTAGATGTCGCCATACTATAGAAAAACACGCCAAAGGTAAGACGTGCTGTACACCGCAGTCTACATTTGACATATGACATGAACCTCTCGTAACGGCATCACTCATCTCCACAATCTGACGACACCAAGCATGACCTGTGAGGCACAGGCTCAATGCTGCCCCCTGGCTGTTGGGAGTGAAAGACAGCCCAGCCCCAAACTCACCATTCCTTGTTTCAGCCTCTCCAGTAGCTCCTTTTCTATGGCATTATCTAGTTGGGCAGCAATGAGTGCCTTTTCCTAAAGCCAAGGAAAACATTTTTATCCATTTAGACATGAACTCACATCACACAGGCAGGCATTATAAAAATACAAAATGCATTACAGACCATTTTCCAAAAATGAGTTGCCACACAACGTGATTTTTAGACGACCATGTAAGCAGGATATCAGAGCAATAATAAAAAATTATACACAGATGGAGGTCATCAAGTGAAGTCCTGCTGCGTAACACCTTAATCTGCATGAAATATGGTGCTTTACTGCATTGTAATGCACATTGGTACCAGGTAGTTGGTGGAATCTGTTGGTAGAATTATTTTAAAATGCATAATGATGTGATAAATACGTGTATACTGCAATACTTTCTTATCTGGTACTTTAAGGACTAATTTAGGCAGAACAAAGAAACTGCACTCATTGTGAATGCAGGAGTTCTGACACACAAGGATGAGTCTCCAGAGGATTTTCAAAACACAGATGTACCTCTCTCCTCTTCTCCCTCCTTTCAACCTTTCTGCTGAGGGGGACCAGTTTCCTCCTAAAAAAAAACAAACACACACCAAATTACAAGGTGCACCGGGGATGCCCGCGATGTTCCGGGGTGGCGGAAGACTAGGACTCACTGTCGCTTCAGAGTCAGCTTGCGGATGCGGATGAGGTACTGCGTGATCTTGGTGAAGCGCTGCTTGCACTTGTGCCGGATGAAGCGTGGCCAATAGATTAGGTTCTCGTCAATCTGCTCCAGGGCCTTCTCATAGTTTTTGCTCAGCTTCACCTGCGCAAAGTGGACGCATTTCATGCGGCGGGTGCAAGGAATGCACACTCTTCAGACGCAGTCTCACCACAATCCGTACGGCAGATATAAACACGGCTGCTTCCGCAGCAGCTCTGCTCACCCTCTCCCACATCCGTGCTGGAAAAGCTGCTCTTTCTATCACCTTCATGTACAGAAAGCACTGACCTGCAGGACAGACAGAGCAACAGAGCAGCATAAATTCACAGCCGCTCACAAGTGCAGCCAATGGCAAACTGTACTGTATGTAAAACATCTATCCCATAAGCTCTTATCCAAATGTGACTTACCCTTCTCCTCCCTTACTGTGGCGTACTGACTGTTTGCCAGTGGACATGATGAGCGGTTACAAAGCCCAGTGATGTTATATTCATTCCGGCAAAAATTCTTATTCTTCGTTCTAAAAGGATGAATGAAGGAAATCATCATCACCAATATACATTACATTCCGAAGGTTGCCTACATTATGAAAACAGAGAATCCAAAATAGGTAACTACACTTCAAAACACATTAATTGATCCGTCAAATATTGAACTTATCATTCTATAATCGAGTAAAGTACCTTACAGAATGTAAAAACGGGCAAATTACTAAATTTAAAAAAATGCCTCAGTACTGTACTATACAGCGTGAAGAGCTCATGATTTCATAATTATCATAAACACAATGTACTTACTTGACTTTGTAGGAGCAGAACTGTTTGTTTCCAATAACGTCCCAGATTACCTAAATAATGAAACATATGAACTACACGTCTGTACATTTGTCTCTCATTACCTTATCAGAACTAGGCACTGCCAAAATACTACAACGATTCCATTTGTGTTCCATTTTTTTTACGAATTAATTTCTTAGTAATTAAAATGGAAATGTGTGGACATATTATAATATATATATATATATATATATATAGATATAGAGAGAGAGAGATTTTGCACCCGACTAGATCTCGCTGGTTCTGTAACTTATTTCGGAGCACTTTAATGGCACCGAACCGTCTCTTTTTACTTACGTCATCGTGCTGCATTTTAAAACTTCTTAGGACAACAGTTTATCCACGTTTAGAGTTATGGCTTCAAGTCGTTTAATATATTTTAATACGAAAATAACTAATTAGACAAGGAGAAAGACTCTACACTAAAACTACCACATGTGGCTACAGACTCTCAAACCACGCCAGGGCAGGGGGAACATGCCGCACTAAATCTCGCGATATTTCCGCTTCAAAAGGTTGGTTTAACTCATCAAGAAGTTAATAGCGACACCTACAGTACTGGAGTGAGAAGTACAAACGCCATTCCGCATGTTGTTTCGAAACGTAACAAGATGTACGAATTCCAAGACTTCGGTAAGTATCTACCGATTTTACGATGACTCTATAGTGCCAAAAAGAATAAACAAAAAAATATTGTTTTCAAAAATGTAACATTTCAGAAAACAAACTAAATTGTTCTGCAGTGGGGTGGTGGGGGTTCTGTGTGGGTAGTATTACTGTCTATTTTACCCTGTGGGGAAATTGTCTAAATTGTCTATGTGCCCTGGGATGAACTGGTATCCTATTCAGATTGCCCCTGAACCTTGTTGCCTGGGAATAGGTTAGCAGATGGATGCTTGGGAGTGGTATAGTGGCTCACACCATCAGGGTTGTGCAATTCCCACCTCTGCTCTGGACTTGTTCGTTCTCCCATGGTGTTAACCACAGACTCGCAGGTAGATTGATTGGTGTCTGTAGTTGTGTGTTTGGGAGGGAGTGCATGCGCGTAGCTTCTGATGGATTGGAAGCCCATCCAGGATGCATCCCAATTTTCTGCTCTATGCTCCATGGGATTGGCTCTCTGGCCCATCAGCCTAGTCAGTAAGAGGTTCCAGGATGGATGGATGGATGTTCTGGATGTTGGTAAAGAATTACTAAAGTGGGCGTGTGGAATAATGAAGGAAGCTCCTTGTTACACACAGTTAACATTTGGATTTTGATGGGATCTGAACTGGTGACCTTCTGTCCACAGGTACAGCACCATTTTCATAAATAAGTGCTTCAGGTCAATTGGATCCTGATATTTAATTTTAATCATTTGATTAAGATTGTCAAGCAAGTCAGTATTGTGTTTTACATTTGTTTATTTATTTAAACTTTGTTTTGTTGTCAAGTCAACTAATGACAAATCAAATCATACTTCTCTAGCAATATAAGAATCACCAAAATTTCAATCTTTATGATTTTTTTCATGTATTTATTCAAGGAAAAAAAATGAATAACTTAGAACGCTCTTGTATAAAATGGTATTTATCATAAAGGATACATACTGAGTGACAAACCTACACAAGGTTTAAAACACTGCCATGTTTGTTGGCCTACATGGCCAATTAAGGTCAAAACAAACTACATGCATTACACACTTGAGGCACCTTGCTTCTTGATGCTGCCATTTATGTTTTTTTTTTTTTTTTTACATATTTACATCTAATAGTATGTCACTTCCACGGCTGATCACATTCCTGGTGTCTTACATATATACACGTTTCCACTGAAAATGGTAAATTACTTGTACTCAGGTCATAGTCAAATCTTCCAAATAAGCCACAAGAGCAATAAAGTGAAAATGGGGGAAAATAACACCTTCACTATCCATAGGAATGGTTGGCTAACATTTGATTAAGTTCTTTGAATGTACACGAATGTCACTACATATTAGGGCCTGGATAATTATCGAACTATATTTGGAAATTATCAATTCCCCCTAAAGACTGTCTCTTCTGAGAGATCTCTTTTTTTATTTATCAAATAAGTTGTTTCTGGCAGCCACGTATAAATTGAATCCATTTTGTCATGTTTTGTAGTATAACTTATTACAAATAAATGCATAAAACCACCTAGAATACCGTGTATAGTACGAATCCCTGAGGCTCAGCCTCTCCGCCTTGTGTCCCCACATACTGGCAGTGTTGTTTTATTTAGAAATTATTCATTTCATGTGAGCTGCTTGTACTCATTTCACAGATCATCATTGCACTTAAAAAAAATCTTAGCGTGTTCACTTTGTAACCCTTCAGTCCATGTGATTAGGAACGTAGAGGAAAACAAACATTAATTTGTAATAATATGCCGACTTTGAAGATTTTCACTGCCTAAAACTTTACTGTATGCACATCATGTAAAACCAGTGTAGGACTGGAGTGCTGTCATTTACTGAAAGGCAGTGTCACAGACCACAATGACAGTGCCCCTGAAACACAGCCAGTTTCAAAATCTTCCCTAGCATGTTGCCTGAAATAACCTCCCCGCACTGTGCAGATGCCTGGAGCCCGACACTGCAGTGTGACAGAGTATCCAAATGGAATCTCATGGTACACGAATCGGATAAAGGTTTCAGGTAAATAATAACACGAATGTCTAAACTTTGCACTGCTTTCCGTCCTGCAAGACCTCATCGGAGTGGCCGGCGTTCTCACAGACATTACGGCAAAGTAATACAGCCACACGGTACACTTAAAGTTCACTCTAATGTTACAAAAATCTCAGGTTGGAATGTCTTGTAAGACTGTGTGCCCTTTTCAGTGGCAGCTCCAGAAGACAAAGGAGACGGCCAGCTTGGGTTCATGTCAGAGCAGATCACACGTCAACCCTCAACCTACACCTTCTGCTTCACAGATTTTCTTGCCTTTTAATGGTGCGATCACCCCTCCCTCCTTCTGCTTTGTATTAAACTTGTCTGACATATAGGCACCGTTAAACCACATTGGACAGTGTGTATGTGTGACTGCCTTGGTGTATCTGTACAGTTTGTTCACCCCAAGGGGCTGTTAGATCACACGAGCTCATCCAGCAGTGTCCCGATGCTCTGGTGCTGCTCCGGGGGGGCAGCGATCGGCTTGTTGCACATGGGGCAGACACAACGTACCTCCAGCCACTTTACAAGACACCTATGGAAACAACCGGGGAGGTTAGTGACAAGCAAAGATACCTCACAGTCTCATACCAACCTAGTGTAGTCACAGTCCAACCCTGAGGTCGCCACATTCTGTTAAATTCTAATCCTTAACTTAATGCTTAATACTTGCAATTCAAGGCCTAAATGGAAAATGACCTAGAATAATAAGCCCAGGGCAAGGCACCACAGCCTATGTACAATACAGCAACTACAAAAGGACACAACTTGGCATTTCACAAATGCATATCACTTTTTCCCAGCATGTTAGGATTTGTTTTGGGAATATCACGTTTGGAGGAACTTTCTTCTTTCCATTCCTCGATCACCAGCCATATATCGACAAACTCCAGGGGCAATGAAACCCAGCTGGTCTTCACTAGAGTGATGACCTCATTTAGGATAGCAAGTCATCTGGGTGGCTTTAGAAGACTTTCAACTCTGTTCCCAGGATGAGGATGTTTATGTGGTGTGTCCCTTTGAGATGAGGTATTATGATACAGTTTTTTGTATTATGTTGTGTTCATAAAATCTTTCGGCTATGATTAAACTTGTCTCACATGTCAATCCCACCCTTATGGCAGACATCCACCCCCCAACCTGACACGCTACTCACTTCCTGTGGAATGCATGTTGGCATGGTAACACCCCCAACTCGTCTTTGACTTTGAAATCCTCCAGGCAAACTGCACACGTCTGCTGTGAAAGAAAGACAAGATGTTCCAGGACTATTTTAGATTAACCTGACACAGGAAGGACAAAAAAGATACAGTGCTGACAGAAAGTTTGTAAATATTTCAGAATGATCTGTATTCCTGTAATACTTTTACCTAAATGTATTATCTGGGAAAAAGTTGATATTTTGACCAAGAGTTGTACTTATGAACAGAACAATTTGAAATAGCACACAAAACTGGACCTTTTCCATGTATTTAACTAACGTGTTGGTGCAATATTCGCTGTTATGGATGTGGAAAGTATTGAAATAATTATTAAAATTAGTAACTGATGGCACCTCCTTTATAAGCAATAATTTCAAATGCTTCCTACAATCCTTTGAGCATTCTGACTTGCATTGTTTTTCCCTAAGAAACACCTGAATCCTCTGATTGTTTTGACTTTCTTGAATAAACTATTCAGCCCATGCTTCTTCTTGGTTGACATTAGGACTTGGCTGTTCCAAAATGCACTTTTGCTTCAGTCATTCTCCCTCTATGTGAGTAGACCCTTCTGGCTTCAAAACACAAACCCAGTTTCCTGAAAAATGTGCTGGTACAATATATAATCTATTGTTCAAAGTCCTGAGACTATAACAGTGCCCATAATATTCTCATCTCCACACTTCAAGGTTTGATGTTCTTTTGTTAAGATGCAGGATTTATTTTTCACCAAACATTGTAGTTCTCAATTCTATGTCCATGAGTTCCACTTTCTGTTCATCTGGATGAAGACAAACTCCACTAAGAACTTTTTGGATCATCCAGGACTTTGATAAACTTGGGACAGATAACAGTGGTCTTTCAAATCATATACTGCACACCACGATTGTGAGGTGAATTCCACGGCAGACTCATACATGCTAACATTTGCCAAATCAAGAGATATCCTGGGGTTTTCTGTGACACATTCCCTGAGTGTCACATCCCACGATTTTGTTTTATTGAACAACAGGTCTTGGGAATAACAACGATGCTGGCCAAAGTCTTTAGAAATGTTTGCCTGATTTTCATAAATGGAATATCTGACTTAAATTACTTCCTTGATACGGTTGATAATCCAAGGGGTTTCTATATTTTTATGTGGATTTTGAAATGGCTCAATTCAGGGTATTTTTGTATGGTGTTCGATTTTATGTATTACATGAACTTTTAAGAATATCTAACTGCATTTCAGCATCAGGGAATGCAGGGGAACTGGCAAAAATAAAGATTTCACAAATGTTATTTAGCACAGCTAACCATTTGTTAAGTACTCAGACAAAATTAATATTCCTCAACCACTAAAAACACTTGTATTACATCTTATAATAGAGGAATATATGCTTTAAACATCATAGTTGTTCTTTACTTTGGTGTCTGTGTTATGTAACCTGTTATGTTCACTTTCAACTCTAAGGAATTTTAAGTTTATAAAGAAATATATATTCTTACCCCATGTAGACTTAATTTCTTTGCATCTCCTTTTAATACGACCTGCAAAGAATGACTGAATTAAACAAAAAATACAACTAAAGCATAACAAAGTATTTATCATGCAATACTTGCCCTTTCATTACCAACAACCTTTCGTATATACTTTCTTAAACAAATCCCCATCATTGATTCCTCACAATTTTAATTGTGTTATACTCTTGTGTTTTTCACATCACCTTCATGTGGCGGATGTGACAGTGGGCACAGTGCACCAAACTGAAGCAACTTTAATCCAAGCAATTACCCAGCCATTTCTAGATGTCACATTGTTGCTGGACATTACTGTTAGAACACACATTAATAATAGTCAATTTGCTGATAATTTACTACATTGCCTTAAGTCTTAAAGTGATTTACTGGAATATCATCACATAATTTAGTGGCCGATGCCGGGGTTATGAGGCCAGATCACTGGCTTTTTTTTCTTAATCACGGGGCTTTTACAGTGCAATCAATATTCAGGTATTTCTTCAAGCATGTCAACATGTCAACAAAACTAAAGTACTGAAACCTCTCTGTGCTGTTTCTGTTAAAGGGACTCAGACTTACCTCCTTGTATCCAAACCTCTCACTCTGAGCTTGATGTCTCAGTTTGCTGTGAACAGAGTGAGAGTAAATGAGAGAGATTAAAGCCAAATTAAGAACAGAGAGTGTGTAAGACTCAGACCTCTCACCTGTGCAGTAGCTCCCAGCCAGTAGGTGGCAGTAATGCATCTTACATTGTGTTGTACTAAAACAAACAAGACTGGATGGGCATGATTTTTTCCCCAAGACTAGTTTGTCAGTATTACAATGTGAAAAGGGTTTCACAACGTCATAGTTTTTCTGACAACTTTTTTTAACCAAGTCCCTACACAAATTGGAAAACCAGGCCATAACCCAAGACATCTGGCACTGCTGCTGTGGTTCATTGTTTGCAGCAGTAAGTACATGTGGTTAGTATGTTTTTCCCAACTTGACAGTCAATAAGTATTGGCAGGCTCACTAAAAATAGAATCATGAGATATAAATATCGATATATTAATGTTTACAAAGATTCACAGAGACTCTTGTTTTGTTTTGAAATGTGCTACAGACATGAAATTTCACTTATTTATATTGTTTAATTTAGGACCTTCCTGACTGTGATGTAATGCTTTAGTCCCCCAACCCCCATAAGGTTGCCATTTCTTATATATTTATCTCACCCTCTATTATATGCTATGCTGCTTTTGACCTCGGTAGTACATACTGTATATGTACATATTATAAATTGTCTTGAAGTTATCTTGCATGATATATGTCAGGGTTCCACATAGAGGAGTAGGGTTTGAGTGCTGAGTGATTTACCAAGTGGGTTGGGGGTCAGATTTGACTCACGGGTCGCCTATTGGGGAACCCCGTTATATCCTCCTGAGACCCAAGGAAAAAAGTGTCCTTCAATTTTAGGTTATTTGTCTTTGGAGGAAATGAGACATCTTACAATTTAGATTTTTTTCAAATTTATTTTTATTTTTAATTTCACAGCATGTCCTCTTTATTGTACAACAGGAATAAATATGTTTCCTTACATCAGTGAAAAGATGCAAAAACAACATGTCCACTACAATGGACATAAATGAATGGGTGGGGTCTCAGGAGGATATGATATACTGCAGCATGGAGTACACCCACCAAGTCAAATTCCTTGTATATGTTTAATATTATTTGCTAATAGAGATCTTTCTGATTCTGAAACCTTGGGTAAGACAGGGTGGAAATGTACAACAATTATTTTACTGACCTAGATGCTGTATTTTAGTGAAAACATGCCTCTTGATGCTTCAGAATTTAGAGATCAGTGGTTATTGTTAACACACCACAGCACACAGTGCGCAACAACAAAATGTGTCCTCTGCATTTAACCCTTATGTGACTTTTGTGACATAGCAGGGGGCAGCTAATTCAGCGCCCAGGGAGCAGTACCTTGCTCAGGGTACCTCAGTATTGCTTTGCTTGTCGGGGATTCGAACCAGCAATCTTTCACTTACAAGTGTGCTTCCCTAACCATCAAGCCACCACTGCCCACATCAAAATATCGGCATCAGAAATTCCCAGAGTGTTTCCCTTTCGTTCCATTAATGCATCATTACACATGATATTGTATTTACACTGTTATTCTTGTGCTGTACCAGCCAATCAGATTCTTGTGCTATACAAGCCAATCAGATTCAAGCCACTCACACAGTGGACAAGGCTCCCCTAACATTTCTTAGTCAGGCAATAACAGACGACTGAAACCAGACGAAACTAAAAGTACAAAAATTGGTCAATGATCCTATTTTCCTCTCTCTACTGGTATGATCTTGAACATGGAACATGCCACATAACGTTCATAAAGTCCCACTTCCCCAGAAACACAATCATTTTCAGTATTTAAGATAATCGCCTTCGCAGGGGGAGGGAAACCAAACAATGCTAGAAACATTTTAAAAATTGCTATTAATAGACATAACGTCATTGCATTTTTCTTTTTATACTAAATTGAATAAAATGTGGCTAACAATAACTAACCACATTTCCCTTGACTTTGAAGAAATAATAAATAAAGTCTAAGGGCACATGAAAGCAGATCCTCGCTAGGAACATTGGGATATCACTCACTTTACCTCTTCTCTAAAGCAAGCCCCAACAATTATTTTGAGGAACTGAATATTCACTTATTAATGCAAAACTGAGCCTGCAGAAGTGCCTCTGGAGTCATTAATGTACCGAGTATCTCAGTAAATTTACAGAGAAACCTGTTTTTCTCAATTTTTAGCAAGCAGTCCTTTTGGTGTTGATCATATATTGGTTTAAAATATCACTAATAGAATATTTCACTGTTCTATTCACTGTTGCCTGTATAATAAGAGCTGTGTGTCACTAATACATAAGAGGTCCCACGTGGGTGATTATTTGCAGTTAGAATAACCCTGAGACTGATGACTCTGCCTCTCCATCACTCCCAGCTGGAAATGCTTTCCTACGTCTGTGTGTGTGTGTGGGTGTGTGTGTGTGCGCGCTAATGCAGGTACCAAAGAATGACATGTAGAACCCGATACAAAGGCACTGTGCTATGAATCCCTTTGCCTAGACGAAGAAGCAGCTTACACAGCATGCTGCGCAGACACACCAGTCTCCACATCATGTCCTGCACCATAAAGTTCTGACTTTTGATGATTCTAAGCTGGAAATGACAGAGACTCTTGTATACAGCTACCCTGCATCACAAAGCAATATATATACAGCACAAGTCTTAGGCTGCCAAATAAAATAATATTTAAATGGCCTTTATGTGGATGTAAAACTGATTTTATGAGTGTCAAAGTTTGTCATCTTAACCATTTCAAAACCTTGCCTATAACCCTGTTACTGCAGCAATCATTCAAGATACCTATGTATTTGGTGACTCGACCACCAGCACACCTTGTTTGGCTAGTCAATCTCATGGAATTAAGTGGCTAATTAGGTTAATTAAGTGAGCTTTGGTGAAAATGAACAAATACACAGAATAGCTGAGGTGTCCCTGGCAGCTGAACTAACATTCTTTTGGCCATCAAACAAGATAGCAGTAACTTTTTAAAGTTTTTTTTTTGCTGTTTATTTGTCTATTTTCTAATGATAAATTGTATTTTTTTTCTTAGTAAATATACACTTATTACCCTGATAAATAGCTTTAAACATTTTCTTTGACTGCCTAAGACTTTTGCACAGTACTGTACAAATGTGAAAGTCAGTCGTCCTGAAGATGTATGTTATGTAAGGCATGACAGACAGGTGGGTTCGGGTTTGAGGAATGACTATTCCATTAGGCACTTTTCAAAATACCCCTACGATGAAGAATTGTTTTTTGCCAAAAATAACAGGACAAACGGTGGCCGCCACTGAAGGTCTTCAGCATTGTTTGAATCAGGAAGTACTTCAGCTCTGAGGAAGTGCAAAGTGTAAACAAAGGTCCTAAACCTTGGTGAGACTGCTAAGTGCCTAAGCGCTGAAGCAAGTCATTAAACTTTCTCGCCAACATACAAAAATACTTATGGTGCTTTACATCATCCATTTCTCACATGGGCAATACAAGCAACTAGAGCTGTAGTGGTACATATAATCGTTTACCATTCGGTACATCATTTTTGTTTTGGTGAACTGAATGGATGGCATGAATGGATACATTTATTGATTTAGTGACACAGGTGGAACCTAAATTGACAAGTAGATGTTCGACATGGAAAGTGGGCAACAGCACTGGTGCTTTGTGACTCGGGTTAGGGCTGGAACAGCTGGTGCCACAAATAAAAAATGATCCATAGTCCAGACCGGCCCATTTGACAACGCTTTCTGTTTGCTGCAACTGCCTAATTAGATTACTAATTTGAGAACTGATTGGCTGGGGAGTCCTCACACTTGGGTTTGAACAGCTGACCTAAAGGTTAATCCCAAAAACCTGCAAACACACCAGCCCTTTCTGGATAAGGCTGCTCACCCCTAAGCTACACCTTATAGACCACGTCCTTCAAAGGATGCATTCGAAGAACGAACGTGTTACAGCAGTGCAACAAGGCTGTCCCATTTCGAAGGCTCCTTCAAATGCAGTCTAGAAGTGCATCCTTCTTTTGCAGAGTCTAATGGATCCTTTGTGACTCGGTGAAAGAAGGATGCATTTCTAAGCTATATGTGAAGGAGCCTTGACATGGGGCAGCCATGTTGCAACACTGTAATGCGTAAGGCCTTTGCATTCAGCCTTAGAAGGATACAGCCCCTGAATTCAGACACAGCATTGCTCTCCATTGTCCAGGCGAGACACTACTGGCCGCAAATACCATGTCCTTCGTTTCCATTGTCACTGTTTCCTGCTCCTTCAGAGTAGCTGTAAAATGTATACCTCTTTGATTGATGCCATCTTTCTTTTTTTTTACTGCTTTATTGAATGAATAACTTGTTTGTTTTGTAGTCCACAGCTGAGGGAAAAGCAAAAGAGGAATCAGGATGGTTCCTCACACTATCCCCTGGTAGGCATAACTTCTTACCCATTCATATTGACACACTGTGCATGCGGGCATGTGCAGCAACACTGCTTGTGTAATAACAGTGTGCATGTGCATCGCAAATCTCAAGTATAAACCAACTTTTACGCTGCCAATGTGCATGTTGCCCTTTTAAAGTGTGTGTTGGATGGTGATGCCCAGCATTGGGCTCCAGAGGTGCCAGCAGTTTCTGCCACGTCCAAGATTGCCAACTCTCACGCAACCGGTGCAGCACTCACTCTTTCAGACTCCCACTTAAGGTAAATCTATATTATTCCTTTATAAGCCTAAAATCGGCTACATCAAAAGTGCTGGGGTAGTTTGCAAAACCTACAGACTATTTACAAGGTAATAAAACTGTTATATAATGCAAATGTGTGTGCATGTGTGTGCAGAGTGCAGACTCTCAAATTGAAAATCTCACTCCAGCCAGCTGACCAAAGTTGGCAACCTGGCACATCTGAACATTGTTTGATGTGGGAAATGTAACAAGTCGTATGACCATTAATCCATGTAATACTGAAACGCGAAGGACAGTGATACTGTGATCCTTTCCAGCTCCCATAAACAAACCCAAGGGCAGCATGACCCAGTAACACGCAGGTCACAAGCTGGGCCTGACCTTTAGAAGACTGTCACCCTTGCTTGGCCCTTCTTCAGCTAGAACTCACTGAATTACCACCAGGACCCCTGCCAGGAATGCAGCCACTACCACGGGTTAGCATTATTAGCCTCAAACAGTCAGTCTGAAATAAGAGCAAATCCATTCTATCTGCACTTGCACCTCAGCTAGCCCACTTTGTAAGTGGCTTAGGGAGCTAAATCTCTGTGCCTGGGATCAGAAGCTTGCTGGATTGAGCCCCTGCCTCGGCAGAACATTCACACGTCTGTGGGCGCTTGAGCGAGGCCCTTAACCCCCCAGCTCCAGGGGCTCTGCGTATTGGCTGACCCTGTGCTGTGACCCTCAACCTATAGAGAGCAAGATGGGGTAGATGCATTCTGATACACTTGGGCAAATGGCAAATAAAGGATTTATCATTCTGGTGGGGGGACACTGTCAGCTAGACGACACGCTGACTGGTGCATTATTATGTGCCCCCAGAGTGGTATCAGTCGTCTGACCGGAGGAGGGACTGACAGACCTATGGATAGCTGGTATGTTTGCTGGCAGGGGGACCAGCATGGAAAACGCTACACTCACTTCCTGTCTGCTTCTATCTTAGCCAAGCGGGCTTGTTGGTCAAGGGCTCATTTGCATTGAGTAGGCAAAACATCCTCAATAGATGCTTCTGGAAATATATTTATAAACCACACAGTTCTGACGAGCAGCTGGCAAGTCTCACACTGTCTTTATGATATATCCATGAGAGACGAAGATGACGGTTTGAGCGAGTGTCTGTTTATCCGTGTGGGAGTACTATCATAATACATTCAGTTCGACAAAGGTTTGCTGTTACATCCCTTTGAGATGTATTCTATTACCAAGGCTCTCTTTGACAGAACCACTCCATGGCAAAAACACAGACAAGAGTTCTTTGATGAGCTCTGAAAAACAGAGATCTTTTGGAACTGTCAGGGTAACAGAGATTCAGTCATCTGTAACATTACTTCTGAGATTACTTCTTTGGGGACAAACACATAAATATGAAATCCCTAAATAAAGCATTTGCTCCTTTTTTTTCATAAGTAATCTTTGAGCTGAGTTGGGTGTGTGTGGGGGGGTGTTTCACCTGACTCGCTCTCGATGCTCTCACCTTATGAAATAGCAGCAGAAGATCAGGCTCAGGATGAAGATGAAGATTCCCGTGCCAAAGATGACCATGTAGATGTTCAGCGGGAGGTCCTGGAAAGTGATGGGAGGCATGGTGCACGATTTATTGGCGGAAATCAGGCCCAGACTGCAGAAACACCCTGAGGTGAGGAAAGAGAACGGTGCCGTCAGTGAGACCTTCCACAAAAGCTCCCTCACCAGCGTGCTGAGGTCAGAGTCCAGGCTCTCCTCCACCGCATCATGCTTCCCTTCATTTCCTGTAAGGCCAAATATAAGCTGGCCGTCAGCCGGCCTCTTGGAAAACTATTTACTTTCCACACAAATCATTTCTTTCTGAGATAAAAAACACATCCCTTTTGTCCTCAGTCCTGGAAATGGCAGACTGCCTATCCTCCAAGTAACTCTGTGAGAGATGATGACTGAATCAGACACGTAGCAAAGGGCAGAGACACAAAATAACCTTTTGCCTTGACAGTTTTGGAAAAAAAACACAGCAGCATCCATTGCAGCTCATAGTGGTCCCACTGATGGTGTTTGAGGACATGCAGTTGTTTCCGCATTTGCCGCCTTTTACAGTCTCCAAGTAAGCAGGAAGGTCTTGTCCCTTTCGCAACAAGTGACTGAGCAGAGATGAACAATCCACAGGTGGCTACACATTGTGCTGAAGCCCAGAAAGCCCAGCTTCAGACAGAGAGAATATCAGACGGAATGAACGTGTCGACAGCAAGCAAGAAAAGCTGGATCCATTCCTGATACATCATTTAACTTCATTAAACGGAGCAGCATAACAGGTGCCTTTCAGGGGAAGTTTTCCGGCCCATATGTCACTGAGACCAGTTTAAGCTGCAAGGGTTCCGTTCATAGTGATTTAACTAGCTTACGGTGCTGGTTATTAACAGAAGCGATTCAGGTTGCTGTTTGCTCAAAGGTACCCCAAAGGTCCTTACCAGGACTTACATGTCTGGACACATCACGCTACCAGATACTCCTTATAAATAAATAAAACAATGTCAAATTTACACCTGACCTGCAATAAATAGCTGTTAACTGTATAACTGTTTTATCTATTACAGTAGTTGCTCTGATCATAGTGTGCTAAGAGAGAGACCAGCAAACAGTTCCTTCTGTTGTGTTAAAACAGTAATTTAGAAAATAAAGACGACAAACCAAACTACTATTCAACATATTCTCATAAATGGGACTCTTTATCCTCTGGAGTACCAATTTCATACTCTTCGTACTCTGGAGTACCAATTTCATACTCTTTGTATTCTGGAGTACCAATTTCATACTGTTCATACTCGGGATTACCAATTTCTTCCCCCTACGCTCCTAACATGGAGAACAGGTGGGTATGAGCGGATCATGCCGGGATTATCTATCTCCCCCGGAATATCCAATAATAGAACCCCCTTTCAATGAAGTTACCCAACACCTTCCCCTCCCCAACCTCCACTGGAAACTAACTAAAGGTCAGTCCGCCTTGCTAGAGTTGCTCTCGCTTCGACGATCCTCTTACGGACCTGCAAAAAAGTAGCACAATGCGCACGCACATGCACATGCACACTCACACACAGGCATGCTCGCACACAAGACAGTGCCTTGTGAGGAGAAAGTTGAAGAATAGAGGAATGGCTCGTTGTGTAGACACTGTGTACCCACAAGCCAGTGTGAGGTCAGTTTCATCACTGCCAGGGTGACCTTGAAGTGGATCCAATAAGTGTGTATATCCTCAATCCTGGTGCTGAACAACATGCTGGACAGCACTAACAGCACAGCCCCTTCTCCCAAACCCCTACAACACAGATGTTCCACTGTCTTCCCGCCCAACCATGATCTCCAGAAAGCTTGAACATGCTGCCTTTTGGAATTCTTTTTGTCTAACACTGACCAAAGTGCCTAACGAAACAAACAAATAAACGCACTTTAAAATATAAGGTAAATCATATGCATCGTATAACATTCCATAAACCATTAGACTATATCAAGTGATATCAGACGATACATTTGAACACACACTTGGCGTTTTGTTGTGCCACAGGAGTCCAGGAGAGGTGTGGTTAAACCAAAAAGCCCAAAGCCAACCTGAAGGGTTGTTGGTCACTATAATTTTGCATGAGATATACATGTCAGCACACATGAATCTCACCACTGGCTGAATCAATCACCGGCTATTAATATCATCAGCATACCATCTGTAAGACTGCTGCCGGCTTAATGATCGGCCGAAATTAATTACAATTTTTCTATTAGCAACCAAACCATACCAGTTTTACAGAGCTCCAAGTAGCCTGTTATGTCTCTGTCAGGTCTTAGTCCCTAGGACCAAATGCCAGATTTTGCTGTAAGGAATAATTCCAAACAACTCTTGTAGAGTCATAAGCACACACTCTCCCATTAAGAACATTCATAAATAGCTTAAAATGTTATATGAGTTTTAATATTCACACACTGAAAAACTAAGATAAAAAATACAGGGTAAAGAGAAATAAAATACATGAATAAGCTATCGGGGCAGCATGGTGGTGCAGTTGTTGGCACTGTCGCCTCACACCCCTATGACCTGGGTTTAAGTCTCTGCCAGGGATCCGTGTGTGGAGTTTGCATGTTCTCCCCGTGTCATTGTGGGGTTTCCTTCAGGGTCCCCCCCCCCCGTCCGAACACATGCTGAGGTTAACTGGAGTTGCCAAATTGCCCGTAGGTGTGCATGTGTGAGTGAATGGTGTGTGAGTGTGCCCCATCCTGGGTTATTCCCTGCCTTGTTCCCATAGGTTCCGGACCCCCTGCGACCCTGAATAGGACAAGTGCTTTCAGAAAAAGGATCGATGGATGAGCAGTATTATATAAACACTTGCACTCACCAAACAGCCTAGGGGTCATGATGGTGCAGCCCAATGGCCTTAAATGTCACATGATTTATTGTCCACAGTAATTACAGTGTTTTGATAGCAGAGGTAATTTGGTCTAGCCAAGACCTGGAGTCTGCCCACGTGGCTAATAACACGATACGCATGTAGCCTGGCAACCGCAAGGATTTATAAAGTGTATCACCTATTTAAAGGCTCATATCGTGCTGCTGCTCATACACTCATGAAATGGGAAATTTAATTAAATAAATGCTCATTTTATTGATCATAAAAGCAGATACTCAGCAGTGCAACAGATGACAATAACTTGATATTTCTGAAATGTAAATATATCTCTGTCAGGTGGCTGGACAGTATGATAATATTTATGCTAAAACAAGTCAATGAAAATATTTGTGCTATGATCCTGACATACTTAACACACATACATGCGCACTATAAATATGCACGCACGCACACACACACACGATCAGAGCCTGGAGGTGGTACTGAACTGGGAGACACATAATAAAAGCTCATCGTGAATGGACTTTAAAACACGGCTTCTGAGTTCTCGGGTCAGAGACGAAAATTGCCAAGCTGATCTTCAAACACTTCAAAGGACCGTCATTACAAACCCAAAAAGGCAAGCAGGGGCTGGTCTCCCTTATCATAAAAGGATTTAAATAGCATCAGTCATTATGAGTTCATATTCCATGGTGAGCATCCCATCACAATGAAAGCGTAACTCCCGGCCATTCACCGCTGAGACGTCCATCCATTGTGCGCTTGTTAACTGTCCTATTCTCAAGGTTCACCCACTGGGCTGCACAATGGCAGCCTGGGGAAGGGAACAGCATTCACAGACTCTGTGAGCTTAAACCTTTTAACCGTTCATTCATTCTTCTTCTGCACTGCTTTAATGGGCGCAAGGCTGGGAATAACCCTTAACAGGGTGCACACCCACCGCAGGGTGCACACCCCATTTACACACACATTCACACCTATGAGCAATTTGATAACTCCAATTTGCCTTAGTGTGTTTTTGGATTGTTGGGGGGTGGAACAGAGAATCCAAAAAAAAACTCCATGAAGGCATGAGGATAACATGCAAGCGCCGCTCATGAAGAACCGGGAGCAGTGAATCGAAACCTATCAAAGACTATCTGGAAGGGATTTTTGATTGGCTGAGGAATACTACCTTAGCTCCATTAACCTGACCCCAAAAACCTTAATGCCAACCGTGGTACCTGCTATCCATACATAACTCTATTAGAAACAGAATCAGCATTATAGTGAGTGATACCAAATTTGATCTGCTAACTATCCAGACTAGGATGTCTGAAAAGCCTGGCTGCTCAGGCATGTTAAAAACTGTGAAGTGATTAAACCACAACAAGCAAGGCCATGGGGCCCTTCCCTAAAGCCCCACCCCTAAAGAATCACATTTCTATTTAAATTGCAAAGTTATGGGCACATGTGTCACACACTTCTGCAACATGTTTCATGGAAAATATCATTATCTGACTATCCTTAGAGAGACACTGATGTTGTACTGTATGAGTTTTAACTAAATACATACTGTTTTATTGCTGATTAGTTTAGGCAAAAGTGACATCTTTACAAATGCACTCAGCTGAATACTTTACTTACACTCTGGTTTCCAATGAATATAAATTTCCATAGAAGTCGGAAAAAGAGATATTGGAAATGGTCTGAGCCTCCCACAAATACCGTGTGGTTAAAATGTTAAATATAGGACATGATGATGGATGGATTATCAACAGCATCACTGATAATAATATATAGGTTATATCACACCAGAAATATGACCAGCATCCATCCATCCACCCTCTATCTGAGTCAGGGAGTCTTTTCCAGGAAGCGCAGGACACAAGGCTGGGATACGCCTTGGACAGGATGCTGATAACTGACCAAATATCTTGGGGTTTTAGCATAGAGAGAAAAGCCGCCCGTCTCTGGTCAATGCTCTCGTAACTCCCTCATCCAGAGTCTGCACCTCTTGGGATCTGCATCTTTCAGCTGAGCAGAGTGGGTAAGAGGTCATCACGCAGAGAGCAGCCAGGAAGGTAGAAAATGTTCCTGTTCAAATATGACCTTATCAGAGCGACCATTGTTAAATAACTAAAACCCAATAATTCAACAGGAACTAAAAATTCACATGACTTACAGTGCCTAGTCTTATTGGACGGTGAGTAGCAGCATACTTGATACCTGAATCACTGACATCTCCTTTTGCTTCCTTTTCATACATTATACTATTTGGTTTACAAGAGTATTAAACAAAACCTCAATCCTACAGCTCCAACTGATTCATAAAGCTGATGTTCCAAGGCAAAATTTGTACCCATTTACAGAGTAATAAAACTGACATCTAAAATGCAACAAAATTGCAGGCTATTTAAAGTTAAAAGGGGCAGGGTGGTGGTAGCATAGTGGTGCAGAGGTTAGTGCTGTTGCCTCACACCTCTGGGACCAGGGTTTGAGTCTCTACCATGGCTCCATGCGTGTGGAGTTTGCATGTTCTCCCTGCTTGGGGTTTTAGCATAGAGAGAAAAGCCGCCCGTCTCTGGTCGTGGGGTTTCCTCTGGGTACTCTGGTTTTAAATTGGAGTTGCCAAATTGCCCATAGGTGTGTAAGTGTGTCCCATGATGGGTCGGTGTCCCATCTTAGGTTGTTCCGTACATTGTGCCCATTGGCTCCAGACCCCCCATGACCCTCTACAGGACAAGCAGTTACAGAAAATGGATGGAGGTACAGGGATTATTTAACCATTTTGTGTTGTAATTCAAATGGAAAAATGAATGAGACACGATTGGAGAAAGGTTCCTGTGCAAAAACAAAACGAATGGATGGGTAAGTGTCTTTTCAGCCTTCCCCAGCAGATGAGCAAGAATCCCGCTGGTTGCAGAGGAAGCAAAGCAGGGGACTTAAGTGATGCGGAGTGACATCATTAGCAGACGGCTTCAAGGTTTGTGGGGTGTTATGGTGCATCAGAAAGGCTCAGAAGGAAAGGAAGGAGACAGAATACTGAGCTAAAAACAAACAAAAAAAAAAAACTTAGCTACGATGTCGGCAAGAAGCTTTTTCAAAAATCCCCTGCAGCAGCTACCTTTGACTGTAGCCATGTTTAAACATTCTGTTAGCAGAACGGCACCACAACTCAATAATTAATGAAACAAGACTGCGTCTGAAGTGCTAATTTAAATTCAAGGTTAAAAAGTTTTAATAACAAGAGAAGCTCCAGGAGACTTCCTAGCCATTTCGCTAACAGCCCATGCATGCTAGGCTTGTTAGCCGCACAGCTAACAGCCCAGGCAAGTCAGGGCATGTTGGCCCTCCAGCTAACAGCCCATGTCAGAGCAGTTGTATGGGTCTTGTGCTTGGCTCCGTATCTCTGCTCTGTATCTCTGCCGTATACTGCTAGACCTTTAAAGGGCCTCCTCTCACAGCTAGGATCTATGGCTGAACAGAATGCCATTGCCAAGCGCATGGTCCTACAGACCCAGGAGCATAGAGCTTCATAACTGCTGTCCACTTCTCCAACACATAAGACACCACGAGTTTTTTAACACATCAGCCGACTTCCTTACGGGTTAATTTTCGGCCATATTTAAAGACACCAGAACAATGTTATGTTTGAGACAATTCGGTGTATTCTATGTGATTTGTCTGCCATGTCTTTCCAACATCTACTGTAATCACAATAAAGATAAAATGGTTCACTATTGTGGTCGTCATTTTCTCTTCAAAATGCTTACACCAAACCACAAGAGTGTTTTAAATTACAAAATCTTAATGGAAGGCAGTTAAATATAAATTTGACTTTATCTTTCATGCATCTTCCTTTACCTTTAAGAATGTATTTTAAATGTACTTCAATGCCATATAGCAGCTATGAATCCAACGCTGCTCATCCTAAATTAATTTACTGATTATTATGTGAAAGCCACATATCTCTGTCACCATACAAGAGTTGCAACTGTTGTCCTACTAAAACCAAGAGGATTACGTTGTAAAATGAACAGATTCACCCGACTGAATTATGAGCTAAAATATCACAAACACAACCGAATACATGGTGCTTAGTCTTACCTAAAAACATAATACCAGTTTCTGCATAACAAAGGTCACAAACTTCACAATGAGCTACAAACTGAAAAGGTGCAGATTCACACTTATTTTGGAACATTTCCAAATCCTCTTTTCGCTTGTTTTATTTGAATTATCGGAGAGGAGCACGAACAAGACGAAACGCAGTACACTTTAACATTAACGTTAAGCTGAAGGAAACATCAGAACTAAAGAAAATTTTACACTGTGTGTATAAATAGACACATACATACAACTCTATACATTGTAATGTTTTATAATACAATGTATAGAGTAATAAATATAAATATTTTAATGAAACGTTTGTCATTACCTTGTATGTTGAACTAGTGTTGGACAAAACAAGCCATTTTTCAAAAATATGTTTGATACCTACATATCATGTCTGTCCGTTTAGCACTTAAAGTTGAATGATATGTGAATGATCTGCTATGTGAGTTAGGATCTTGCACTATATTAGCCCAGTGTAGTAATGAGAGCCAATTATCAGCTAAAAGGGCTAAATGAGAGAAAAAAAAACAAAATTGTTTGTCCTAACACTCTTTTCCAACAAATCATTCTAAGTTAATGGCACAAACATACAAGCTATCACCTATTTAGTGACTCACCCTCTTTTAATAATAGCCTAGATGTGAAAATCTGGCCAGTGTCCATTGTATGAAGATCATATACATAGACTTGCTGGAGTTGGAATACATAACAAGAAAAATAGTGAAACTAGAAAACTGACAAAACATTTCAATGCATCACTGTGTAAATCTATTACAGCATGTATGTACAGCTGAGCGATACATACGATACGATACATAAAAATATATATTATACATATGTGGATATACAGATGTTGGAGGACAAAAATCCAACAAATGAGACAGTTAAGATGAATATTGGTTGTTTATTTAACTCATGTTAAATGAGTTAAAGCAGTAACGTCAGCTCTTTGATGAACTGCCCTAACACACATCTGTAAGTAAGACTAAACGAGGCCTAGCAATAATAACCGAAGAATGCTCACCGTTACACCAATGGGACGGGTGCATCAATAACACGGGGGCGCTTCTTATGTGCAAAAGGTCTGTGTTTATCAACAAAGAAACAATGTAGACAGTCCGCCGTGTCCTTCATGTGCAGCTACAACATCAAAGTCAGCTACTCACGTCCGATCCATCGGTGTTTCGGAAGCTCCTCAACAAAAATGACCACAAAAATTCTCTAAACACCTTTCATTTGCCCTACGCGTATCGACAGTCCACAGGATAAAGAAAAGTTATTAGTCCCGAAGTGATAACGAACCTTTAATAAGACCCTTCCGCATGTTTTGGAAAACAGCGCTCGTCAGACGTCCTTCAAAACGGTTTATTTTACTTCTCAAAAGTGAAAAATGTACATGATCATGTTGACCCGTCGTTCCACTACAACAACAATGCTCATTAAATAATTGTCCTAGCAACAGAAGAAAGGGCAGTATTGGTGGGGGGAATCCCTATTGCCGTCTCATCTCGGCCCCGCCCCCGCCAGCATGATAGACACGGCATCAGACCAATCACGTTACCTCACCTCCTTCCAAAGTTTGCCTGGATCAGATGACGCATTGATTCAGTCCGCCCCCAAATATTAACGGTTCGCTATTACTTAAATTCTACCGAGCTCCTACCATTACATGCTATTTAACAGTTAATATCCTGTATTGTACCGGCTCTGAAAATGATGTAACAGCCTTAGAAATGAAAGTGACCTCATAGCTATATAAGTACTAATAATTCGCATTTAAAAAATGCTTTCCACATTTAAAATTTGTATCTTTTTTCGAAATTATTCCAGAACATGTTAACGGTTAAAACTGCTAAAATAAAAACGAGTAAATAAGGTCAAGAACTGAAAACTACAGATAACTGTAAAACACATGAAGAAATTCATAACGAAGACACTGGAATGTTTGGGTCCCTTTCCAGACAGAGTTGACCGATGTTCTCATGAATTCTGGCCGCTGTCTGATTTGATGCTGTGCCATAAGTAAGAGTGACTGAAAAGATCAAAAATAGAAAACAACCTTCCTGAAGGCAGGAAAATATGCAGTAAATAATCAAGGGAAAAGACTATTAACAATTTTATTGGTTGAGGTAATGACGTTCAGACTCCTTCACTATCTGTCCACTTAATGATTCCATTATCAATCAAGATGTAAATCTACCCATTCAAGCAGTACTATGTGCTTAAGGCAAATTAGCTGCTGAACATTCGATCCAAAACAATGGCAGAATGTACAGCACATTCTCTGTCCCTGGCTCAGAAAAAGTAGCACTGTTCGTACGAGGTGACATTGGCCGTATACACAGGGGTGTAGTTGTAGATGAGCGCCGAGGCTTCTTCCTCAGGGCTGGCGAAGTGGTGAGAGCTCTTCCTGGCTGCAAACGGCAAGACTCATCTTCAGTCACATTTGCGCAGATACAGCAGGTGAATATGGCACATCCTGAAACACCTGGGTCCCAGGTGTACAGCATTGTGTCAGTGATTCTAACTGCAGTTGAAATTGTGACTGTGATTCTGCAGATTAGAAGCCTTTGCCTCTGGTCAGAAGGTCAGTGGTTCAAATACTGTTACCAGCAGAGTAATCATTTCACTCTCGGGGCTTTAAACAAAGCCCTTAATGCCAAAAACTGCACCAGGGGTGCTGAAAAAAATGCCAGACCTTATGTTCTGACCCTAAGCTTTGCTCTCTTGTCTATATATGTATGTGTCTTATAGGAGAGCAAGATGACATATGCAAAAAGCGAAGAAATCCTGTGTACTTGTCCTTGTATAATGATGAACTAAGTACCATGTTAAAATTGGAAGATGACGTCATGCATAAAAAGGGGAGGTGCCTTGTGTATATTTACCTTCATTCACAAAAAACTCAGCTAGCAAAGATGACACACGTACTGCATTGGAAGAATGGGGGAACTGCTTCTTCGGGTCCCACTGGAAGCGGTTTACCTCAGGGTGCCACTGTACTCCATAGAATGGGTACCGCTTTCCTTGTAAAGCACAGGAAAACAATGGAGCACAGATTAATCACTGCGCAGTCCAGCACAGCTGACGTGCATCATTACCTCACCCTTCCCTGTGTCATTCCTGCAGCTGTTTAACGTTTGAAATCCCCAGGAAGGAGTATGAACACTGTTTGGCAATGGAAGTTACCTTCCATGGTGGAAACAAACACGGCACCATTCTCCGCTACATTTGTGGACAGGATGGAGAAGAATTGTGACAGTTTTTCATCACCTCTGAAGGCCTGTTTGGGCGAATGACACATTACAGCTGTCAAGGTTAAAGCAGTTACAATATTAAAATGACTTATTTTCAAAATGGCCAAATATCCTCACATTTTCCTTTTTAACATCCCACTGACCCCTGATAAATGGTTAGTGCATTTACATCACTTTAATATGCATAATATATGCATCTGGCGTGACACTCATGCTTTCAGACTCCCATGCAAGAAATCTTACGGCAAATCTATGCTATTCCATTATAAACCTAAAATTAGCTACATCAAAAGCATTGGGGTAGCTTGAAAACTCTACAGACTGCTTACAAGGTAATACAACTAATTATTCAATTTGTGTGCAGACTTGTCTTGAATCGAGAATCTCACGCCAGCCAGCCGACCAAAGCAAGGAACCCCGTATATGACATACAGTACAGTATCTATTTTATGTGACTGACAGTTCCTATCACTCCTGTTACATAATTAATTACAGCTGGGTCATTGCATATAACCATTAGCTACACACTACTCTGGTGTCAATTGTAGCACAGAAAGGAAGGGGAAGTGGACTTTTGGTGACGGACACAATGCTGGGCTGTACGACAGCGTGTTTATCTAAAGGTCTATAGAGAGGCTAGCGAATATAGCCAGTGATGGGCTTCCTCAGGGGTGCATGGAAATGACTGGCTTGATCGCCAGCATTCATCTGACCGAGTCTGCATGAATGTCATGTGTGAAGGGGGAAGAGCTTTGATGGGATATGATTGGCTTTTTGAAAGAGGGGGGAAAATTGTGAAAAAAAAGTCATATAAATGAAAAGAATTGAGGTCAGTGGGAGCAGCTGCGCAGTCGCCTTCCTTTGGGAGGTCTATAGAGAGCGAGCCGCACTGCATTATAATGCATGTAACACTAGACCAAACTACCTTTTAATGTTCCAGCATGTGGAATACAAATTTAACATCCCCCCTCGCCCCAAGATTGTTCTGAGAGAACAGACTCATTGTCCATTTGCCGGAACTTCCTCTCTGCTAGATATGAGCGAATGTGCTAAACATAGGGTAACTGGCCACTCAGAAATTCGAAAATGCCGCCCCACTGTTTCTGTCATGATATGGGAGAAATGCAGAAGCCATAGTCACACACAATCTGGGAGCAAACAAGTGCAGAAAACCACCCGCCTGTCAGTTATGTGCCCGCCTGCTTAGGGCTGTGGTGATCAGGGCCCTGAAGGAGCCTATATTACACTGGTAGCCACGTCAGGTGGGTAGAACGTGTGAAATTAAAGGAAAAAAAAACATTAAAAAATACTGATGGGACTGATGGGAGAGGGTGGGATTCTGGATAATATGGGGCTGAGAAGTATTATTACTGGGGCGCGGTGCGCGGATCAGCAGGCTAAGCCCGTCATCGAAAGGTCGCCATGCGTCAGCATGATAGTTACACGTCTATGGGCCCTTGAGCAAGGCCTTTAACCCCTGTCTGACCCTGTGCTGTGACCTCCCCAAGCTTCTCTAACCTGCATTTGTGTTTGCGTGTCTCACGGAGAGCAAGATGGGATCAGCAAAGAGAGAATGTCCTCCAGGGATTAATAAAACATCAGTACTCTATCTATATTTTTGCATACACTGCCCATACCAGCCTCACTTATACTCTTCATTAGCAACTGGACAAATTTGTCTTAGGAATATAAAGTAAAGTGTTATTGTGCAGATGTAAACGCATTAAGGTGCAATTCTGTTTTAAAAAGTGTACAATTGTCAGACAATCTAGTCAAAGTCTGCCTTTCTCAGGGATTCGTGAGAGACACACACCATCTCAGTGACTCCATAGTGATGGAAGTTTCCAGTCAGAGGCTCATGGGATATGGCCTTCAGCAGTTTGGCTGGGAAATCTTTAAACATGTGGCTGGAATGAGCTTCTGGAAGAACCAGAAAAATTTGGTTACATGGTTTGCTGACAGCTGCACTCAATAGCAAGGGCAGACATATGTTATGCAAAGATGCTAAAGATATTAAGGTACACGAAGGCTGCCATTCACCATGGTAACTCTTTATATTGTATAAGCTTCACAGGAATGGCTTCTTCTCGAACAGATCCCAGTATTACATCAGAAATTCTAAACAAAGTATACATTTATGCTTGTGCAGTGCAGTACAAAAACCTTTATTATAAACTTACAAGCATCCAACATCATTATCATTAAAAAAATTAACTTACTATCCTCTGGTTGACTCTTGCGGACAGTATGCATTTTACAATATGTAAACTTTGAACTTAATTACCAACTCTTGCTACAGACATACTGCCATCTAGTGGTTAAAATTACAAGCCACTTCTAATGTAAGAATTCCAAATAACATGGTGAAAAACGTGTTTCAATTTCTGCACATGCAAGCAAAATAATATTTTCTTTGAAGCATCAACAACAAAATAATGAAGCATCTCTACCATCTGCTACCTTCATAATCTGAACTTGCATCACTTTTGCACTATTTTGCACTTTTTAGATTAGATAAACTGCTTCCCGTTGTCTGAGTACTAGTGCGATGACAATAAAGTGAAATGTATTCTAATGATGCACCACTAGACCAGAAACGTACCCTCGGTGAGGTTCAGAGGTAGGGCCAAGTTCTCTGCGGTGGTGTTGCTCAGCAGGTTCTCCCCAGCGACCATGACGGTGAGCAGCTGGAATCCCATGCACGTCCCCCATAGAGGGAAATAGTCTCCCATCTTGTTTGCCTTCGATGGAGAGAGATACATAATAAATCTGCATATGAAGAGGATGCTTTTGTAAAAGCGACAGGCAGCAGAGGAATGCTTGGGATTAGGGAGCATCCAGTGTCCCTGTAGCAGTTAGGGACCTCACTCAGGGGCCCAGAAGAGATATGTGTACTCTGACAGTCACAGGAATAGAACCCATAACCTTCTAGATACAAGCACAGATCCAGAACCCACTGTGGTTCACACTGCGCCACAGTTCTGAATAACAGCCCGGTTCCTGGCAAGGGCTCATCCTGCATTTAACCCATACATTACATCTTGACATAGCAGGGGACAGCAAATTCAGCAGTACACTGCTCTAGGTCAGCAGAGGGGAATTTTATCCATAACAGGCCAGTGTGTATGCAGGTTTTTCGGATAACCTTTAGGTCGGCGGTTCAGTCCTCTAATTAGGGAGTTGCAGCGAATTCCCACAAACACAGCGGCCCTTTCTGGGTAAGAATAGCCACCCCTGCTCTAAACACTTTGCTGGTCAGGGATTCAAACCAGTAACTTTTCAATTATAAGTACATGTTCCTAAGCACTGGGCCACCACTGCGCACGTACAGACCAACAGGCAGAATTACAGACATAGAAATATCAAACATAATACAAAAATACAGACAGAAATATCACTGTATTCTGCAGTGGACCTTTTATGCGTGTCGGGAGGTGGATAACCTTTGAAAAAACTTGCTACCAAGTGGAAACAATATGTCACAGTCCACCCTCATCAAAATAATTTATTTGAACACCCACCAGGCATGTCAGTGTGGTTTGGATTCACGTTTTCCCATATTTTAACTGAGCTAGCAAAAATCTGACACAAGAATCCAATGTATGTCAGGTTCTGCCCTTAATTGTCCTTCAGGTACGAATTCTCATAAATGGACTGACAGGAAGTGCATTACTTCCCTGTAGCTGCTAGGGACTAAAATGTCTCTGGAGTGACAGCATCCTCACGTACATTTAAAGTTCACCCACCTTGAGTGCAAGCTGGAAGAAGATGCGAGCCGCTTTGGCATAGTCAGACGTGAGGAGATTTACAGCTCCGCCGATGTACAGCATCCTGTGAGAGGAGGGGGGAGTCAGTGGGCTCGGTCAGGGCTTGCAGCCCCCGCCCTCTGCCCTCGTCTGAGAAATCCTGAGTCAGGGATTAACCTCACTAACCCACGAAGCTGGATGACAAAAGGCGAGGCCTGAGAGACGCGTTTCACATTATGCTGAAGCATGTACATCACTGTCAATCACCAGTATTTATCAGGAATGTAATTCCTCCCTGCCTTCATGCAAGTGGTTATAGTCCGCGGTTACCAAATTAACTGATAGGCCGCGGTTACCAAATTAAGTGATAGGCCGCGGTTACCAAATTAAGTGATAGGCCGTGTTTACCGAATTAACTGTTAGGCTGCGGTTACCGAATTAGCTGTTAGGCCGCGGTTACCGAATTAACTGATAGGCCGCGGTTACCGAATTAACTGATAGGCCGCGGTTACCGAATTAACTGTTAGGTCAAGGTTACTGAATTAACTGATAGACTTTTTTGAGGGGTTGGAGAAGTTCAGTTTCTGATTTTTTAAATACATGAAACTGCAGGTTGCGTGGATGAGAAAAAGCAACTTGAAAATTAAAAATCGGTCCTTCTGATGGAGACGTACCCATTTATTGACTTGAAAATCTTCTCATATTCAGCTTCAGACTGATTCAGCCTACAGTGAGAAAAGAATGTACAATTTTGAACATCAGGACACCAAGAAAAAAACATATCTATCTATCTATGAAATCAATAGCTAAAAAATTTTAGTGAAATCTATTATATATATATATACGCACGCAACAGTATTACATTTATTTGTCCCAGGACTGAATTAAATGCATATTTATTAAGCGAGTTTTTACCTAATAGGCACAACTCTGCTTCCTCCTGATTCCAGATATTTCACATATGTAGCCGGAATGTAAGTATTTCCAAATGGTTGCATAACAGTTTCGTCTACTTCTTGCGTGAGAATTCCTATGACATAAAACAACAAACCGAATGCAGAGTCGTCAAATGATCAATCATATTTTTAAATTAAGTTAATTATTTAAGTTCAACAGGACCCACTCTGCCGATCACGTACCTATAATTGGTCTGTCGTTCACGGGCATCCTGAAGTGTTGCGTCGGTATAGTGTCGCATGTGACACCAAAACAAACCAGCGCAAAGAGGCGAAACATCTTAAATAACCGTGAGGGCGCCACGGTTACGAAACGACCACTTACTACGACCGCGTTTCCGAGATCTCGGGACATTTTATGTGACAGTAATTGGGGAGTGGCTTGTATTTTCAGGAACGAAAAGTACAACTTAGTTGTGTACATTCACAGAGAAGTCGGGAATTTCCTTGGCTTTTTTGTGGGCGTTACGCAGCCGTGCTGTAGTTCTCTGTAGGGCTGTCCCTGTAGTCGTTTTTTTTTTCAAGAGAAGGACGACCGAAGAGAGCAGTTTGTTGAAAAATGGAAATAATCTTGTCCTGTATAATGAGCAAACAAACAGAATGCAGGCAATCGATAGTGTGTTGACTGGATCTTACCTTAATAACAAACGTAATTCGCGACGTACTTATGAACTGCATGGGCACACACACGCACGTTTGTAATTATATCTTTGTTGGGACTCTCCATTCATTTCTATTGGGAAAACTGTAATCCCAGGGGGGGATTAGTAGATTCATCACAATCGACTGGTTGCAAAATGGGAAATTTATACACATATTCTGCAAATCATCTCGCAGCCCATA
>JAODLC010000044.1:15445593-15467187 GCA_026781145.1 Hippopotamyrus pictus | reverse complement strand
GTTTAATTCAGGCCACTCGTGTTGGTAGGGATTAGGTTCTTGGGGTGTTTGTTGAGCGCTGGGTTCCACTTGACTTAACAAGCAGGTCCCCTGCACCACAGCCGCGGCTGACATCACTGCCTCAGGTTCCGGAACGTTCACAAGGTCACTGATCGGACATGAGTACTGCACTGTGGCACATCAGACATGCCCCCCCCCAGAGGGCATTGTCCCCAATTTTTCAGTGCTATGCAGAAATTCTGAAATAAAAATAGGGTTAATCAGACAGTTCCCAAGCTTCTTTTTATGGTCTGTTGACTTTTAAGGAGACATGAGAAAGATGTTGGGATTTAAATAGTACCACGGAGAGAGCGAGACAGAGAGAGAAAGAGGGAGAGAGAGAGACGCCAGACCCGTGCAGCATGAGCCTGTTTTTCTTTGGCTTCAGATGGGTTGAATGTATCGCTCCTTGTGTTTAGAGTGCTGGTTTTACATGTTTTCCCACTGATGATGAAATTAGTGTAAGCCTTTAGCTGGTCCCCCAGGGTTACTAGCCAGTTATGAAATAGAATGAGGGAAAGTCAAAAAATTGTTAAAGCAGGGTTCTTCATATTTGGCCCTCGATTCCAAATCCAGGCCTTCTTTTCAGTTCTTCCAGATAGTCAGTTTAATAATTACTGATTCTGATTGGTCAGAGGCTTCACACCTGGCTGGAAGGCTGGAAAATCAGAAGGGCTGATTTGCATAGCCCCGTGTTAGAGCTTTGTGGTTTGCACTTAGTGATGTCACAACCAAATGGCTCCTAGGAGTGCTTGTACAACTGAGAGTTTTCATAAAGACTCCTTGTGTCTAAATCATCAAAATAGGTTTGGTACCTGTCATTTGACAGCAAAACAGAAGTAAATTCCATTGCTCTACAGCTGTTTAATTGAAATATTCTTCCATGAGATGTGTACTGAGGTGTCAGATCTAAATTGCACTTTACTGCTATTTCTGTGTCAAAGTCAATGTAATGAGTATTTAACATTAACTTAAAAGTACTTACCAGTAATCATTGGCTACATCCACGCTGCTCAGTGTGTGGTCTTATCTTATCTATAACACCATTCATCAGCCTTTCTTCCTTGATGTAACTCTGGGCTACTGGTCATCATCGTCCACTGAGTCTGTCAGCATGAGAATTTCCTTGGCTTTCAGAGGCGTACGATACGTCACGCTCAGCATTCACACCATTTCTCTGAAGCAGACTGAGCAGGTCAGTGCTACTGCTTTTAATGTTTAAAACAAATCTCCTATTTTTCTACTCAAAGTGAAGTAGAACAAAATGTGAATCTGGTAGCGACGGCCACACCGTGATGCTAAGCTTCTTATCCCTCTCTGTTTAATGACACTGTGTGATTTGGGGCGCGTTCTCTTGCACGCCTTGTACCCACTCTGCTCTGCGCACAGAAAATCAGCAAAGCAGGGATGTCAGAAGATCTAAAGACTGTTTCTATTGCCCGGGTGGGCAATAGCTATGCATTCTGTGCATTTAGAGATACAGAGGGCTACAAGGTGAACGTGAAAGCTGCTTGCACTCCCCAGTGGAGCAGGTGGTAATTTGATCCTTGAGGTGGTGATTTTACTGAAATCCCATCTAGGGTACCCCAGCCTTGTGCCCTGTGTTGCCTGTGATTGGCTGCCACCCTGTGACATTGGCCAGAAAAAAAGTGCTTATGGGAGTTTTACTTACATCACACTGTTCTGCGGGCAGAGCGAAAAATGATTTGTTCGCAGGGAATAACCAATTAGATTGTAGAGGAGGTGGGTCCCAGCAAGTAGAGGAGGTGGGACCAACCAATCAGATGTCTTGGACCCCTTCCTCCACAATCCGATTGGTGATTTCTCTGAGCAAATCATTTTTTGCTGTATCCTCAGAACATTTTTGTGTAAGTAAAACACCCAGGGGCAGGAAAAGCGGCGGATGGATGGATGGAGTGATGGATGGATGGATGGATGGTCGGTCATGATGTTGGCAAGTTGCCCAAAGGGCCATGAGAGGGATGCATCCCAGAGCTTAGATTAGTGTGCAGTGAGAGGCACAGCTTCAGGGTGCCTGGAGGACGCTGGGAGGGGGTGGTGTGGTGTGGGGTGGGGTGGTGTGGGCCCGCGGAGTGGGCTGGTGAAAGATGAGGGTCAGAAGTGCACAGCCAGGATTTCCATACGCCTCAGCCATGTCTACTCCTAGTGACAGCCTTCCAGTAAAAAATGATTAATTTCTGGAAAAGACATTGTGTTTTAAATGTCAGCTGTCGGCATGTCGTGAGTGCTGATTGCCTGTAAAGCTGGCCAGTGTTTTAGGAGTTGGTCCAGTGACTTTGTGGATTTTGGACGGGTTTTCCCGGTTGACCAGCGAACATCCCACTGTGGAAACACCTTCTCAGCACTGACATTCCCACGTTCGCACATGGACACTGACACACAAACTGCCTGCTCCCTCTCTATGGGCCCGCAGAGCTATCTGCTACCTTCAAGGGATGACATGGTGGTGGTCATTCTCAAATGTTATTTAATAACAAAATGCTCTTTGTTACAATGGTGTGATTGGAATTTGTGCTGAGAGTACACTGTCTTCTTCAAGCGCATTCATCCCACTACTGGCGGGGGGGATTTACAGACTCCCAAATGCCCTAGTTGTCACGGTGCGGAGCGGGGCGAGCGGGTAAGGGAGCACAGGAATCCAGAATGATGGGGAAACGGGGTTTAATAGGCAGGGATCAACGGACATCGGACATAGCACGATAGACTTCAATGACCAGTCTGGGGGACACTAACAGAGACGCGGACTAAATACACAGGACAGGGCAAACTGAACAAGGCACAGGTGAGAACAATCAGGTAAAAACACGGGGTAACGAGGTGGGCGTGGCACACATGGGGATCGTACGGAGCAGGGCGTGACACTAATAGTCGCTATATGTAATTGTTGGCTGATCACTGGTTCAAGACCTACCGAGAAAAAATGGGTGAGCCTGCTATGTAGGGTGACCCATTCTGCTCCACCGCACGACACGTGGACACGCGCACATGCCCGTATACAGTAACGCGACACTTTGCAATATTGGGGTGTAATATAGGGGTGTAACAATACACAAAAATCACAGTTCAGTACGTACATCGGTTTTGACGTCACGGTTCAGTACACTTTCGGTACGGTGGGAGTACAGGAAACATAACAAAACATAAATTCCTTTTTTTCTCTTTATTTCTTTAAACTGATTTACTGAACAAAGTATGACTGTCTTTCTTAAATAAAAAGTCTCTGTCAATACTGCTGCTAATAAAAAACTAAAATTTACTTTAAAGTAAATCAAAATAAATATTCTGTCAAGTAAATCAAAATAAAATAAATATCCATTAAGGTGCACATTTAGAACATTAACTGCACCTGATCTGTATTGTATTCACATTTGCAGCATTTAGCTTAATATTCAAATTGTGCAACAAGAATATTGTCTCAAAAGTTCAAAGCAGAACAAAATAAATGGTGTGGCGTCTAAAAAAATACCCATGCTGTACTTATGTTCACGTTAACAGCTTCCAGCTTCACATTAGGAGGTACACGCACAAACACACAAAGGTTCCACATTTGCTGCATTTGTTCCGTACATATGCGTACCTAACAGAAAGACCGAAAAATTTCGGTACAAATGTATATACTGTTACACTCCTACAATACTGTCCAGCTATTTATGTTTTATGCAGCCTGTTGCTGCATTACGAAAGCTGACTATCCCTGCTCCCATTATGATGCATCTCTTCCACTCGTTCTGTACCTCTGACTGGAAGTGTGAGGCGTGTACCAGGCTGTCCCGCTCTCTTTACCATCAGTCTGAGATACGAATTACTTAGGGGGGGGGGTCTTGTGCTGCTGGGGGCAGATTGCTGGTAAAGCGTCTCTGAGTCTCTACACGCACCATCACTGCACATGCAGTCGCTTGCGTGTGTATTTCTGTGATGGCGATGCTGGTTTTACGGCCGAGCCCGGTATTTGACTGCCATGTCCCTGGATGGGTGGCCAGGGCCCCCGCTCTGCTTGTCATGGTCGCCCTTCAGGAGTTTCGTTCTGACAACCCCGATCCCGCGGTCGTTGAGTCGGGTTCATGGGGTAACTGGTGAAATGCTTCATTGTTCAAGTGAGGCCGGTAGTGCACGGGACTGGGGATCGGTGGAGCCTCGGGGACGCGGGCCGGCCTTGCCTTGCGGCAGCCGTTTCTCGTAGAAGAATGAGGAACCTGCTAATGTGGTCACACAGGGGCCCGGCAGCATGACGTACTGGAGAATTCCCCAATTATTACTTTAAGATGTCTGCATATCTGCTAATGCGGAGCTTAAAACGCAGGTCTAAGCTTTTCCTCGGCGCCTAGGGGAGCGCCGGCTAGTTTGAGGGAGAACCACTACCAGTCCAGTGCTGGTACGGTTCTGGAGATGGGCTCTCGATCAGTTTTTTTTTTTTTTGCAATAGAAAGAAATAAAAAGAAGTTGTGCTCTCTACAGCACTGCCCTGCGTGGTGTGGAAGGTCGCTCGGCCTCATTCACGGCGATGGAATCCACCCTGGCAGAGCACGCCGCCCTGAGGGGAGTCTCCGACTCCGAGGTGCTATGGGTGGGGGAACGTAACCTATAAATGGCCGAGGACTCAGGTGTCGCATTTTCTGCGGCTGCGGCTGCAGAGCCACTCCTTGTTGCCGACCGGAGAGCCGCGGCGACCCTCTCTGCACGGCCCTCCTGCAGTTTGCAGCCTTCTCATGTTCCTTGCGCTTTTTTTACTTTAACGGTAGCGTTTGAGAAGCCTCAGGTTTCTAAACCCTCCATATTTCTGGAGCTGCTTCGCTGATGGTACCCAATCTGTCATTTGTTTGGCTGCGAGAATGATGCTTCTGTTGGGTAACCTGCTGCGGGTAATGAAATGTCGTGCAGTTCTCTGGTGCTTTCGCGGTTCCGTAAGTGATGCTGAAACAGAGAGAAATCAATAAATGGGCTCTTGCAAGCAGCACCATTTCATTATTCTTGAACCTGCGTAACGTGACCCTAGAGGCGGACGGCCAGCTCTGATGTTCCACATGGTCGGTTGGTTAGTGAGGTGTCAGACGCTGCTTAGCGCCGGTTAGTATTACCATCCTCTGAAAGCCTAGGACGTGGCTCCCAGTGACCATCACCCCTGAGCGGGTCATTTGGCCAAGTCTGTGGCCTGTCACCTCTCCATCCTGTCCTCTCTCCCTTCTCCACAGGCGGAGGCGGGAAGCGGAAAGGACGGAGCAAGAAATGGAAGGAGATCCTGCGCTTTCCGCATATCAGCCAGTGCGTGGAGTTGGGCAGCAGCCTCGGTGAGCCTCCTGACCCCAGCCCCACCCACAGCCTGTAGCTCCTCCCCCCCGTGGCTCCGCCTTCCCTGCCTCATAGGCCCCCTGAGCAGTTGGGGTTAAGGGTCTTGCTCAAGGTCCTAGCTATGATGTGATTACTTTGCTGGCAATGGGATTTGGGACCTACACACTGCTTTTCACATTCCATATTGGTTTGCTGTATCCGTCTCAACACTGTGATGCACTTACATTCTCCCTGTTCTGCTGAAACTGTGACTGTTTGATGGGTTAAATTTATTCACAATTGAGTGCGTTGGAGGTGTACAAGACAGCAACCGAATGTGTCATAACTGCATCACATGTCCTAAGTTAGTTCTGAGCTGTAGCCCTACGAAGGTTCTGGAAGCTGCCTTGATTGTGTGTTTCAGAGCGCGACTACCTCAGCCTGTGCGAGAAGCAGCCCATTGGCCGCCAGCTGTTCCGCCTCTTCTGCGAGACACGGCCCGAGCTGATGCACTGCATCCAGCTGCTGGATGCCATGGTACTGACTGCTGCAGGTCCCCCCCCCCCGCCCCCCCATGCACGCTGCCCGTCACATACGGGCAGTGTAGAGATGCCATTTGGTTTAACTGTACATCTCTGGTCTACAGTAGGAAACCTCCAAAGATCATAGAGTCCACAAACTGATCCTGGGTCAGAATCGAACCCATAGCCCTGCAGGTGTGATGCCATTGTGTTCCCCTAACATGAACCTGTTCTCATTTAATTTTAATGACCTGTTCTATGATCTGGGTTCGGATTTGGTCATTTCCGCATGTTTGTCTTGATCTGTGACACTCCGGAGACGCCCCGTTGATGCCGGTGCCCTCTCTTGTCCCACCTTCCGACTCAAACGTCACCAGGGCCCTGAAGAACGTCCTAATGAGATGCTAATTGAGACTCAGGGCTCCGCCTTTCACTTACGGCCAGAGAGAATGTCACCCGCGCGACGTGACATGTCTCAATCCGAAATCCCAAAATATCGGCGGAGGCATGCGGCCGGGATGAAAGGAGCCATTGTGCGGCGTGGCCTGCCCTTTGGGTGGCACGGGGCGTCCCCACGTGCAGGAACATGACTCTTCCCTTGAGTCAGGCGTGCATGTGCAGTGGGCAAGTAACGCGGAAACGAGGAGGACTCTGGTGGTATGCCTCGCTCACACTCGGTGAGCACTGTTACCATTTCTGATACATTATTTTGGTTTAATTGAGATAATGTTGCCAACCCCCCCCCCCCACTGTCCCCCATCAAACGAGCCGGATGTCTGACGCCCGCCATTATTGCACCCACGCTGTTTCCATTTTACAATCACGGGTCCGGCGGGCAGTTTGCTATTAGCGGGGGAATGGAAAGGACAGAAAGAGGAACGTGTGTTTTCTTGAGGGTGGGAGTGAACGGGGGAGGGCGGCTGCTTGAGGAGTGTGCCCAGGGGCGTCCCGCTACGTCAGCACGGAGCGGGGCCCAGACCGCTGTGGGACTGGCCCAGGAGGCCTCATTGCGTAACCTCTGCTTCCCGACAGGATTAGGGCACAGTGCCGGAGTGGACCGGTCCACTGTTGTCTTTGGGGGGGGGAGGCCCTTCTCTAAGGGAATAGTGAAAACACCACCACCTCCAGACTTTTGGCAATCCTCTATGGGGAAGGATCGACCCAACACCTCTCAGGCAAGCAGCTGTAATCAAACTAATCTGCTTAAGGGTGCCGGGGCCCCTCTTTCGTCACTGTCATGATCGTGGCCCACAGAAACGTCCCCCGTTCCCCGAGAGGTTAACCATGTTTACTCTGACTGTAGATACCGGCTGTCCCACTGTGACCACAGCCTGGTTTTGTCAGGGGCCAAAACATGAGCTGGGAGTCAGAGAGCTTCCTAAGGAGCTCACCACTAATTACTGGTTATTTTTACTGAGCACCAGTAGTCACTGTACATACCGGGCGATTGTCAAATATAGTCGTAGAGAATGCAAGCTCATAAGTAATGTGCGTGAATGACCTGCCTGGTAATGCGTTGCAGGGCTGAAACACAGTTGCTGCTGTATTTTTATCATTAAAAAAATAAAAACAGCTTAACTATATGAATCAAGATTCAATATTCAAGAAAACTTTATTGTTTATTACAAAGTAAGATGACAACATAAGTAAAAACAAGCAACCAACAAATTCATATTATTTTTGACTCCCTAAGGAATTTAATGTGAAATATACTTGAGAACATATGGTGTTGTTTTTTTTTAAAAAAAATGGACAGTTATGAATGGCTGATCCGGGGAGCTTCCCCAGTTAGTGGCATTCACTGGGGCACGTGTGCTGAAGGTTATACGAATGGAAATCCAAAGCCCCCCCGTCCCCCACCCGGTGGGGACAAGGGCTGCATATGCTGTGATATTCCAGGACTCCGGGGAACGCCGGGTTGTTGAAACGGTAGTCGTCAGGCAATGCCCCACCATAGGTGGGGGGCGTTTCCACAGCGTCATGGTGTGGGGGGGAAGCTGGGCGTCATGGAGAAACTTGTAATGGGAGCCCTGGCTGAAATCTGCCGTTTGCAAAGGCCCGGGGGGGGTCACCAAAATGGAATGCCACGAGAGGAACGTGATTAGTGTACCCGCATATGCTATCGTCCGTGTGAGGACTGGTCACGTCAGTAAGAGCAGAACAGGACTGAGGAGGAAGTAGACATGCTTGGTGGGTCGTTGGCATCCTGTGCTCATTGTCATCACCGGTCCAGAACCTGGGATATTCTATGGCTGCAGAATGTAAGATGAGTCGGGTCAATTGGAAACAAGAATTATTCCGGGTTCGAAACACAAAAACAAACAAAGGAATATACAAAAGCCTCATTATAAGTTATATTTAAAGAAAAAAAACATTAGGATTGTTCATTTTTTTAGTACAGCTGAAGTAACGGGCTGATTAATTAGAGGGCCTCCAGTTTCATTCTGTGGTAGGTTTTTACCTGTATTAAGATCCCAGGCAGGCTTCTGAGGTGTGATAAAAAATGGGGTTATGTGTCACTCAGCGGGTTATTGGGATCCGTGCCCACTTCTGTAAGATTGTGGGTCTGACCTCCTGATACTACTGTCTCCTGGTCTGTTGAGGTTATGCCCAGTGTGGTTTGTTCAAATTGTCATGTAATTTTATTGCGAATAAAGTGGGGTAAAAAGGGCATGTATGGCCACCTTCAGGATGACTACGAGGTCACAGCCGACGAGAAGCGAAGAAGCCGAGGAGAGTCCATCATCCGGAGGTTTCTCAGTGCGGAGGTGAGGCCCAAACCGCGGCTTCTGACTGCGCCACTCTGCGGACGCGGTGGGGGGGGCTCACGCTCTTTGTGTTTACGGACGCAGTCGTCGGAGTTCGTGCTGGAGGTAGCGGAGGAGCACGCACAGCAATGCCGGGACAACCTGGAGCTCAGTCCCTGTAAAGAGCTCTTCAGTGATTGCCGCAGGTGGGTTACCTTCCCCATTCGAATAATAATAATCATTTATATAGCACTTTTCACACATGAAATGCAGCTCAAAGTGCTTTACATACAGGACTAAAAACATAGCCGAGAACTTGTATACAATACATAACGAAGGTGCAAGTTAAAGAAAGTGTAGCTACTGTACATTAATTAAAAATACAACAGAACAAAAGGATCTTGCTCCACCGCCCCCCCCCCCCCACACCTCTGTTCCCAGGCTGCTACACCCACCCCAGCCACAAAAATGGCCCTTTAAGGGCCACCAGCAGGGTCTGCAGTTAATATCGCTTCAGACATCCCATTTCAGATGTTTCTTCTAAGGCGTATTAAAGATGTTGTTTAATACCAGGAGCTCCTTTTGCCAAAAGTTCATAACTGCAAGGCAGACTGAGCTGTCACCGCTGTCTTCATGTGCCTTTTGCCCCCACAGGTCTCTTCACGAGTATTTAGGTGGAAGCCCCTTTAAAGACTTTCAAGAAAGCATGTACTTTGACCGTTTTTTACAGTGGAAGATGCTAGAGAGGTTGGTTCGACTGGCCTTTTTTCAAAATTGCCAAAGACGTGCGTTTCAAGACCATAAAAACGTTTTTCATTCTTATTAAATCCAGAATTTCCAGAGCAATTGCCGTTAAACAGGTTGACCAAGAAGTGATTTCAAAGCGTGTCTTTTGTTTCCAGACAGTCCATAACAAAAGACACGTTTCGCCAGTATCGCGTTCTGGGAAAGGGAGGTTTTGGAGAGGTGAGTATATTTCATAGACGCAAAGCACATGGCACAATTAAGAGAAAATGGTACGTGTGATATATTTACGCATTGAGCAGGACTGATGTTCCCCCAGAGTACTAACATGATGTCACGATGCGTGCAGGTGTGTGCCTGCCAGGTACGAGCCACAGGGAAGATGTATGCCTGCAAGAAGATGGAGAAGAAGCGCATCAAGAAGCGGAAGGGTGAGGCCATGGCTCTAAACGAGAAGCAGATCCTTGAGAAAGTCAATAGTCGATTTGTGGTAAGTGTCCTGCAGCCCCAGTCCAGAGGTACATAGAGCAATATACTGAAATTGTTCATTGTGCATGTTGAGTAATGACGACTCTGCTCTAAGTCATTTGTTTTCGAGAGCCCTCCCAAGTGGTGGGACAGTATGAAGGAACATGTTTCTCCATGCATGCAGGTAAGCCTGGCTTATGCCTTCGAAACCAAAGATGCTCTGTGTTTGGTGCTGACCATCATGAACGGAGGAGACCTGAAGTTCCACATCTACAATATGGGCACGCCTGGCTTCAAGAAGGAGAGGGTACAGTTCTATGCTGCTGAGATCTGCTGTGGTCTTGAACACCTGCACCGAGAGTCCATAGTCTACAGGTGATTTCAGTGGACATCAGTAGATTTACCCCCTTGGTCACTAAGGTTTTATCTTACTATAAATGCATCCCATTGAGTACTACTCCTAATACTCTAAGCTATCCTATAAATTGTCCAATTTAGACCAGTAGTTATTGACAGTGATAGATGGAACACCTACAATTTGATCACAGAAATATAAGATATTAATTTATTTTTATTTTGCTTAAAAAGTGAATGAAAATGAGGAAAGCAAATCTGGTTTTCTTTCCATTTCTTTTTGGGGCAAAAAAAACTTGTCTTAATTGTTACATTTTATATGTCATCAGATATGGGTAGGTAAATCAACAAAAATCACATACAAAGTGGACACTTTTTTCAACCCCTTTAAAGTGATTATAGAGACAGAAGTGGGTCCTACCTTGTACTACGTGCCTGATAAAAGTGGCCGTTGAATGTATGGTCAGTCATGACTCACCTTAAAGGAGAGATCCTCAGTTTTAGGATGTTTATATTGTGGAATCAAGCACAATAAAAATATGTCTTCAGTCTGAATGACCCAAAATGAGTCAGGAGAAAATCTTTGCTCACACCTTGTTCCTTTGTTTTTTAGGGATTTAAAACCTGAAAATATACTTTTAGATGACAATGGTAAGTTTACCACGAAAAAAGGGAGATACCTATATTATCTAATGTAAGAATCTCACGCAAACACATTCCATTTTCAACCAACTGAATTCAAGCGCTGACTTCCATCAGGAAATGTCATAAGCCGGGAGTAGTAATTGACCCTGCTGGTCACGTGCTCTGCAGCAGGCATCCCTGTCTCACACACGTGTCTCATTTGGCTGCTGCAGGACACATCAGGATATCAGACTTAGGACTGGCCTTCAAGGTGCCTGACGGGGAGCTCATCCGGGGCAAAGTGGGCACCGTGGGCTACATGGGTACGCAGTCACTCACCGGCACCCTAACCCCTGAAAAGATTTAATTATAGGTCCTTGTTTGAATGTGAAATAGTAATTGTGTGATGGCTAAACTTGATTTAAAGTCAGGAGTCAGAGCAGATTAGCTTCATCGCTAGCAGTGAACATCTTTGAATGAATGCAGCCCCAGAGGTGATTAACAACGAGCGGTACGGCATGAGCCCGGACTGGTGGGGGCTGGGCTGCCTCATCTACGAGATGACCATGGGTCACTCACCCTTCCGGGGACACAAGGAGCGTGTGAAGCGGGAGGAGGTGGAGAAACGGGTGCTGCAGCAGCAGGAGGCGTACAGTGAGCGATTCACGGAGCACACGGAGGACATCTGCAGGAAGGTGAGCAACCCTTGTAATGTGCTCCTCAAGAGGGTGGGGCCAAACCCCCCCACCGGGCCATGCCTCGCTCACCCAGTCGCCATCTTCCCCTCTCTCTCCCAACATCCTCCCAGCTGCTGACCAAAAACCCAAGGAAGAGATTGGGCTGCCAGGGAGACGGAGCAGCTGAGGTGAAGAGCCATCCCTTCTTCAAGAACATCAACTTCAAAAGGCTTGAGGCTGGCATCTTGGAGCCCTCCTTTGTGCCTGATGTGAGCAGCATGAAACAGTAAACACATGATAAACATGTATTATATTCTTTGACTCCTACAGTAGCACACCTCGTACAGCTAATCAATAAAACATGACTTTTTAAAACTAATTAAATTAATTAATGAAAGGGGCTGGTGGTGGAACAAATACCTGGAATAGCCTGAGGAGAGGTTTGGAAACTGAAGCGGTGTTCATCTAACCATCCAACTAGATATTTTTACTAGTTTTCATTGTGTTACTCTTAATTTGCATATGTTCTAATGCTAAAATGTGTTTTTGTTCTGAGTAAAAGTGCACTATAGCTTAAATAGCTTAAAACACATCTTTTGACTGCCTAAGACTTTTTTGCACAGTACTGTACGTTTGCTGTTAAAATTTATCAGCCAGTGTTATGACAGAAGTAAAATAACCCCTAGGTCAGGATTATTTAAATCACGGTCCTCGAGGGCCGAGCACTGCTGGTTTTCCAGCCTTCCTTTACCTGTCAGACAGGTGTGAAGCCTCTGACCAATCAGAATCAGTAATTATTAAACTAACTACCTGGCCTGGATTTGGAATCGAGGTCCATATTTGAAGGACCCTGCCCTAGGTCACAGTGTCTGCACAAGGTCACAGACAACAAAATGTAAATATAGAAGTTATCAGAAAATCTTATACTTAAAGGTACCCTGAGATGCTCCAAAATATATAAAAATAATGCAGATAATATGTTCTCACTGACACACATCCATGCATATGCAGTCTTACACATATATAATACTGCAAAATTATATAACAATTTGCAAATGGTATAATAATATCATAATATCAATGTGCAGTAAGTCAGTAACAGTGGCAAACAGTAGCTATGCAGTGATGATTGGTATACACTGTGTTTTAAGTTGCTACAATGTTGCATGAAAAGGTAATATTACACAATGGTGTTTTTAAAGTTTGGGTAGAGAACTTCTATCTGTCTAATCACAAGGCTCCCCTCCTTCTAGCCGAGAGCTGTCTACTGCAGAGATGTCCTGGACATCGAGCAGTTCTCCACCGTAAAGGGTGTCAGCCTGGACCAAACTGACAATGAATTCTACTCCACGTTCGCCACAGGCAGTGTCTCCATTCCTTGGCAGAATGAGGTATGGGGTGAAGTGTGAGGTGTGCCTGAGTGCTGCTTGAAAGAGGGGGCTGTAGGAGCCCCCTGTGTCACCCAGGCTCTTACATGTATGGCCCTACCTGCATCCTCAGTAGTTACCATAGCCCGCTATCATGTTATGATGCCCTGTTCTCCAGATGATTGAGACGGAGTGCTTTAAAGACCTGAATGTATTCGGGTCCCATGGCACACGGCCCCCCGATCTGGACTGGACACAGGCACCAGAGCCCCCACGCCGCAGCCTGCTGGACAGGTTCTTCAGGAGACATGTGAGATGATCGCACATCCACCCACTGTAGCCCGCTCATATGTCCCATATTATCCCCTGCATCGTTTATAGTTTTTTTTTTCCCTACCCTTGTTTCCTTAGCAGGGAGAATTTTCCATTAACCAGACCAGGGTGTCGTCTTCCAGCGTGAATTCTGTGGATTCTATATCGAACTCTGCCCCCTAGTGGAGGGCCTGGGAGTGAAGCGGCGGAGGAGAATTACACTTTGGGACACGGCAGCCTTATTCGATGGCCTCACACAGAGCCACCGGTTGTCCCCAATAAGCCGGGGACTGTGAATCCAATGGAGTGAGCCAGACATCTGAGATGTGGGAAGACGGTCGAAGAGCAAACAAGCAATCACCTCATACACCTTCAGGATCACTGGGCCACCAGACAGCCCCTGCTGAAGTTCAGGGGGTCCGGTTTTAATAGCCCATCACAGGGAAAAGAAGCTGGTGTCTCTTTGACTTCTGAAACACACAGATTGCCTCTCCTTTTCTTCTTCTTCGTCATCCTCTTTTATTCTCTTTCACACATAGACAAGCACAAACACCTGTATACAACACCACCAACCTCAAGACAAACTGCATTTCGCCTTGCATTATCTCAGGCCAAAGATTGTTTTAATGACATTTTAATTGTTTTAATATTATAAATGTTACATTCTTTTGTACAGGCACAATTCAGCAGTAAAATTAATAGACAAGATGTATGTCTGTTTTTACTCAGCTCTTAGCAAACTGGATCCAGTGGCCAACATGTTAGACATAACTAAGAATAAGGCGACGGGCAGATTCTAACTGTTGGGGGCTGTTCAGAGAAATGTGAGTATGAGGGGCGGGGGAAAAAGCACATCACTGGCACTTCAGGGGATCTCACAGGGAGTGGATAGACACACACAGGGCCATAGCATGGCCGATTAGCATCATCAGAATGGTGGCAGGACAGAAGCAGCCCTGTTTTCAGTGGGAATCCCCCCCCCCAGCTCAACAGGACCACCCAGACTCTGAGTGTCAAGGTCTTCAGAGCACAAAATCCAGGCACCCCTAAATGAGGTTCATGACGTCACTGCAGAGCGAGAAACCTCAACTTCTATACACGATTACATGGCACCTAATAAACGACTTCAAATTTAATGGAATAAAAGAATGAAGCATAATTTGATTTTTTTTTCATCAGTATTTCCTCTATGCATTATTTAAAGTGTGAAACGAAGACCTTTGATGATCACAATTAGCTACTTAGTTAAATGGTATTGTCAACAATAAACTTATTCCTGAACAAAAACGTTTCGCCGTTTTGTATGAAAAGACTGTAACTAACACTGCAATGGGAAGTGAGATGCTTGAGTAATATTGAGTTAGAAATCTGGATGCCACTTAATGTGAAAATGTATGGTGACGATTAAGGATCCTGTGCACGGCTTGTTGGCACGGCTGAGCTTGCACAGCCCGCTGTAGGTAAGTGTCTCAGACACCCTGGACAGTGCCTGTTGGTAATGGTTCAGTTGATTATGGCTGCCATGGACAAAAGGCGGGCTGAGGGGGCACGCCCCCATCACCTAGCGGCTATGCGTGAAGCGGCAGAAAGCGAGAGTCCCACTGGGGGGCTCCCACTTTGCCTATGAATCAGTGCTGGACACGACTGGAGCAAGTCAGGTAGCACTGCTGTTGTTTTCCATCCCGAAGAGAGCTGGGATGTTCCAGTCCATACTTAGTAATATGGAAAATATGCATGTTTAGTGCTTCCATTAGCGCAGGTACCCTACTCCCATTTCTACATGTAAATTCATGAAACTGACACCCAGCACTTTTTAATCTGACAATACAGCACACATCACAATGCCCATAAGTCTATTGCTGACAGAAATCAAGCCGTAGTGAACACAGGGAACATTTAGCACTTCAATAGGCTATACACGAACATTAGAAATAATTTTATGTAACAAAATCAGTCATATTAAGCTGTCTCATATCTTACCTTAACCTGTTTCAGGTTTTCCCATGTAGGTAATTCAACAAGTCTGTTACAATTAAAGACACGGCATCTGAGTGTGAGCACCACACGTCACAAAGTATATGATGATATGCAAAGATCGAAGGGGTTGAAAGATTTCTGGCAACCAAGACCAAGTACACTTTATGACTCTGTTTACTATGCTTTCCATGAGGGGTGATGTTCTTGGAATTTACATGTCAAATGTTACCGGCAGCTTCAAAGTAATTCAAATATTTTCTTAAGTGTATAAGTTCCAGCTAAAGTCACAAGCCAGGCATGTTTCCTTACTTACTCACCCCCCCTCACTAAATGTGAAGTATAGCGTCAGTGTGCCATTATGCTGTTGTGCGATTTAGGTAAAGCGAGCAAAACACTTAAACCACAGCTCATGAAAACAAAGGGACCTCATGCCAGCTGAGACGACGTGTTTGTCCCGCCCTGCTGCGAGCGTCTTGTGTCTCTAACTAAGACAGGATGGGCTTTATTTGCTGTAAGAATTACGTTAATGTGATTCAGAAACCCACCAAAGTTTGAATAGTACTGATACCAAGCCAAGCACAACATCTTCCCTTAGGAAGCAATGATTGGAAAAATACTTTTTAGGGATCTTATGTTTATTCTGGATTCTAGATTATTCTTGCTCACGGTAACCATTTTATTCTTTTCAAGTGAAAAGCTACTTTTGTTATAGTAACAGTTTTTATTGTTTTACTATTATGTTATTTATTAATTAACCCTCCAGCTGCTTATCCAGTACAGGGTCCCAGTAGGCATTGGCTTAGAGCTTATCCCAGGAAGCATAAGGCATCCCCCAAAAGGCAGGAGACACCCTGGACGGCATGCCAGTCCGTCACAGGGCACGGGGCTGGAGGACACCCTGGACAGGATGCCAGTCCATCACAGGGCTGGGGGACACCCTGGACGGCATGCCAGTCCGTCACAGGGCACAGGGCTGGAGGACACCCGGGACAGGATGTCAGTCCGTCACAGGGCACAGGGCTGGGGGACATCTTGGACAGGATGTCAGTCCATCACAGGGCACAGAGCTGGGGGACACCCTGGAGGGGTCGTCAGTCCCTCACAGGGCACGGGGTTGGCGGACACCCTGGACAGAATGTCAATCCATCACAGGGAATGGGACAGGTATTTATAGTAAATATTGGTTGCTAAGGGGAAGTGTAATGAATTAAATCTTAGAACAACAAAATGTAAATACAACGTTTGAGTTTGAATATGTTAACAAGGCGCTATTTTACTATAACCATTTCAATGTTAAGAATACTTTGCACTTTATACAATTCAACATCGTATGTTTAATGTTATTTTATTTTTTGCTACTGGAGGGCACCAAGGAAAGATCCATCTATCCACCACATTCATCCAGTGCAGGGAAACAGTTTTCTGTTTCCTTTGGATTAAAACTGCATAACTGACAATATCCGGTGTGATCAGCCGGTAAATGACTTTTGACAAAGAAATATATATCTGAAAGCAATACCAAACAGCTGAATTATACATTTTCATCAACCAGTGCCAGATCTCATGGCAGTAAAATGCACCTGTCATTTTTATTTAAAGCTGCTACAAAAATGCATAGTTTTAAAGGAATAACACAGAAAATACGCTTTTACGATGCCACTCAGCAACAACTCTCTCTTAAAAGCCTCTTGGGGAGACGCTGCGTCCGGTGTGCACATGGAGCGAAAACTTTCAGAACCATAGCAGCAAACAAAAGAGAGAGAATGCGGCAGGGCGGAGGTCAGACGGGAGAGCCGGGCCAGGGGTCTGGCGGGCTACCAGCGAGAGAGCAACTTTACAGCCGTCCAGTTTCAGAGTGAACATCAAACATGACCTCTCCCCTAACGATTCCCTCTGATCTGTGTGTTGTGTGGAATATGTCTTTTATTGCAGTGAAAGTATTGGTTCTTTCTGAGACACAGAGCTGGGTTGATTATGGAACTTCAGAGGGGCCCAGAGAAAAGACAAATTAAATCTAAATGAGGCAGGTCCGTCTTGCTGATCTAATTATCACTAATACACCCGTAATTGGGTCCTTAGGCAGCCAGGTCCTAACCTTCTCGTTATGGGCTACAGCCACCACCGTCTCAGTGTGTATGAGACACTGAATGTCAGTCACTGAGTCCATTCAAATCACTGGCCCTTGTAGGTGTCCATCAGGTCTTGATGTGACATTAGCTATCTGAGTAATGCCTTCCACTGAGTTGGGGAGAGCAGGTGCAAGTCTTTCTGGAGCAGCCCGAAGTGAGGAGCCTGCAGGTTCCCTGTGAACTGCAAGAGATACAAGGCTCCTTATCCAAGAAGTATTTTATCTTTTAAACATTTCTTAATTTTTATCTATTGCTACTGATGTGTACCTATAAAACATCCATCCACCCATCACACTCATTCAATACAAGGTGCAAAACACCTATAAAACACTTTTGACCAAGTGCCTTTCAGGTGAAATGAGCGTATTAGCAGGGTTTTGTGTTTCCTTTGGATTAAACCTGCGTAACTGACAGCACTTGGCGTGATCACCCCGTGAATTTATTTCTATAACCAGCAACAAGCCACTGAATTATAGGCATGGACTGTGATGGATATAAAGCTTCTTATCCAAAAAAAGGTATTTTCTACATTTCTTTGTCTTTTTTTAGAAAGTGAGACAGAAAAAAAATGGCATAAAAATTATTAGAATCAGAAATCTAGTCCAAGTGTTTAGGCTACAGTGGCATTGATTCAAAACTCTTAATCTGGCTCATGTTTAGAATGAATCAGGCCAAAAGCCATTACCCATCATGTCATTATTACTCCATATTACCTACATATTATTCATGTTAATATCTCATGACCAGCTTCAGTTACCTAGAGTCTCAGCCAGTGCTTTCAATGCAAAATAAATACGGACTGGAAAAAAAATGTGGACACTTCAGTCAGGGCATAGGAGCTGGGGGAATAATATTGAATTTGGCTACCCCCCCCCCCAGAAAAAATAGACCTTTACATTTAAATATTAAGTTGTGTTCCCCCAATATCAAGCTCTCTTCTATGACAGTACATGTTAAATTGATCTAAATTGTAAGCAGTCAAATTAAATCATATGGAACCATTACTTGTTTAGCTGTATTTTTCTCTTAGTATCTGTGAGATCCCACACCCTTAGAATAAAAGTTTCCCTCCAAAGTGTATTTTTTATGAAGGAAAACATTAGACGTTGGCAGGTGAGTGTGAATTCACGCGGCTATTCAGATGTGGGTCTTCTGACATGCAGAATAAAATTTATTGCTGTTGCCACCGTTTAGCCTGGGGACCAACCTCTGTGGTACAGAAAAGGCCACACGCAAAGCTTCACAGCGACCTGGGACAGGGGCGTCATTCCTGCCAGGTGCTTAAACACAGACCAGATGGCGAGCAATGAATTCAGCCTGGCTAACAGCAGTACTGCTGAATTTGTGCTATCAGCGCTTCACTGATAGAAGACAAGCGATACCAGTCGTTCCTGCAAAAGCTGGATTTATGGAATTACAGTCTCCGTGCATTTTTTCTTTTTTTTGTGACCAGAGCTGACTGCACAAAGTCAGGGTGAAGGCAGCCCAGGAGGCCATTCATACCTCACCTCCCCTGAACCTTCCCCAAACCAACAGCTCCTTCACAGCCTTGTCTGGCTGCAGCAGCCCTGGAAATCACTGCTCTGGAAATCCAGTTCAAAAGCTGCTTGTGCCAGGAATGGGGTACAGTGTCAAATTGTGTACGCGGGATCACTACATTCCTGCAGTGCAGAGCCTATTGAGTGCCCTTTCAATTCACATTTTACATCTGATCGCTTACTTGAGGTTAGTATCTATCTAATCCATGACTACGTGGCTCTAACCCATACCATAATAAAACCCAGACATGACCCAGTTGCCCCACCTTAGATTTATACATCGTTTACATGGTAAAAAAACAAGGTCACATGGCTAACACAGATTGTGCTGTGTGAGGACGCCCCCAAGCTGAGTGAAGCCCACACTGTGGTGCAGCTCACTTCACCCCTCGCTGTTGGGCTGTCACAGAGCAATTTGGGATAAAAGGTCATGGGATTGCATGGTTTTCAGCCGATGTAATTCATTATGTAACCAGAGGGGGAGACACGAGCACTAGCAGTCGATATGCTATCCTATAAAACAGATCCTGCCCTGATATTGCCACACCTTTCATTAAGTTTCCTACAAGCAAATGCAGACTTCCATGAGCCTCCGGTCTGAGATACCCTTCTCATGCATGGCAGGCTCGGTATGGACCTTCCCACCCAGGAGCCCCTATCTAGCTTGTATGTATGGGGAACATTTGCTCTGGCTATAGCTGATCTTGCTGAAGGCTGCAGAGGCAGGTGGAAGCTGCAAACTATGGATCACCAGAGAGAGAAAGTTAAAGTTTCCGATTCCATTGGGAATCCTTGACAGAAGCGATGGTTTGGCTTGCGACCGTCTGGCCACTCCTCCGCCACATGTGCCATCGTAAGTCCAATAAACTCTCCTTCACCATCACCGAAATGGGACAACCCTAACTGGTCTAACTGCCTTACAGGTCTCGAAGCTTACACATCAAACTTTGTGGACAGGAACACAACAACAACAACAAAGTCAATGAGACTTTTTATAAACCTATAGTGTCATTTAATCCACTCTCCTTTTACAAGTCAGTAAAACTGGTGATGTGGCTTCAGCAAAGAAGATCCCTTACAAAAGATAAACAAAAGCACTTGTCAGACCTTAATAATGTCCATTAAAGCATGTAGGCTGCAATCAGGCAGGCGATTAAATTAAGAACACCCAGCTAGGGCTTAATATAACAGATTTAACAAGTTTAATCGCTGCCATCCATAAATAAGGCGATCTGAAAATGTTTTTTTAAAGCTGAAATTGAAAACCGCCTGTTAGCAATAAACATGCAGTAGGCACAGCAAAACTCCCACTAAGCTGGGATTTATTATCCAATAAAAAACTACAAATCCCAGTGTTGGTCATTGATACTGACATCATAAGTAAAACAATGCTGGAATGAGTCTGCACTGCATGCACTGGAGTCAGCTGTGAAGATTATTGTTTGCTAGTATACAGATATACTAAAACCTCAAACTACTTATTCTAGTCAGAAAAGGTGCCACTGGAGATTCTGAGTACCATGAAAGCATGCCATTTTGGGGCCCAATCCAAATCAATCTAATTAAGTTCTATTTATTTTTACGGCCCTGTCACTCAGGGACCCTTGGAATTATTCTAACTTCCTCCCCCTTTATGGCGCCCCTGCTGGGCAGAAGGCTGGGGTACATCCTGGATGGAAATCGGAGTACCAAGAAAAGAAGAAACCTGTACAATAATGGGAGAACCCAAACTTCACTCTCACACACACAATTGTGGCGAGATTAAAACCCCAAACTTCGACAGCGCGAAACGACTGCTGCTCTCTGAGCCTCTGTCCCACAATGCACATGAAAGAATCTCTTTGTAAGATTAGCGGCTTACAAATATTTTTTATTTGATAATAACCGTTTTCCATCAAACATAAATACAAAAAGACGGAGAGTGAGTCATACTATTGATTTGAAAAATAGCTCTAGGGTACACTAATTACTATGTTTTTCAATTGATACAATTAAATTAACTTCCAATTTTTGCATTGGAGTGAAGTTAAATGTATGATACTGTCAGACTGCAGATCCATCAGTGTACTATTTGATGGTAGAAGACATCAAATCACCTATTAGTAGATGCACAGAGTATCAAGCGCCCAGTTAAGAAAGTACAAGGAAATCGTAACTAACTGTTGAATCTAACAAATATGATTCCACTTCATTCCACAAGCCTTTAATACATATACACACTCACCTGGGGAAAATGATCAATTTGAAACGTTAGCACGTCTTCAGCTCGATCTTGTTCTGTAAACATGTATATTTTCACTTGACGTGGGCCGAACTTGTCCGCTTATGGACACGCATTCCTCACTGTTGTGAAGCTCCACCAAAGACAATTGTAGTTAGAAAACCCGGAGCAGGTTCTTTTAAATAGTGTTAAGTGGCAGAACCGCTTATAAACAGGTCCCAGGAAGAAAAAAACGGAGCATAACGTGTATATGTGTGCGTAATGCATAGATACACAATGCACGCATTACTATACATAAGCGTGTATACGAGCATTTTAATAGGTACAGTGACCATGCACTCTTTGTTTAAAAAGGAAAGGAAGCAAGAAATTAGCTTCCGTTAGCTGGATATCGTTATTACCCATACACCTGGTTAAGCAAGTAGCGTTATAAACGTAATTTGCATTCAATAAAATACGGGGGGCGTTCTGAGCCAGCTAGGACAACTAAAGTCATTGCACAGCTAGCATGAGCTCTACATATAATGGCCATTGGCAGGGGAGTTATCAGCGATCGGTAGCTTTAATCGATCAGGTACAATTAGTATACT
>JAODLC010000044.1:15433710-15445493 GCA_026781145.1 Hippopotamyrus pictus | reverse complement strand
CTCTACATATAATGGCCATTGGCAGGGGAGTTATCAGCGATCGGTAGCTTTAATCGATCAGGTACAATTAGTATACTGGGGGATCTCCGTTCACGGTAACCTCGCCTGCTGTCTCCAGGTTCTTCCGACCCCAAAGAAAAAAACCCTTTTTAACTATATGCTTGGGTCTTTCATCCCCTTCCTCTATCCCTGAATGAATCTTTGTCCGTCTCATTGGTATCTTAACGCCCGTCTTTTAATGTAAACCCGGGGCACACGTCGCAAGCTGTTACATGAGGTCGCCATCGCAGCCGAAGCACTCCCGCAATTACGTAATCCCGGCAGTTCCCGGGGATCGGGGCCAGGGATCTGGCTCCGCTCACCGCCGCGTCCCGCACCCGTGCCGAGGCTCGGGCTGGCGCCGGGCAGGAGCCGATCGGGCAGCCGGTGGGGGGACGGAGCGGTCGCTGGAAAACCCGGAAGGCATCCGAGCTGGGAACTACGACTCCCGGCACACATCGAAAGGAGAGGGGGGACAAAATCACTGCGAGCGCCGAAGGGTAAGGGGAGCGCAGATTGGAGGGAGGGAAAGCGAGGTAAGTGGGAAAAGCCAGGTTTTATTTTGCAAATAAAGAATGCAAGTAATTGCACAGTTGAAAAAAAAAAAACAGAAATCAATGGGAAGTTGATGTAAGGAAAGCGGCGGCTTGTTAAAGAAATACGCAGCGTCGCGAGCCCGGCCGCTGACGACACCAGGGCTGCCCGTCCGTTTTAGCTGTTCACGAAATGCTTTGCATTTAACATAATGTACATGTTTCTGCGGAGGTAGCAATACGAAACGACAGTCGACGGTTTTGAACTGCAACCGACGCTTCGCCAACATGCAGGCTAGTTAGTTGACGAGGTATCGAGCTAGTTAGTGGGGGAGATAAGCTGAACCGTTATAACTAACGAAATACCTGGACAGCTAGCCTACCCGTTCGTCAAGACACACCTCGGCTTGCTAGAAAAACGCTCTTTTCCACACTTTGGTTTTCGTTTACGTTTTCATTGTACCACGGATAGTCAAACTAAACCGCTCTTCAGCCAGCGAGCTCCATAATTTCGGTGTGCGACTCCAGTTTTTTTTTTTCTGACAGGCATCGCCACCGACCGATTTTTGTTTAAAAAAATATATGAGCTTCATAACAAAGTGGACATTTGGCCAAGGGTACCGTAAACTAATGTGTGTTTTGGATTTGTCCTAAGCTAGGAAGAGAGCTTGCCGCTTAAAAAAAAAAAACCTTTGGTCGTGCTCAGAGCTACCGGACATGTAAATGTTCCAGCTTATCAGTAAGAACCACGGCGACTAGTTGCGGTGCAACTAACGTGAACGCTGTCTGAGAAGCGTATTAACTAACCAGATTAAGCCGTGGTCCGTGTAAAATGACGCCACTGTTTTCCTCCACCTACTAAATTTGGTGACGCTTCTCTGTGTTGCCATGGAAATGTATTTCTTTCAGCCTCAATGTTTCAAATTGAAATTCCCCATTTCTTTACCCCCCCCCCCCTCCCCCGCAGAACTCAACAAAGGTCAGCTTTACTTGGACTCCCCTTGGCATGACTCCTTCTCCCTGGTATTGTTTTTTCTGACATCTTGATTTAGTTAAGTACAGTTGGGAAAGAAGAAATAGCTCAGTAGCTTGGGCCTCCGCCCTGGAAAGCATCTTTCAGCCCTGTTGCTTTACGCTTGTGCTGGAATAAACTGACATTTTCTTTCTCCACCTCCTGGATGGTGGACCTCGGACGCACGACAGAGTGCGGTGTACTTTCCGTTGCTATGACGCATGAACATTCGCTTTTCACAGGAATCATGGGAATGGGCCAAAAACACTAAAGTATGATGCCACTTTTGTAAGCAGACTCTACACATCTGAAACGCTCTGCAAACTGGCAGATGGCCACGTGGTCCTGAAAGTACCAAAACGATGAGCCCTGAACACGTGGAAGGACCTAACCTATCCTTATTCCCGGCTCGGGTTCATGACTCCTCTGGTGGTGCGACTGTGAAAAGCCAGCGGGAGTTCTAGGAGGAAAGAATAAACGGAGCATTGCCTTTGACCCATTTTTATTGTTGACGTCTTCTACTGATCCTGTTCCAGATATTTAAGTAGTAAAGTCCTTCTTTTTGGCATCACCGTCACCCCTGATGTTGATGCTGTCGATCCACGTCCAATAACCCTCAGCAAAACATGTAATTACTTGCAAATCTGACATTTACTCTAGCTAACTCCTATGCTCCATAGCATTTTGTCGCCTAGTTAAGCAGATGGGGCATGTTGAGATGGTGCTCAGCTGCGTAATCCACTGAAATCATTAGCATTGCACTCTGGCAGCCCGGAAGGGACTGTAAGTTGAAGCATTCGAAGGCACTGGATGCAGTGGACAGGCCCTGCTCTCCAAGCACCATGTGTGTCCCCAGCCCGCTGCATTTGATGGCTACTGGTATGGATCTTGGGCTTTAGAAGGCGGCTGACATTACAGGCCCAGGCCATGGAAGGGGACCACTCCATCACAGCACAGCCACAGGTGGGTACGGGGCCCTTGCCTTTTTGTTGAATATTATTGATGTGGATGGAAGCTGAAACAAGCTATTAGTTTTTTTTATTATCTTGGCAGTGGGCTCACTGTATACCTGCATTAAGATCAGCCATCTTGCAGCATCTCCCCGTTCATGATGCCATGCAAGTTGGCTCGGTTGGGTGCCGGAATACTGAGCGTTTTGTCGGGTGTCCCACCCAAAGAGAGAGTGAAGCAATGAGATAAAGATGAAAATAAAATGTTCCTACCCACCATTACACCCACACCCTGCCCAGCTCATTTCTTTATTAAGTAAACAATTTACCCTCTGCTTAAGAGTCATACTCCGCTTTGAGCTCTTGCCAGACTGCAAGATGGCAGGTCAACTCTGGAACACCTACTCTAACTGTGCCAAATGTTTGCAATCCACTTATGCACCTCCAGCAGCTGATGAAGGTGATATTAGTACATGGCTATTGTATTTCTAATGTGAATTTTTTAAGAAGTGTGTTGTACTGTATGTAATTTGTGTAAAAGTATGACTTGCTATGGCTGTGACCCCTTTTACATTTAAAAATACTTTGTCTCAACATTATAATGCATCGTGGGCAATCAGCCTGGGTATTACGGTCAACTATACAGTTCTGGTAGATGCTTTTCATTTCTGGATACATGCAGTTGCTTACTGTATATTTAAAGCCTTTGGGCAGCCTGGGGGTCCAGCAGTGCATTATTGCCTCATACCTCCACAGTTGGGGATTCAGATCTGCCTCAGTTCTGTGTGGAGTTTTTCCTAGCCAAAACTTTGCTCATATGTGCCTCATATATTTGTTGTTTTGTTTTGATTGTACTTCAGCAAAATAGAAATGGAAATATATATAATATTTAAATATACAGTTTTATGTCATATAATAGCTGTTTGTGTATAATACTTTCAGACTTTCATAAAGGTTATGTTCATTAAACCCTAAGTCCTAATGCATTAAATGTTTGCACATTGAAGACACACATTAAAGATCCATATATGAATGAGTTCAGATGAACACTGTCTGTTATTCTAGTTGTTATTCTACAGGCTAAATTAAGTTTAGTATCCTTAGGATTTGTTTCTTACCAAAGGCTGTTATTTTCGTTATTTCTCTAAGAAAACCTTTCAACCAAAGTCATAGCCTATTTGTACCATGCAGTTTGTAAATCCCTGATTGCCTATTGCTAATGCAACTTCCTTGAAACATTGAAACATGCAGCATGAATGCTAATGTGTTACAATTAATGTAATGTATTCTCCTGAAACACATTGGTTTTTTTTGAACCTATGATTGGGCAAATGTCAGCATTTGATCACCAAACCCTTTGAATGTGTCTAGAGGACAGCAGCGGGAATGATTAAAATGTTTAATGACCCATTGTTCTTGATACCATAAAGATTGTTAGTGCATAAACATTCTCATCATGTATATCATATATCCTTATATCATTCAGCACTGGGTAGGTCAATAGAAAGATAGATAGTAATTATAGACATAGCATAATATGTCATCAGTTAAATGACCCATATATTCAGATGCATTTTGGCCCTGAAGCATATCAGCTCTTTGCTTAAGCGTAGAACCACAACGGCAGGCTTGGCACTCAGTCACATTTAGACAAGGACAACCTTAAGTCCAAATGAAATGGTTACCATTCCACATGCTGGCCTTTCAGGGAAGATGACTGCATTAACTTTTAGACAACTATTAAATTTCACAACATGCTGGCATTACAGAGATGTATCACTGGTAAGGTGTAGCATTGTGATGTATGTCGCATGACTTTGCTGCAAAGCTCTAACTTGACTGTGCTATAGAAAGTGTTTTCCTTCCTCTCTCAGGTAAATGTCCTGTCTAGTTGCAGAATCTTGAGACATATTGCCACAAGTCAGATGCAGCTTTACCATTCTGTGATCATTACATCACTGTTCATTATTAATACTGTCTTAGGAATTTGTGCAGAATAGCACATCTCTTTCTTAAGCTTATAATGTGCCTGTTCTTGCTTTATTTGCTCTTGGATTAGTCTGCAGTTAACCATTTTAATTTTGGTAGTTTTGCATAGGCTACAAGAAACTGCAAATTAAAAACAGTAAGGAGTCACAGTACAGTATAACTATATTATTTTAGAACATGTTCAAAACACAGATTGGTGCTGTCAGTGATGGTGATGTGGATTGGGATGGTGAGCTATAAGGTGCTGATGATCTGCAGCTGATGATCCCCTGTTTATAGTGCATATAACATGGGCTGATGGCTAGTGCTGAACGCTAATGCAGTGAACTGTTAATGTGCTATATCTGGGAAGCCGGCCAGGATTCATGGTGCTACAGGCTGCCCTTGTCAGGGTGGGGCTGCTATTGGGAGGCTTTTATGGGAAACAGTAACCCCTCATATTACAAGTGACAGATTTGGCTGGTTTTGCTTGATGCACATTACGTGTATATTTTCAGTATATCTTTTTTCATTTGCTCTGTTGTTAATAAAGTGTCCTTTTACACTTTTTTACAGACACTTTTGAAATCTGAAGTTTGGTGTTTCTGAAAAGGTCAAATTATATATGGTAGCTACCAGAATATTATGGTTTGTTTAATATTTTCAGGAATGTTCTTTTCCATTCAACCTAATTGTACATTTAAAAATATATGTATTACAAATTAAAAAAAAAAAAAATTTGAAGCATTTTTTTACTTGATTTTGTCATTTTTTTCTGCCATGACACATATTATCCAGATTTGGCTTTAGGTTGAAAGAAATCTGTGCCCCTCATGAGAGAAGTATTCAGCTATATCCTCTTAGCATTACAGAGGGTTGTTCAAAGTGTCCTGAATGTTCAGGAGAGGGCCCTTTGATTATGACCTTATTATCCTCATTGCCACACTGCGCAAACCTCGCTCTGCTTATGCTCATCTCTTATTCCATGAGGTCCTCTAATTTGTTCTCTCCTGCTTTCTAATCCCCGTTACCCTTTTTTTCCAAGTGGTCTGACATGTTCACCAGTAAACGTGGCATAAATTAACTCGCCCTGAGCTTCAGTAGTCTTTGTGGATGTGTCTCTTGCAATCGTCCTTTATTTTCGCTTAATCCCCCGGCCTCGTTTAAGGGCTCTGTTGTTGGCTCTGTTGTAACAGAGTGATAATGCCAGTATGCCGTGCCTTGCTTGACAATCTCCTCAGTAATGGAACTGCGACGTGGGCCGCAAAAACCAGGACAGCCTCATCACAAATGGATGCGTTTAAAGTTCTTTGCTGTTTAGTCTAGAATTTACTGAGAATTATTGTTATTTCTGCACTGTTAAGACTGCGGGACGTGGTCTGTTCATTAGTATGTCTGGTAGTCTTACTGGGCTGGTACAGACTGAAAGCTTGCACCTACCAGATTTTTTGGGCAGGGTTCACATATGGTTGTACAGTAGTCTGTTTACATCTTGCTTGTCTTTTTAGTTTAGATTCTTTGCATTTCTTTTGCTTTCCCAGAACCTTGGGCCTTTAGCCCACATCTCTCCAATTGTGTCAAGGCGTCGCTCTTTGTGTATCAGGGTTTGACTTGAAATGTCGGTTGCCTGCCATGTGTTTAGCACCTATGCAGGGTCCCCTTTGCTGGTACACATCAGTGAGTTTAACAGCGCTCATTTGGCCACCTGCTTCCATGAAGGTGGTGGTTCTCACCTTTTTCTTGAAGAAGCTTGGAAGGCGAAGCCTGCCATTTGGTCCAAGTCGGATTCCCACCAAAATATGATTGCACATTGTGGGGGGGGGATTAAAGTGGATCTTCAGGTGTTTGTTTATGTAGCCATTGTTGGCCTTTATGCTTTCACATTTTATTGAAATAATGGCTCCACACTTGTGGTTTGGCCTTCATGTGAGGGAGAATCTCTCTTCAGTATCTAAAGGGAAGCACAGAGCTCCAGCCATTCCTTGTTATAGCTTTTAAACTACATACTCCTCCTCCCTTTCCCCCTCCTAGGCTATAAAGCGTCCTGTCCGAGAGGGCATTGCCCACCAGCCGTGGGCCAGCTCCTATGTAATATCGCATTCCCTGGAGGGGACAGAGCTGTGCTTCTGCTGCAGCTGAGCTCATCTTTCTGCCTTCCTGTTTCACACCCTGCTGCACCTCCATGTCTCCACTGCCCCCTCACTGGGCACCTCGCCTGTCCATCCTCTCAGAGATCTGGGCTCAGGCTTTTTCTCTGCCTGAGAGATGGACCCTTGATGCCATAGACAAGCCCTCTGCTCCATCCTTCTAATTTTCATTGATTTATTTAAAAATCCATCATGCCTTTGTAACTAATCATTTGATACTTCTCTGAATTGTACACTTCTTGTCAGAGATGGAAATAAACTTACAGCTAGGTGTACCTATTTGCCCCTATAGAGCTGGGCTTGCCTGGTCCCATTGGAGAGACATTAGTATTTTATAAGTGGCGTCGCATAGTAACGATGTTAAAATATACAGCACTTTATTTTTCTCCCCTGTCTCATCTTGCACCTCTTCTCACTGATCTACACATTTACGTCTTTCCCTGACTCTGTATGCTGGCATTGCAGTGGCTGGTCATCACCTTAGAGCCCGGATGTTCTCCAGATCAGTCAACCACTGTCGAAGTCTGAGGGGCTTCATTTTTTGAGCTTAAATCAGTTTGAACAGGAGCATCTCTGGTTTATCAGTTTGAAGCCTATGGATGACACTGACATGCTCAGTGGGCAGTATTTTATCTGGGTTAGACTGAAAGGCTTTTTGCCCAAAATTAGTATCATGCTTTAGAAACCCCAGCTGCCATACAGAGTTTGTTTAAAGCAAGATGAACTGAGACCTTCTAGAACATTGTCTAAGTTTGCTTGGGAAAAAAACTCTTACAAACTTAAACTGTAATGTAAAAAGGCTCATTTGCAAGTAAGCATTTTTGAATGTAGCTCTACAGCTCAGGAAGGTTGATAGTTAGTGACTGTGTGTAGGAATTAGGAATGTAAATAGCAGGTAATTTAATACTGACCTCTTTTTTTTTAATTGCTGAATCAGTCGTGAATTACATATTCTTCTCCTCTTTCCTGGTCTAAGAGAGCAAACGGATCTATCCCGGAAGGCCTCTGCAAAGACCACGCCAATGGTGGGGCTGCCCTCAAGTCCTTGCCGGTGAGTGTGCAGGCTACCCCTTCGTGTGGACGAGGAGGCCAGAGCCTGGCACTGCAGCCGGTCCCCCCAGGGGCCTTGCTTATCGCCGTCTCATACCGTTTCCGGCTTTCAGCTCGGACAGCGTTATCACGATATCTTCATGTCTCCGTTTACATTTTCTGTAGATTTGGAGTCTGAAGCAGAATGGTATCCTGCAGTCTCTGGCAGCAGGCGGGGAGCAGAGGAAGACGGAAGGTATGTGTGTGTTATCTCTCTCTTTCCCTCTTCCCTCCTTACCTCATTTTTCTGTTCGGTCCATCCATCTTCCAGCTGCTTATCCAGTAGAGTGTTGTGGGGGGCCTGGAGTTTGTCCCAGGCAGCGCAGGGCAGAAGGGAGGCTTGCAGCCGGGGCAGGATGCCAGCTCATTGCAGAGGTTACACACACTATGAGCGATTTAGAGACACCAATTAGCCTAACTGCATGCCTCTGGACTTCAAGAGGAACCTGGAGTACCTGGGGGAAACTTTTGCAGCACTGAGAGAGCATGCACACTGAAGGGGCGGGCGCTGTTCCCTCATCCCCGGAGTTATTCCCTAGAGCGAGAGCAGTGCAGTTAAAAAGCAAGCCTTGCGTCTACCAGCGCTGTAATAGGTTTTCCATTAAATTTACTAATATGACTTACTAATTTTGTCCCATATATTTTAAGGAAAATCAAGTTCAGCTCATCCAGAGAAAGCCTTTCACTTTTGTAAATGGGTCACGCACAAACACATGCATACACACACAGGAAATCTCTGTTCTCCCCGAAGATAAAAGCTCTGTCTTGGTTACCAGCCTTAACCCTGACCCCTTCCTGCCCTGGGGATTTTCAGGCAGAGAAGGAGGGGCAAGAGTGCCAATTTGTTGAGACTGGGTGAGTTTTTCCTCATGTCTCTTTGTTCTTGTAGAAGAGAGTGCCGAGGTCCAGCAGGCCCGCGAGCAGTGGGAGGCGCTCGAGAGAGTCCAGCCAGGTGAGTTGTGCTCCCTGGTGAGCTAAAACTTTACTGTCAGACGGAGTGTTTTACTGAGGCTGGGGGTTGTGCTGCTTAATGAGGGCGGTTATCATTGGAAGAGCATCTACAGTATTGTTACAGTACAATATAGTCTATGATTAGTATATTGTAATAGAATGTAGTATAGTGTTATATAGTCTATGCTAATATATTGTAATAGAATATAGTATGGTGTTATATAGTCTATACTAGCATATTGTAATAGAATGTAGTATAGTAGTGTTGTATCCCGGAGGTAACGTTGGTGTTAGCAGTCTGATGTCGTTTTCTACAATGCCTCTTTCCCGGTCGGCCTTGCAGTTCTACCTGAGGACCTGACTCCCACCCCTCTCATTTCCTTCAATGAGGCTCTGCAGCACTTCCAGACCACAGACCTGTCCGAGCTCCTGGTACTCCCCGACTTTTTAACGTGTGCCAGGCGGAGTTCGGGAGGCCGACAGCCTCGGCCTGGTGTTCTCGGCGTGTTGTTCACGGCCGGCGTCCCTCTGTTCCGCAGAGAAACATCCAGCCCACCCTGCACCGGACCGGCTTGGCTGCCATCACGCACTTTCTGTTTGGGCCGCCCCGGCTGCACCGAGAGCTCATAGAGGAGAGGAACCTGGTGTTTGCCATTGCCCAGTGTGAGTGTTCCCCTGGCCTTTCTTCTCTGTTCCTCTGCTTCTATTCTTCTCTGAGTCTCGCTCATGAGACGGAGCCACTCCCTCCACAGACTCTGTTTCCCGCCATGCGGCCTGGTGGCGGGCTCCTCGGGGGCCTGCTGGTTGGCACCGCCGGGGCGTGGGACAGAATGTTCTCAGTGCTCTAATTCTTGGCTTTGCAGGCTCTCTGGACAATGGCCAGAAGGTGCACACACGGGTCCTGCAGACCATCTACAAACGACTGACGGGCACTCGGCTGGACTGCCCCCGCTACGGCCCACACTGGGAGACGGTGGGCTTCCAGGGTAGGGGGGGGCATGGTCCCATCAGGCCGCGAGGGGGACGATATTTCGCCTTTTCCTCGCATCTCTGTGCTTCCATGCTGCTACTTCTCACGCATTTCAATTGTTGATTCTGTTTTTTCAGGCGTCTGCCCGCCTGTTTGTTGGGCTGTCTGTTTGTGACTGCAGTGGTGTGGCTGCATGGCCCTGTATGTCTGTCCTGCAGGCATAGACCCTGCTACAGACCTGAGGGGGACTGGCTTCTTGGGCTTGATGCACACCTTATACCTGGTGATGGACCCTGACACACTGCCCCTGGCCCTAGACATCTACAAGCTGTCCCAGCACCCTGTCCAGGTATGTGCCCAGGATTAAGATACAGTCGGGTGTTACGGTGGACGCATATTTACTAAGTAAAATTGATGGTGTCATTTTAGCTATCGCCATGGTGATCATCGTTTCGGCACACTGCTTGTATTGGGCCCTCGGCAAACTTTTTTTTTTTGTTTGTTTCTTATCCTACCTGCTATCCACGAATGGCTACATAAAACACACAGCCTCTTGCGTCACTAGTTCCCTGCTTTGTTCCCAATCTAAAAGCAAAAGGCTTTGCAATCATGAATTCCTTTGAAGGAAAGCTTGCTGAACTTGTGCAGTTATCCACATTTATATGACGGGTCTTATTGTCTGCACATCTTTAAAATCTCAGTCTGCAATTCATGGTAGAAATTGCAAGTAAACACGTTTGTTTTCGCTCTGTATGTAAGTGCCCATCGAAAACTTTATGCGCCCTCTAGTGTTGTGGCATGACATAGATCGAGCAAAGTGGCGTCATTCTAAGTATGCAACAGGTTGTTCTCGCCGTTATGTTCGATTTTCGTTTTGTCCGTTTGAAGTATGCGGCTGCCTTTAGCCTCTGTGCGCCAGTGAATGTTGATTCGGCAGCATCTGTCACTGGTGGTCCTAATATATTTGTTGATCTGTTTCTCCCGCTCAGAACTTTCCCTTCGTCGTGATGTCCATCAACATGACCCGCATTGCGCTCCATGCGCTGCGAGAGGAGGTTCTGTCCAAGTAAGTTAACCCCTGCCCCAGCTGAGACCACAAACTCGTGAAGCACTGTTTACAGTTGTATTTGCCATACGTCCTTTTTATAGACAAGATTTTATACCAGTCCCACTTGTTGGTTATTTTTGAAGGGCTCACAGAATCCTTAGCAGTTTGTTTTATGTACTTTGATTCTCTCTGGACAGCCTTTCATGATTATATGTACTACTGTTCAAAAGTTAGGCATTGCTCAGAAAATTTTATATTTTTCGTGGGAACTCATCTTTTTATTCATCAAATAAGGTGCAAAATGAATAGAAAATACAGGCAAGATGTGGACAGATTAGAAATATTGATTTCTCCTTTAAATAACAACTTTGTGCTTCAAACTTTTTCATCAAAGAATCATCTATCCGCAGGAATCACAGCCTCAGTCATCCTTCATCCAGTGTTTGCGTTCATTTGCCCATTTAAATGTCTTCCTTTAATTGGCCAGTCTCAGATAAGATTTTTCTTTGAAACTCTGCCTAAAAGTTCCCCATCCCAGAGTCACCTCTTCACTGTTGTAGATGTGACTGATGTTTTGCAGGTATTATTTAATAAAGCTGCGTCTTTGGAGCTGCAAGGTCTCAGTCTCTCTCAGGCCAGAGACTGCTGCTTCCTTCCGCACAGTTGTGTGCTGGGGCCTCCCGCCTCTCGCCCTGTCCACGTTAACCAGTCTGCGCTGTTCTGTGAAGGCAGTAGTGCACACCTTCGTAAGCCTTTGTATGATATCTGTAGTTTATTAGCAGTTTTCAAATGGATTAGCCTTCGTTTCTCAAAACGGCTGTAGACTATTGAATTTATGAGGAAAGCTCTCTCTTTTTGGCCATTTTGAGACCATTATCGAACCCACAAATGCTGATGCTCCGGATACTCAAGTAGCCAATAACAAGTAAAATATCTAGACTATATTTCTGATCAATTTGTTATTTTAATGTAAAAAAAAGATTTTTAGTTGAAAAACAAGTCAACTTTTGAACGGTATTGTATGTGTAAAAAATAAATATAAATATTATTATATATGTCCATATGTCCATCCCTAA
>JAODLC010000044.1:15407938-15433476 GCA_026781145.1 Hippopotamyrus pictus | reverse complement strand
AAAATAATAAAACTACAGCAGAAATGGCTGACCTTCTCCATACTGAATAGCCAGCATTCGTCCTCTGTTCTTCCTCTCTGCTGTCTCTCAGGGAATGTAATCGCAGGCAGCAGGTGCTGGGCGTGCTGAATGAATTCTACGTGGCCACATTTCTGCACCTTTTTCAGGTGTGGAAATTCCAGCAGAAGACCATCTCAGACTCAGGCTTTGTGCTGAAAGGTACCATCTGCTTTTCAGTCTCTCCTTAAACTGTAGCACATTCTCTCTTACCCCATGAGAAACATCATTCAAGCCCCGAGGATAATGTGTCCCTTATTTTCTGTCATCAGCGGATCAAAAAATGTGTGGACTCGTGTATTGAGCAGGATTCATTAGTGAGAGCCTGTGCCTTTTGGGTGTTTGTACAGATGAATTCAGTGTTCAGTGTGGGAGGATGCGTGATGTGTGTAGTTCAGTGTTGGGTTACACTTTTCTCATGCAGAAGTGGAGACCTTCGCCAAAAAGAACCCCAAGCAGATCCTAAAGCGCCTGGAGACTTTCCTTAAAGAGACGCGCACCGGGAGTGGGACGAGCGTGTCACCCGACACCCCGTCCAATCACGCTTCCCCGGGGGAAGGAGGGATTGGCCTTGCTGCTCCGGGGGCCAGGGGGAAGGAGATGAACTTCACCGGGGTGTGTGAGCTGCCTCCAGAGATGGAGGGAGAGGCAAGGCTGATCTGAAAGGAATGGAAAGAAGGAAGTCCTGCCCCGGGAGGAGGTGGATGCAGCCACTGGAGTGTGCGCCTGAACGCTGATTCAGGAGCAGCTTGTTAGGCTCTAAGCCTAACGCAACCTTTTTGTACAACTGATCCAGGGTCAGCTAGGGGCATCATCTGCTTACATTAAATCTTCCTCATGGTTGCAGTCCATTCAGCCGGCACCAATTCTGAGTGCAGTTTCCTCTGTATGCATCAGGGCAGGGCTCTGTTTTCACTTGTTACTGGATGGTTTTAGTTAAACATCGCTACCCTCTGCTGTCCAGTCTCGCCGCCCTCATTACACTATTGTCCAGTTGTATCTTTGTCACTGCAGTACTGTCCAGTCATGAGCGTGGCATTCCACTGCTGTCTAATTGCATGGCACATTTTATACAGCTGTTTGCATAGTGTAAAACAGGTGTGCCCAAACTTTGGTAGGGTGGTTTTCTTGAGTACAGTGGATCTTAAGTCAAATTCGCATGGTTTTCTGCCTTTTTCCCCATATGTGTTAACTAGGGGAGGTGATATTGTAAATGTACTTCCTCAAAGGTGATTTCTTTTCAAGGAAATTTGCCTCCTAAAATAGGTCAAATACAACCTGGAGACCATTGTTTGGGTGCCCCTGTTTTAGTGCCTGATAAAGAGTTTAACTCCCTCGTGTGGTAGTCTAAATGGTAGTGCTTGGTGTACTCAGCACGCTAACATTTCTCTTAAATACCAGGCAGAAATTGGTGTGTTTAGTAGCTGTTGTAAGTTATTGTCCAAGACACACCTGGAAAATATTACAAATATAGAAGAACCCTCTTAAAATCCCAGCAACTGTAAGCAAAGAAACTGGATTATTGGGTCGCTGTAACTTTGTAAGTGTTAAATTGACGGCAGATAGTTTTTAGGAGAGCGTGATCTCAGCTGATAGGCTCACCTGCAACAAAAAAAACCAAACCCCGATACACACGGCAGCAAAGTCTGCATATGTGGCACAGAGCATTGTTTGGGACAGCCTCACTTTCGGTTTTCCAAAACAGGCATGACCTTTGTGTATGGCGCTGGCAGTGAGTGAGATCCTGTGCTCATGGGGGTGTCTGAGAGGATTTGGGCCCCAGGACAGGAAGAGGTAATCTGTATCCAGAGAATGATGGAGCTCTGAGCTGGCTGTTTGGAGTCAAGGCAGGCAAAACCGTGAGCAGATCAGTCTGTGAATGTTAAGTGTCTGGGGAAAGGAACAACTCCTGAGTACAAACAGCCTATCCCAGTTATCCTGGGGAAAGAAAATCAGGTCCTCCTTTCTCGTAGGCCGCTTCTGAATTTGAAATAGATGGTTGAGTTTCCCCCCCTGTGTCGCGGCTTGCCTTATGAGCTTTCCGAAATCCACGGCTGGTAAATTGCGGCCGACTGCGCGGAGCTGTTTGACGGGGCATAGATGTGAGTGCCAGAGGCGGCCTGAGGAGATGGCTGCTGTGATTTCTACAGGAAACTAGGGCACTTCCAAATGAAGCTCAGCCCATGGGGGAATTTGCTTCATTTCTTATTTCCTTTTAGGAAGTGCCCCGCTTCCTGTTTATGTAATGTCATCCGAACCAATCACAAACTAATTGATAGAAAGCCTCCATCCTGTGGCTTTCTGGGGAGTGCAGTACCAGGAGGGGGGTGGTTGCTTTTGTCAGCTTTTCCCTTGCTTTCTACTAGGTTCCTTTATATTGGGTATTTTTTTTTATATTATATGCAGAGCCCCCAGTTTTGGGGGGATATATTTTTGGTAAATGTGAGTTTTATTTTCGGGGTTTGCAAAGGGGATACTTTTTAAGCTGGATCGCACCTCCAGGCCTGCCGGTCTATAAACAGAGACTGAAATTTGTCATCAATAAATTCCCGCTGTAGTGCTCGCAGTTTCCCCTAGACTGTTGGAGATGATCAACCCATAGCAGACTGAATATCTAAAAGGCGGGATGACTATAATCACAAAAATGCTACAACGTGGCACAGTTTGGAGAAAAGCAGTGTCTGTGCTTGGGTCTGATGTTGACTTTCTGAACACATTCCGATAATGGGTATGACTCCATTTTGTGACCAATGCAGGGTATGAGCACGTATCAAGGAAATCTTGGTGATGCTGTGGACTGAAACTTTTATTTTCTTTTGAAAGTGATGTGTGAAAATGATGCTGGGCACCTTTCAATGCTTTAGTAAGTTTCAGTGAGACGGATGTGAATTCTAGGGTATACAAATTCATTTGGCTTCAGACAGGATAGCTTGTTTTATGAAAGAGAAAGCAATACATGTGTCAGTCCGTTCTGTATAATACTGCAAGTAAAGTTGTGGACGGTAGTTAAGGTATTTCACCGCTAGAGTCCAGTACTCCTTTTAAAGTTGTTTAATTTAAACAGCGATCACTTTTTGGTAGCATGTTAGGTAGCTCTAGAATTGTAGCATCTAATATCGTTGTTTTGTTCCTTGTGAAGCTTGTTATATAACTGAAATGGTTATGTTTACTCAGTTACAAAGTCTTAGTGTAAACGTACAGCTTGCAGTGCAGTTCATTCTGTGATTTCCCTTTCCTCATAACATCTAGTACCACAGCTGTAGGTGTAGCCAGGTGAACCATGCTAACCACATGACATGTCATATTGTTGAACTGTACTCTGTCCAGTTTCTTGTGAGTTAGGGTCATTCTGAAAGGAGAACTGTATAGGATTTATGAAAAGGTGCAAGATTCCTCTCCTTTTACCGTGGACGATGGTTGTATGAAATTTTTCACAAAACCCCAGTAAGCTGGGCTGTAATCTTCACAGGGCCTGTTAAAACTCAGGAGGTTTCATAGATTGGAGCACACTGGCCTTCCAGTTTAACTGGGGCACTTAGGGCAGAACACCTCACGGTGTGGTTAAAAACAGATGTAAACATATCGACGACCACCTTGCTCACGAATACTGTTTTTATTCAGGTATCTATTAACAGCTTCCCACCCCTCACAGATTCTGAAAGGACTTGGCTTGACTGCAGGACACAGCGGAGGACCACTGGGGAGAGGATTACCCCAGTGGGGCATGTCGACAGTGCCTGAGTGTCATTGGGGACCAAGTCCGTACTGCCCCCTCCCTTTAATGTAGCCCATCTGTATGAGAGAGAGATGGCCGTCGCTGTTGGTATCCGCTCGGCTTCAAGTACCGTGTCGCAATGGCGCTTGAATGTTTTCCACCAGTAGCTAGTGTTATAGCCTTGGGATGCGGCAGCAGTGCAGGGGCTTCATTTAATATGAAAAGGTGGAAGTTTGTACATAGAGAATAAATATTGATTGTAAGAGTTTGAATGTTACATGGGCATTATATTGAAGTACATTGCTTACCTCAGACTTGAGCCAAATCTCTCTCTTCCTCTTACACTAGGTGAGTAATGAGCAGGTTCTTGCATACTACTGCATTAGAGCACGACTTGTATCACATCTCAATTATTTAACTATGTATATCGGGTATATAATGTCCATTCCACACTAACCATATTTTTATGGGCAAATACACGTTTTAAGAGCCACAAATTGAGAAAATACGCATTGTTATGAATTGCTTGATTTGAGCCCCGCGGAGAGCATTTCGCAATCTTGGGTAAGACAATTACAGCAGAAGCCTAAATAAGGTGATATTCTTGTTCCAGGACACATGCTTTGTTTGGTTGATTAATTATTTAAAGTTTTGTTTTATTTTTATTTTTTAACTAAATTAAGAAAATCTCAAACAATCCACTTCAGGCTGCTTATTTTAGAAGGCACAATTAGGATGTGTGGGGTTTATCTGCTGACCAAATACAAGCTGCAAGTGAGCATTTAAAATGTCCTGTACTTAGAGATATTTGGGAAAGTCAAATCTGAATTTCTCTGAATGAAAAAAAAAATCACACTTCTCAAATTTGGTTTTTTGTCCGTACCAAGTATTTGGTTCATTCCAAATATTGGTCTTCTGTATAGTAAGTTTCTGCTTGCTAAATTAAAACAAGAAAACCGCTTTCCTGAATCTCTGGCTTTTTATTTCTGAAGTTGTTTTTCGCCAATAGAGTATGGATTTTCTGTATGGATGGTAGAGCCCTATTTTATAATGAGAGTTATTTCAGAATATATGCAGTTGTACAGTAATGCATTGTATGGAGAAACATAAATTTCATTTGAAACTCATTGTTGTCTCATCTCTTTTAAAGCAATGCCTTTCTGCACCAGTGAGAAGAGTATTGATTTAACATCATCTGTTTGAAGCTTGTTATAGCTTTAAGAAGAAAATGTTTCCTTTTTTTCAAATCTGCATTCTAGTGGACGGACACATAAGGCAAATGCATCTGACGGGTATAGTCCAAGGAAGTTTCCGGAATCATGCAGTTGGTTATCCGCCATGGTGTGAGTTCAACCTAGTGCTTTATACAACCATAAAAGTGGTAAAATTTAAGAGACGTAGGTTATGCAAACCAATGCCTTTAAAACATATTTTTTCATGGTGAAAACAACAGTTTATGCAAAATTATTTTGAGTGTCGCACCAGTGACACTGATTTCAGTCAGCTGCACACCTCGCATATGGAAGGCAGGTGAAAGATTTGTCTGAAAACCAGCATGCATGCTATGAGTGGGAAGAATAAGGCAAAGGTATATCCATCTATCCATGCAGTTCGCTCGTCCTTGTATGTGTCACAGTGGCAACACGCTTGGCAGGTCAGCGAAAATGGTTTGAACGACGAATGAAATACGACACTGCTTTCAACAAATAATGAAGCCATGGTGAGATTAATTTATGTGACCATCATCATCTTAAAAATGCGAGGTTTCTTGTTTCGATGTTCCTCTCCAATTTCTACACGTCACTTGTGCCCTTACTGATGAATCTGGATGCTAAGAATGCCTCCCATTATCAGTGTAGCTCCGTCCGGTTCTTTGGGGCCACAAGGCCTGACTCCAGCTGGCCGATTTTTGCCGCACGTCAGTGTTCAGATTTCAGAATGAGCTGTCCAGGGCGGTATCTAGACCATCGGCATTTGATCAGACTGCGGTCACGTAACAGCCGCAGCTCTGGATTTTCTTTAAACAAAACAAAAAAGCTGAAATGGAGTGAGCTTTTAAATCCAAAATTTGCTATATAAATAACAGGCCTGTATTTTGATAAGAGGCCATTTCCAGGCCATTTAAAACAGGCCTTCTGCGATTTATAATCATTTTTTATGACAACAGACATTTTAATATAGCGCAAGCGTTCATTTCACAATAGGAAGATTTTTTTTTCTAAATATACACTGATTTTTATTGTTACTTGTAAACTGTTTTGAAGTGCACATTTATTGTGTAATGTTTCTTAAACAGTTAAACAGTGCTTTGGCTGGTTCAGAAATGCATTCCATATGGGTAGGGATATTTTAATGGAAAGGGATTAACATTAAATTATATAACAGATAGAGTTACTGCAATGCTGCGCAGATGATATACTTAAGCAGAAATGAGAGAAAACACAAACCAGCTTTCTCAGGACAGACCGAGTGACCTCAGTGATTAGATGATCATGTCTCCACATCCACCCTCGATGTCCTCAGCTCTGGTGGGTCCTCATTTCTGATTCCATGGTGGGGAGATATTCAGTGTCAGATGTGAACTTTTGTCCTGCGTCTGGACTCCGTCACCCTCCCACAATGCCGCGTCTATCCAGACCCCCACGCGAGGACCAGTTTAATTCGGGTCGTTTTCCGGAAATCTATGGAGCTGCCGTGGGCTCACTGGGAGGAACTGTGACATCTGGCTTTGGCATGTGAGCCTGGCAGGCTGAATGATCATAGAGCAATGAGAGCAGGGATACAGCTGAAGCTATTGTCTGGGCGGCAGCTTAGTGGGTGGCGGCCATATTGTCAGTATTTCCTTACATGGTAATCGGTGTCCGTCCCAATGCATGTAGTGGCTGTGTGGGCTGCTCTCTGCCTTCTGGGTTATACTTAATGGATATGAAACGATACAAAGAGTATGCAAAACTCTTCAGGTCTTTCTACAGTGAATTTAATATGCAATGCTGTGACAAAGTATTTGATTTCTTATTCATAATCGTATCTGACCTCCAAACACACTGAGGATAATTCGAAGAACAAGCGGAGTAAGCAAAACACACAGGTTTTAAATGATCAATTGATACAATGAAGGCAAGAATTTCATCCACAATCATATCACTCATGTGACAAAGTAATTGCCCTATTATACAGAGTACAGTCACTCAATCAACAAAAGAACCAAATCTAAATTTTAATGGGTTAAATTAACTAGACCCTCCCAAGGTGGATTGCTGCTCAGTCTACATGAGCACATAGAAAGCTCATCAGGGAAGTCACAGCAGATCCCAGACGAACATCTAAGGAACTACAGGTCTCTTTCAGGTCAATTAATGTCTGCATTCATTATTCCATGATTATAAAGACACTGGGCATAAATGGTGTCGATGGGAGAGCTACAGTATAAGGCAAAAACCACTGCTAAACAAAAAGAACATGAAGGTTCGTCTAACATTTGCCAAAAAACAACTTGATTACCCCTAACACTTTTTTGGAAAATGTTCTGTGGAACTATTTGGAAGACATGGGTCCCTTTACATCTGGCGTAAAGCTAACACAGCTTTCTACAATGAGAACATCATGCCCGCAGTCAGACATGGCGGCGGTAGTGTGAGGGTGTGGAGATGTTTTGCTGCTTAAGGGCCTGGGTGACTCGCCATAACTGAGGGACACAAGAAGTCAGCTGGGTACCAGAAAATACTGAAGGAGGATGTCCTGTCATCAGTCTATGATCTAAAGCTCAAGCACAATTAGGTTATGCAGCAAGAAAACGATCTTTCTTCACAGAGATGCCAAATACTGATCTCCTCTTACCGCAAGTGTTTGATCGCAGTCGTTGCTGCTAAAGGCTAAAGGTGGCACAACCAATCAGTTTGGGGGGGGGCCGCAATTACATTGTCACCTTGGTGATATAGTTGCTGGTGAATTATTTTCTTTCAATAAATCAAATGAAACCGCGTTAGTTGTGCTTAGTTTATCCTTTGTATTATAAGTTTCTTTAGAGATCAGAAACAATTTCATGATATGGATAAGCAAAAATAGAGGGCTTTAGATAGGGGGCGAGTACTTTGTCGTATAACTGTATATATGAACCCCTCTGACATCCATGCATTATATTCAACCAATAAATGTTCAGTGTTGCTGTTAAAAACATGAGAATGCTCCTGCATGGGATAGCAGCTGTAACCCCCCTCCTCACCCCTAAGTAGATCAGCACACCTCCAGGAGCACTGGCTGACATCACGTGACACTGTAAAACTACATCCCAAAATGAAAACCAATAACATTTTGCTAGAAAGTGTTGTTAATGGTGAGGTTTAAAGTGCCATCGAAATGAAAAGTAAGAGATTTTCAAAGTGCAGAAGACTGGTGGTCACATAAACACAGCTTTGTTTCTGGAAAGTTCTTAGCCCCACCCCTATAAAAGCCACGGAATGAACGTGTGAAGTTGCTTGTGTTTTATTCTCAGCCTGGTTTTGTTATTTTCGAACATGTGACGGGTAAATGGTTCCTTCGTTTCTTCAAATAAGTAAAGCAGACTTTGCACATAACGATGAATGGATGCAACTTACTGAATTTGCTTCGGAAAGTGCTAAACCGATATGATACACTGCATATGACTCATAGCTGGACTGCATTTAACCGTATTTCAAGAGAAGTCAGGTCTTCATTACGGAAGTTGCCGAGTGATAACAAACCGATATTGACAAGAGCTTATAATTTATTTCTGGATGTTCTCAGAGCCCTGATTCCCAGTATGGATAATCACTGGAGCAGGAATAACTGGTACTGCACTGGTTCTGGGCCCAGTTATGTCACTGTACTTGCTGCATTTGGAGCTGAGCCAGCAAATAAATTAGATCAGAGTCTTATTATGTTTGGTAATGTGTTCTGTTTGAGGCTTGATGCCCGGTGGTATCTAAGTTAGGGACAGTCTGGGGACCGGCGACTGAATCCCTCAGATCTGGCTCTGGACCGTATCAGATCAGCCTGACGATACATCCAGCAACAGCCTCAAAGAGAAAATGCATTTCATACGTATATGTGCTTCGCATGCACTTACGTTATAACACATATTTACAGGACCGCTGGACTCATGTTTATTTTAGTAATCGCTTTTGAGAAAAAGAGAAAAAGCAGTAACTGGACGCAAGTCAAGTGCCCAATAAATGACCCAAAAGAAGCAGCAGACTTTCAGGTAATTATAGTATCCACACCAAACGCCCCGGGGGGCTCATCTGTAATGCTTATCTTTAACTCTTATATTCATCACTCAGGATTAAATACGATAATTGGGAGTTTTAGTCAACAATCTGTGAGTTGAGCATCCAAATGAGGTGACTTAGCAAAGGTTTTGCGTTCCTCACCTTTAGATTCTAATATATTCTTCATTGAATATTATGTAAATTCTATCACACAGGTATGCTTATAATTTTTTCTTTCAAATTTATTTTTTCCAGTTTGGTAACATTTTACTTGACTGGGCACAAATAATGTAATATATTGCTCTAACTTATGTATTAATTGACCACAAACTAATCGTAGTTACATACTGATCTCACATTAATTCATCATTAATGAATCGTGATGCATACAGTATTTTATCCCAAGTAGTCACTATATTTGCTGCTTTATTTGTAAATTCTGTAAACCTTTGTGGAATTAGTAATAACTGTCATTGGGTCATCTAGAACCGGATTGGGAATCAATGACCTGGCAGTGTTCTCCGACAGGTTGCATTAATTCCGTGTCCCTAATCGTGGTGACGGCGGGGTGAGGTGCCCTCCCTGCCGAGGCCGCCTGCTCGGGCATGTCTCGCCATGTCGGGGTTTCCTCCCTGTGCTTTGTGGTCCTCAGAGAAGCGCGCTGTTCAGGTGAGCTGGCACACTGCCTTGCTGTGTGTGCACACTCAAGTGCCAAGCACTACCTCAGCTGCACCCCACTAAACACTGCGTTTCCAAGAATAGACCTCAGATCGCCGTGTTCCTCGTTAACATCTCCCCTGTTTTCCTGTTGAAGTCAAATCCTTCTCTGAGTGTATCTCAGTCTTTAATATTTAATGCTTTTTATTTGCCATTTGCAAAAATGCAGGTACATCGGAGTGCTCCTCTTCACTGACCCATCTCGCTCTTCATAGCTTGGGGGGGAATTACCAAAGTGGGGGCGCCCCCTGGAGCTGGGGGTTAAGGGCCTTACTCAAGGGCCCAAGGACATGTGACTGTTCTGCCAAGGCTCAGCCAGCGATATTCTGATCATGGGCATAGAGTCTTTTCCTGCTGAGCCTCTCGTTATTATTTTGCTGTGCTGTAATAAGGTCACATTAGCATGGCTCTTGAGCATCCCGTGCTTTGTGTGAGATAACCATTACAGGAACTTTTGTGCAGCTGTAGCTAAATCACTCTTAGGCTGGTATTTAGAGCATCAGGCTGGAGCGTGTGGCTGCAGCAGTGTATCAAAGGCACGGAAATCCACAGCATGTCGCAGTGGCAGCCTGGGTGCTCCTGTTCAGATGTGTGTACTAGAGACAGAGGATGTCACATGCCTGGTTAGAGCGTTTCAGCCCCAGTCAGGTCACCGATGATGTCACAGAGGGCCTGAACCTGTGTCTTCCAGCCTCCTAGACTGGTGAGAATAATATTGAACAGCACCGACCAAAATTGCAATGCTAATAAAATTTCACAGCACGGTGATTAGATTTCAATCATATTTTCCGCATGTGTTTTCTGAAAGTTTATGCACGAAAACCTTCGAAAATTCAGCCTGCATTCAGATGTGGTGAGCGGTCTCTTGGACAGCGTGTGACGCTGGAAACCATGAGACGCTCTAAATGTCTCTCATTATCCTCTCGCTCTCCCCCTTTTGCCTCCTTTCTTTCTGCCCTCTCTCCATTTTCTTTCCCTCTTTTACTTGCATAAATCTGTAGGGTGAACTCTTGTGTATAAATATGCTACTAATAACTGTCTTTTAAATAACATAATAGGATCTCTAGTCTACTGTGATTCACATGTACACAGTTGGCACGCAATGACTCACAACGCTTAAACATGCCATCCTACGCTTTTAGCTGTGTCATACCCCCACCCCCTGACAAAAAAGGTCCACCCAATCCTTCTATGGTACAAGATTTGCAGAACTAGGAGGGATGCCAAAAATATCTTCTCCTAGAACCGATGGGGTAACACTCACATAGAGGAATTAGTGTGACCAACGAAGGCCTGCTTCCATGTGTACCAGGAGAGCCTTCTGGTACCTACGTGCTCCTCCTCCTCTCACCGTTCCCCTGCACCTCCGCTCAGTATGCAGCAGCATCCGCCCAGATGTGCTGACGCAGCACATTCTAATACGATTAGCTCATGTGAGTGATGTCATGCACCCGGCTGTCCTCAAGGGGGCACCTTTCCCACGGCTGAGCTTGGAGTTTTCCGTGTCTGAGGGTCCTGCTTTCTCCACCTGAAACACACTTGTGTCTGATTGTTTCATGATGTTCAGCAAAGCAGCTACTGGATACTGGAGTTGACTGGACAGCAGATTAATGCCCTACAGTCAGAGTAGATATGTAGTGACCTTTGCTTTTGCTCCAGACTCTGGTCAATACCAGTATTATTGCATTTTACTACAGCATGTGCCCATTATGTAAGTATGGGATTGCAATTATCGCAATCAAAGTATGGAAATCTTAGAAATCTGGAGTTACACTTGTGATTTTTGTAATGTGCCACACAATGCCCTGTTTTCAGCATAAATAAGTATTTTATATTGCACCATAATCACTACTTGGCTCATCACTCTCTAAAATAATTACACAGCTTTACAGTTTGCGAAGCAGGTGAGGACGACAGGCTGTCATGTCCCAGCGACTGCTGTCTGGGCCTAGTTTGGTTCTGAGGGCCTGTGCACATGCTTAACATTTGTGGGCAAAGAAGAAATCAGGAATCAGCTAGAGGTTCAGTATGGATTTCTCCTAAACCATCATACGTGGAATAATCAGCCTTGGATCCAACAACAAGATGGAGATCTTTTCCAACACAGATTCAGCTCCTGCTATGTGTGAATGGTTTGGGTTAAGTATCGTCTGCTCTCCTATGATTCCAGCTTCTCTCATCTTTTGAACTTTATCTGCTACTTACCAGACTAACCTGCCTCATGACTATAAAGCAGATATTCATCCAAAACTATGCTCAACCAAAAAAGGCCCAAGTGAAAGAGCACTGAATACTGCAGCAGCCTCTCCAGCTGTTTTGTAACCAAAAAGATCTCCATCAGCTGCTGTGCAGAAGATAATAACACCACTTACACATACTGAACCAGAGCCATGAATCCTGGCTTCACTTAAAACCAAACTCGGAGCATAATAACCATGAACAGAAAAAGTAAACACAACCCTAAGCCTACGGTATTTAAAAAGATTCATGTTAATTAAAATCCTGCATTTATGGCATCCTGAGATTGCTAAACAATAACTAAATGGATTTTAAAAATCCATAAAAGGCAGAATAATCAAAATACCCCATCCGCCAGAGTTTTAGCCAAAGATACATAACCATAAACTCTATGTTTTTGACGTCCTTTCTCTTTGGTCTGTATATCATGAAGTATGAACACTGTGCTACGTATTCTGAACACGCACAAGTTTCATGAAAATATTATCAGATTCTCAGCCAATGAAAACAATGAGGAGAAAGAGGTTCTTCTAGCATGAAAGCTGTGGAATATCCAGCCAATATCTGACAGCTTGATTTAAATGGTACCAGTAACGACTTTAACACGTTTCTCAAAAACAATCCACAGATACGATACATTTTCTCCATGGGGTCATTTTGAATAATGTGCTTTTGTAGATAAGGCCAATATGTCTGTTCAATGTCATAAAAGAGAGAAACCTTTGGAAACACTCATCTGATTTTAATTGGGGAGGTTTAGGGGAAAAATATGAGTCATCTTCCTCCAGACCAAAGTCTGGAAAGAGTAAAATACATTTGGAATTTAGTTGCACTTTCATAAAACTCATCACTACATTAAACATGAAGACAGACCTACAGAGCTACATGGCTGCTCTTTCCCTTTCAAGATCTTCTTGGTCTTCTGGAGCATCCAGAGGGGGAGCGGCTGGCCCACTCTTTCTGCACGTGTGAGTGACAGATGCCATACAGAGCCCACTGGCTCCTTTGGGAGAATAGATCCCACTTTCCAATTTCCCCCTCCTCATCCATATTGCACCATCCATCCATCCATCCATCCATCCATTTTCTGAAACCACTTATCCTGAGGGTCGTGGGGGTCCGGAGCCTATCCCGGAGGGGCAGGGACATATGGTACCAATGACTATATATTTTGAGAAGGTGGAGGAAAAAAAAATTTTTTTTGGCCTCAGTTATTTGTATATTTTATACCTTATATCCTCTTTTTGGAGAGGATTCTGCTATGTGTGAATGGTATGGGTTAAGTATTGTCAACATCCTTTCCCCCTCACTCTCTCTCTCTTCCACCCCCTTTGCCTGCTGCAAGTCTCCACCTCTTAACACACTGAAGGGCTGCCTCTCTCCTCTCTCTGCAACAGGCTGTAAGGGAGACCACATCGACATCCCCCAGACCACCTTCAGAGGACTCCCTTTCTGCTCTCCTAGGGGGTGTTTGAGGGGCCATCAGTCCTCAGGAATCCCTTTTCCTTTTTCATCCTTGCGGTGGAGTGCTGACATCACCAGATTTTCATATCTGACTGGGATATTCCTCTCGCTCTCTGCTGGGAAAGATTGCAACGCCATGGATCTTTGCACCAGTACTGATCATTTTCTTACCTTTGTCTTGGTGGAATCAATCAACTAAGTGAGAGTTTCCTTCATCATTCATCATTTATCATCGTTTTCACTTGCCTGTCAAAATGTTTCGTGTATACTTTTAAGGGGCTTCCTAGAAAGGACCCTTAACCTCAGAAAGTTCTGTGTGATGTTTTTTTTTGTCATTTTGATGCTAAAGGCGCCTAACCTCTGAGTACCTTTCTCTAACACCTGCACAAGAGAAGCAGTTTTCTTTCAGTTGATTTTCCCTTGAATGTGACTGACGGCTGCAGATTCCTCTGTGTGACTCTTCACTCCCAGCCGCCACTTCTCCAGCTGCCTGCCGTGCCTGGGACCCCCCCCACCCCCACGTAAGCCGTGATGAAGGTGAGGGGAGCAGTACTGCGGCTGGCCGTCGCCACGCTCGCTCTGTCCTGTGTGCTGACGTACAGCCACAGCACAGGCACGCTGACAACATCCGTGGATGGGGTCGTCGGAGAGAAAAAGGAGGTTAGGTTACGGCGGAGAGATGAGACGCGGGACGAGTACCGTGATGAGGTGACTGTGGTCCAGCCTGCCATGGAACCAGAGATGAGGGCTCCTAGAGGCAGAACCAAAACCCGGAAGTCCATGGAAGAACCAGTGAGAGGTAAAAGTAAAACAAAATCACGTGGTATTAGGCTTCGACATATAAAGTTCTCAAATGTAAGACAGGTGAAAAACTAAGATGAGATAATTAGAAGGTACCAATTGACACTTGGTTCCGAGTCTTCTGTGGCCCAAACATGCGGATCGTGTGGTCAGCACAGTAAAAAAAGTAGCAAATATCTTTGATGGAAAGTTACCATGACTCCGGAAAGCAGAAGCTGGTGAGAACATCGCTATAACATATACAGGAGAATGTGGTGGGTGTAATTCCACCTCTGACTTTCCATTCCGATTTGAAGCTGAAGTAGCAGAACTTTCTCTTGTTTAAGGAAATATCAGTGGTACTCAAATCTCTATTATGACCTAAGGACCAAAATTATATTAAAAAAAATCAAGGAGGGGGTTTCCAGATAACACCTGCAATACCGATGACTGGATTTTAACCTCTAGCATTCTGATTTTATTAAATGCACAGTGTTAGTCCTCATTACTGGGTATTAGTATAATTACAATTTGTTATTCAGTAGAGCCTTTCATATGTTTCAGCTATAAATGTATTGTATATTGTTTTACCTTTGGCTACTTAAGTAATTAGAATCCTTTTGATAAAGTCCAGGACTGTGTGGCAGATCTTTGCAATGATCTGTCAGTCAGTAACACTGGTATTATGACAGAGGACCTTTCTGGCACAAGAATCCTTAATTAGGGATCATGGAATTTGGCAGCACACAGACAGTTTCCCATTACAGTAAATCATCATCCCACAGCCTATTCATAATCCGAGCACTATCGGTCGTAGCATACGGGGAAGGCGGAAAGGGCTGAGAGAACACTATCTCATAAATCCACAAATAACTACTAACCGACATTTTAGAAAGTCCCTTTTTGTCTGTATCCCAAGATGTGCCTCAGTATTAGCTGTGCACATAAACTTGGAGACCATCATCATTTCAGTGCTCTTTTCCAGTAGGGAAAAGTGAGACAGCTGTAAGAGTTAAAAGCAGGTCACTGTGCAGTTGTTTCTCCCCAAAGAATGTTTAAGATACATTATGTGGTCCAAAGTGCAACATGAACAACTGTGGATGGAAAGCAAAGGTCTGATACGTCTACCATGGCCAGTGATTGTGGTTATTGTCCTTGAAGGCTTCCAGACTCCATCACTGTAAAGATAATCCCATGAATGCTTGAGAATTAGTACTGCTTAAAGTCCTTAGTACAAATTCCACAAACCCAGTGAATTTGTAATACTAGCCCCTAGGATGGTGCTTAACCTGAATTGCATCTTTGTACAGATGCATAAATTTGTTCAAAACAGGTTATATAAACCAGTTTGTATATGATGAAAGAAATAACCCAACAACTGCAACCCAAGGGTGTAATATGCATAAATATGGCAACAGCATTGCATTTGATGTCATTGTGCAATGTTTTCTTGGATCTCCTTGACAGGGAATATTGGTACATGCATGCCTACAGTACCAGCTCTTGCTCTTGGCTCTTTGCCGGTGTCATCCGACTGGTGCTGTTCTGGCCACAATTAGAAACAGATTTTCTCACTACGCTGCAGTCCAAGAGAAAGCAAGGATGCAAAGAAAATGTGTATATGAGTCAGTGCAGGAATAGCACTTACATCACACATAAAATCATGTCTAAAAAGGCTCTGTGAGGCTCATTGACTGGTACAGAGCAGGGAGGCACCACGGTACCTGATGTGACCTGTATGTCTGCGGTGGCAAGGGACAGACCGACTTTGTTTAATCTGTACCGTCTCACTGTAGGTAGGTCTAGGAAAGCAGCCAGGAAGGAGGCCAGAAGCAAGAAGGACAGAGGTCCCAAGCCCACAAAATTGCCCAAAAAGAAGAACAAAGGCGACAAGAAAAATAAAGACAAGTCTGGAAAGAAGCACAAGAACAAGAACAAGAAAGTGCAGATTGAGGACCCCCCGTCTGAACCTCCCCACGTAGAAGAGGATGAGCTGATGGTGGTGGACCCCATCTGGGACCAGTGTAGGTGTCCATTAGCACATAGCCCAGGGCCACAAACTGCTGGTCAGACTCAAACCACAGTCTGGATGTGTCTTATTTCACAGTGACAACCTCTCAAAGCCTTTAAAATATGACTTCCTCATGTCAGAAAATATAATAGCAAGCTACTGAATCGATGTATATGTGTATGCAGATCTATGAAATCATAAGACTTGTTAAAAACATTGCTTCAAACCCTTCTGTATAATTCAATTAATACTGGATCATCGTATTATAATTTGTCATTGCAGCAAGACAACCCAAAGTGCCAAATTGGAGCATAACTGAGAATGTGTCCTGTGATTGCATTTCTCTAGTGGCCTTCACGGACGTTCCTCCAGTGACTGAAGATGTGTATCCAGACCTAGACCACAGTAAGACATGCCTTCAAAATTGCTTTTCTTGGCTTGATGGCTCAAACCGTAGCTACCTCAGACATCTTTCCAAGACTGTAAATCCTAGTGAAGTGTCTTCTCTTTGAGCATCACCAACATCATAATGACAGTGTGGCTTGCCTGAAATGGCTGTGTGTTATATCCATACTAGATCTAGCACACAGATGACTCCTATTGTGGTGTCCTGATCTCTGAGATCTTTGTTTCCCTTGCAGTTGACCAATTCTGGATGGTACCTGAGACTCCAGCTCCCTCAGACCTTGTGACAGAAATCATGGGGAGGGAGGGAGGTATGTTTTAATTAACAGACATTAGCTTCTACAGGCAGAACTTGTTTCTAGGCCTCCATAGGGTTCAATACAGGACACCTTTCTGTGTGCATTTATGTTTAACAGATCGTAAGTCCCTTTTTCGGCATTCCTCATAACTGCTTGTCATTTACAGATCCAGAGATTCTGGAAGAGACAAGTGAAAAAGACAGCAAAGAACCAGAAGGAAGTGTGTGAATATACTAATTTGTGTCGACTGAAATGAGTGTGTGTTATAACCATACCAGATCTAGCACACAGATCCTATGGTGGTGACATGAGCTTGAGATCTTTGTTTCCCTTGCAGGTGACCGATTCTGGGTGGTACCTGAGACCCCGTCTCCCTCAGACCTCGTCACAGAAGTCATGGGCAGGGAGGGTGATGACTACTGGGATGCTTCATGTATGTTGAAACTGTTAAACATTTACAGTCAGAACGTCCTTCTAGCCTTCGGGTGGGTACAATACAAGACACCTTACAGACTTAATTCCTGTTTAATAGATGACTTACCAGAGGCCTACCCGTACGGCAAAGAGATCCTTCCTACAGAGCTCTCTCCCACCTCAGGTGACTTTTTCTCCAATATTCTCAGGAATGTGACCTTGGGTTTCTGTAGGAATAGACAAAAACCTACATAGCGGCAAGGGAGTTGTCAGGGTGTGTGTTGTCTTGCATTCATCTCATTACATTCACGTGTACATTTTTAATGCAGTCTCAAAGATGTAAAAGTTTTCAAAACAGGCATTATGAAATGCTATATGAAACGAAACAGTGTGCTCTTGTCTCCATTCTAAAGTCCTCAGTATGAGCTCAAAATGGAGCTGAACTGAAGAATCCAAGCCAAAAAGCCAAACTTTCCACAGTTCCTACTTGCTAATAAACTGACCAGTTTATTGGTTGTCTCATATGTGTTCGAGCTCCAGGCAAATCTGCTTCTGTCTAAGTTTTGGTTTGTCTGTTTTACAGAGTCCCCCCCGCCACCCTTTGAAAACTCGTTGTACTATGACTACGAGGATTTATACCGTATGTAACTGACTTATACTGTACGTAACAGTCTATGCTGCTGTGATGTTGCGGCACCTGGAAAACATGTCATCACAGTGGTTTAGGCAGGACTTGAGAATAAAACTTTAAGGAAACTCTCTTTTTTGGTATCACTCATGGCTGCTTGTTATTTACAGATGTAAGGATTCCAGAAGAGACAAGAGAAAAAGAGAGGAAGGAGATGGAAGAAGGTGTGTCCATGTGTTAATATGCGCATTAGGCTGGTGTGACTTTGTGTTAGCGTCTGGGCTTCTTGTCACCCTGCATAGTTATTAAAAATGGAAAAAGGAAATATAGGAATATAGAATGAAAAATAAAACATTAAATATTAAAATCGTTTCAGGGATACCAATACCATTACTGGATCCCTTGTTGGATGTTATGGGTAAATCATACTTTCAAAGCATTATATTCTGAAAAAAAGATCTAATTTTAACCTCCAAAATTGGACAAAAGTCCCATTCGATGTGTTTAAGGGAACTAGGACACTAATGGGGAGGGGAGGGCCTCAAGCTCTGTGAGACGAGTCAGGGAAATAAAAGTGGACTGAAGGCAGAGGAAAGATGGTGATGTATGAAAAAAAGAAAGTGAATGAAAATAACGGAGAAAGCGGTTTTAGGGAGACGGTGCCCATTTTCCCCAGAGCAAAGAGTAAAACAGCAGATGTAGGAAGAACTGCGCGCAACTGCTGCACGCAACAACTGCTGCGCTCAGCACAGTAAATGTCATCTTTGGACAGAAATGGTCCCAAGAGATGTTCTATGTTCAGTATGAGAAGCTAATCAATCTGCAGCTTGCGTTGGATGTAAGATATGTAGGTCCATGTGAATATATCGCTGTCTAAATATAGGGCTATAGAACAGAAAAATAGCCTGAATAGACAAATACTTTAAATCACTTTCACTCTAAGTGACAATAAACTACAATAAAATAGAAGAGACTGGGGTTGGTTGGCCATAGAGGCTGGTTAGCGCAACAATAATTTCCATGCAAATAAAGGGAGCTTTCGTAGAAATGCTAAATTATGAGATGTGTCACATGAACTACATTAAACAATCTGGTCTATAGAGATCAGAAGGCTGTGCACTGTACACGTAGCTATCCCTTTTGTGATTTTAATCATCAAAACAATAAATTACCTCTTGGAAAATGTCTAATGTTATAGATACATGTATCTGAATGAGACATTGAAAATAAATTAATTGTAGCAAACTGAGATGGGGATTAACTACAGTATGATTTGTTCTATGATTTGAAGGTCTGCGATAAGTCACGCCAGCTTGGTATCATGAAGTGCATATAGGGTGCAGCTGGGGTTGGTTATCACATAATACACAGTGTACTTTAATTTAATTTTTTTTGTTCGGTAATTAAATACAAGTTGCTTATTTGAAAAATTATTTGAAGAAAAAAATGTAAGGAGATGACGTTTAAAATGTTCAGCAGCCAAGATTTAATTGTTTTATCCATTCCATCCATCCATTATCGTGACCGATGGTTCATATTAGTCTGCAAGATAATGTTTAAAACTATTATTTTAAACATATTTTGAGTGCCCTTGCGACCCTGAATAGGATAAGCGGGTACAGAAAATGGATAGATGGATGGATATTTTGTATCTCAGATATTTGGAAGCATTATTTCATTGACATTTGATGTTTGGTTTTACTTTGGAGAAAAAGTTCTGGTTATTTTTGTATGATACTAGATTCTTACAAAGTTCATACAACATGAATGTTATGCCAATCAAACCCATAATGTGTGTCAACCAAACCTACAGTATGTTGGGGCTGGTTGGCACTAGCGCACAGCATGTTTTCATAACCGAATAAACTATTAACTAGTAACTGTTTTCTGCAATCTAATGTCACTGAGTTTAGCTGAGACCTTATGGATAAATTTCCAGGTAGCTAGGTTATCAAAATGTATATGAAATTTACAGCACTCAATGAAAACTATACCAACCAACCCTGGTCTCCCCTATTTTCACTAATAGTTTTACTCTCAAAAATAGGCCTTTGCGGCATTCTTTGTCAGTTGATGCATTTGTTTTTTACTCTTTGCTGTTGTCTTGTCCGTGGTATTTTACTAGCTGCTGTCTGTTTCAAATTTACTGGGAAAATATCTGTAGTTGATCATCCCTTTCCTGTGCTAGAAGAAATAAAGGCTTGGGGGGGTGGGGTGTTTCTGTTTGAGATAACAGTTATACTGAGCCAAACCACAAGTCGCTTCCAATCATTCTCACCCTCCGCGATTTGACACTCGTGTGGCATTTTACACGCATCTACTTTGCAAATGGATTCATCTGTGAAGGGAACAAAAATTATAAAGTCCGAAAAAAATGCCTTTAATGTACTTTCTTTCAAGAAAACTAAATTAGTGACTCAGTTATACTTTAAATAATGCTAACCATGTTATACTGGACAACAGTTAGGTGGTATTAATTTAATTAATTCACAAGATTTTTTTATATACAGTACTTAAATGTACTTAAATGCTTAACCTATCCCAGGTATCATAAGGCACAAGAGACACCCTGGATGGGATGTCAGTCCATTACAGGCATCCTCACTGATCATTTCAGCCTGGATACTGACTAATCTCTCTCTTATATTTCATGGAAGAAAAACAGAGACGATGGGAAGAGGTGGAAAAGGCACGACGGAGACCTCCTCCCATTTTCACAGAGGCAAAAAGTAAGAAATCATTACAGTATGAAATGGCAGAACATTGTGGTGCTGTTATACGCTGTTCAGAGACATACAGATGTAAGTTGTAAGCAGATGTAAATACATTTAGGTTTGACATACTTGCAAAACCGAGTCATGTAGCACATCTGTCGTTGCAGTGTTAGGCGCTCCTTTTCCATTCTGAGATTCTTACATTTCAGACATTTCTTTTGCCCATTCATTTACCCTCCAACTCAGCCAGGACCACGAATATTTATGTAATGTGGAAACTGGCTGCATTCTTCCAGCACTGAGAAGTATTTGAAAAAGTGTATCATGAAAGCTAGCTCAATTTACTGTGCAAACTGAAAACAAAAATGACATAACGTCTCCTTAGTTCAGTTGGCTTCCAAATTGGATTGCTGTTGTTTCCCGCAGTCCTGCCACAAAGAATCTAAGCCTCTCCATCTTTCATATTGGCGATTCTTTCAGTTCTTTACAGTAATCAATCAAAGCAACACAGTGGAATGGCAGCTGAGTTTGGCAGGAGTCACTTGTAGCTCCCAAGATCTGGACAACAACACTCTTTTGAGAATAAGTGCTAGGGACTCCAACATCAACAGCCTGCCTTGTTTTCTGGAACAGCTGTGTTGCTTTTGGCTCCACAGCTCAGCCTTGAGGATGACTGAGGAAAACACAGCTAAGCTCTGGCATGTTCTCTAAACGAATGTGATACGTCCTCATTAGACTGTCTGGGTCGTTTGTCTTACCTAGCAGTACAAACAAATCCACCAGGCCAATAGAAGAGTATGGTAAGAAATATTCTACTTTTATATTATATTATGACTGATGAATAACTATTGCTTACAGAATGTCCTCCACTGGGCATGGAGTCCCATCGTATAGAGAATGACCAGCTCCTAGCATCCTCTATGTCCAGCCTTGCCTTCAACCCACAGAGGGCCCGGCTCAATATGCAGGTAAGAGGCGTATTTAGATGCCCTACTGCGGATCTGATGCAGTGGAGTGAGCCTCTTACTTTCAATGGTATCCCAACAAAGGCCATATGTTCAACTAACATTAGCCTTGGGTTCTCCTTTGGTTAGTTTTACACAAACCTTTTAACTTTTGCTCCAGGGTATTATGCATCAGAACCTCCCCCAAATGTTTTGGAAACTAAAAATTCTAACATTATGTGAACATTTAGAGAACCTAACTAAAACATTGTCGTAAGGTTTTCCAAAGGTTTCAGGTATTGCAGTGGTTATGGGATCATTAATACAATCAACTGGAATGTTGTCCAAGGGTTATCCAAAGGTTCCAACATAAAAAAAAACATTAGGAGAATGTTCTATGAAATCAAAATATGAGGCCAAAAACTAAAATTATAAGAAAACTTTCTTGGCTAACCATAGGACAACCAAGCAGACCGTAACGTAATAACCTTCCTGGAACATTCTGGGAACCAAAGATTGTTAGCTAGGATAATCTAAGAGAATTTATTAGCAAACTCAATTATTACAAGTGCAATTACCATCGCCCCGGCTGACCCCATGGATGATCCCAGGCCTCAGATGATGAAGAAGATGTATATGGAGGAGCATGGTGTGCCAATCCTGATGAGAGGGAGAACTGGTTTGAGATAGACATGCGGCAGGACACCGAGTTCACTGGAGTCATCACCCAGGGCAGGGATTCTGACATGAGGTAAGAGACCTCCGTTACACGGCCCACGGCCAAGTGGAAAACGACTTATGCCATCTTTCTTGCTTCCTCTTTAATTATATGCATTGAGATATTAATGTCATGCCAATCAACCCCATAATGTCTGTCAACCAGAGAACATCCTTACAGAACCAACCAAAACTAGTCAAGTCTGAGATCATAAACATCAGTGGAAATCACTTTGATCTCTCAAATCAGACGTTCACAATGATAGCTCCTTGGGGGATTAATGGCTGTGATCCTTCAAGTAGACTTGAGTAGCCAAGCAAGCAAATACTATGCAGCAAAGTCCAAGCAGTTCTCTATTCAACAGCCATGGCTACTCAGTGAATTATTCAGTGGCACAGAAGATCGGAGACTTTTCAGTGATCTCTCTGATGATGGCATTCCTTTCTTTGTAACAGCAATGACTTTGTCACCTCCTACTATGTGGCCTTCAGCAATGACAGCCGGGAGTGGACTATACTTGATGACGGCTACGCTGAGTGGGTGAGGAATCTGGTTTGCTGACATACAAAGCCATTAATGAAATTATTCGATATACTGTTTTACTGTATTTCACTTGTCGATTGCAGAATGTTGTATTCAAGTTAACCATATTAAAAATATAACTTTCAACATCGCTTCTATTTGTGATTGGATTGATCGTTGTTTTAATTTGTAGTCCTGGGTTTTTGTTTTGTTTGTGAGGCAAAATATTTGATTAAAAGTTACAGCTATTGTAGATGTTGATATTTGAACTGGTTATCTTGTTCTACTTACCTGTGATATTTGTATGCCTGTTTAACAGCAATGTAGGATCAGTTAGCAAGGGGTAGGTGATGTCTTGAGGTGAATGCTGACTACCTGTCTTTGCTTCTCAGCTGTTTGTGGGGAATTTGGACAAGGACACCCCTGTGGTGTCACAGTTCATAGAGCCCGTGGTGGCTCGCTATATCCGGATCCTGCCTCAATCATGGAACGGCAGTCTGTGCATGAGACTGGAAGTGATGGGATGCCCACTGCCCAGTGAGTGTTTCCTAGGTCACAGAGACACATGTCCCTAATGCTGAACCTGTCCTACCCTCCAACCATAAATTTCTGTTTGTTACAACCTTTGATTTCATAACAATATGCTTTTGTCTATTCAGGTAGTGACAGCCACCAGATTCAGAATGAAGTTATTTCAGTAGATGACTTGGACTTTAGATACCACAGCTACAAAGACATGGCAGAGGTTTGGAGAGTTCTTTACATTACCAAGGGGAAATTTATATGTAAATCAATGAGCTATCAAGCGACGATTGGCCAGGAGAATGCAAAAACACTTCCACTCATCCTCTTCTTCTTCTAGATGATGTACTCAATCAAGAATGAGTGTCCAAATATCACCAGATTGTACGACATTGGGGAGAGCTTCAATGGACTGAAAATCTATGCCATGGAGATCTCAGACAATCCTGGGGAGCATGAGCTGGGTGGGGGCAGAGGGCAACACGCGGCAGACAGTGGCCATTGCGTCCACAGTCATTATAAAGGCTGTCCTTCATGTCCCTGACAGGTGAACCGGAGTTTCGCTACACAGCTGGACTTCATGGAAACGAGGCTTTGGGACGGGAACTGCTGTTGCTGCTTATGCAGTTCCTATGCAAGGAATACAAAGACGGCAACCCTCGCGTGCGCCGGCTCGTCGACTCGATACGTATCCACCTGGTGCCATCGCTCAACCCTGATGCCCATGAGCTGGCGTTTGAAGCGGTTCGAACTCTTCACCTTCTACCACGACAATCATTTTCTCCATTAGATTCTTTGTGGTTTGTGCTGTTTGATGTCCTGTTCTAACATCTAACATCATTCTAGGGCTCGGAGATGGCAACCTGGGAACTTGGACACTGGACAGAAGAGGGATATGACATTTTCCAGAATTTCCCAGACCTCAACAGCATCCTGTGGGCAGCAGAGGATAAGGGCTTGGTTCCACAAGTGACACCCAATCACCATATTCCTATTCCAGAGCACTTCCTGAATGGCTCGGTGCGTATGAACTACAGCATATGGATATACCAGAGAGGGCCAAATTGGAAACCTCTGAACATAAATTAAGCCAGTCACAGACACACTAAATGTAGAGTATGGTGATTTGACACCCTGCCAAACAGAAACCATAAAGTTAATTTATGGGAACGGAGTCCACTCTCATTACAGTGGATGACAGGATTCCAATATCTAAAGCACAGAGTACAATAATTATACAACACTCATGAAATGATCAGATTGGTTACATGGATTTTCTTGTAGCTTAACTGTGAGCCCTTGTGTTGTTTAGTTTGCAGTGGAGACCAGGGCAATCATGTCCTGGATGGAGAGTTACCCATTCATGCTGGGAGCCAATTTGCAGGGGGGAGAGAAGGTTGTCGCATACCCCTTTGATATGCGCCAGGGAATCAAGGAAAAGGTCGAGAATGAGAGGAGACGGACAGTACGGCAGTATGAGGAAGAGGATGAAGATGAAGACCCATGGCATGGGGTCTACCCAGAGAGCGAGGAGGAGCTAAGAGAGATAGCTGATGAGTCCATATTCCGCTGGCTGGCTGTTTCGTTTGCCTCCACCCATCTTAACATGATCAACAACCACCGTGGCTCCTGCCACAAAAATGACCTTGGCCGTGGTGTGGGCATCGTCAATCGCGCAAGATGGAAGCCTACCGTTGGCAGTGAGTGAAAAGATCAGCTAGTCAAGAGCATTAATAAGAGAATTAGCCTACATGTTTTTTCTTTACATTGACCAGAACTACAGATACAAAGCACTGACCAAGATCCAATGTTTAATTTTAATTTATTTATGGTGTATATACAGCTGGGTCTGCCCATGTTACCACCGCATAATGAGTTCATTTAATCTCACTTATCAAATTTCAGTTTTCAGAACACATTTTCCAGATTATCATAAGTCTTGAGAAAACCAGTCATATTCTGTGGTCCCCTATATCATCTCTTGATTTGCAACAAATAGGATGACACCTCTGGGATTGACTCTACAGTCATAGTTACAAGTACAGTGGTACCTCAGAATTGGAATTTAATCCGCTCAGAACTCCAGATTGAATCCTAAAAAGTTCGAGTTGTGATTGAATTTTCCCCATAAGAAATAATGGAAAACCAATTAATTGGTTCCC
>JAODLC010000044.1:15396404-15407838 GCA_026781145.1 Hippopotamyrus pictus | reverse complement strand
AGTGTAAACATGCATAATGCTATCACAGCGAATGCGAGGCTGAGACTGAAGCGTTACCCTTTGTTTCCGCTGAGAGATATGCCGCATGACTAATTTCCCCGCGCGTACAAGTTATCTTAGGTCAGCATTCATGGTTTGACTTCTGAGATTCAGATCGAGCTCTAGGTAATTTTTTTTAACTGGTTGGTTCGACTTTTAAGAAATTCGAGTTCTAATGAGTTCGAGAACTGAGGTACCACTGTATCATTATAAGTATCGGGCACAAACACCTATCAGCGATGAAGACTAATTTATCTAAACTTTCTCAGCTGGTTTTTGCATGAAGCTGATTGGCCCCTCTGATTTCACTTCAAGGCATGAATGACTTCAGCTATCTGCATACCAACTGCTTCGAGCTCAGCATCTTCCTTGGCTGTGACAAGTTTCCCCATGAAAGTGAGCTTGCACAGGAGTGGGAGAACAACCGAGAAGCACTTTTGGTCTACATGGAGCAGGTGAGAGCTACTGTACATCACCTAGAACAATACTCACATAGCATGTTACACTGAGGCCAGCATGAAATGCTGCTTTCTTCCCACGGTACAAAGTTGAGTAATTAGGTGACTCGTCATCTCAAAATTGCTGTTAGTGTTTGTGTAACCGGGACTCCTGTCTTGTGTCTAGTACCTTGGAAAGGCTCTACGGGAGCCTAGAGTGGATACTCTTTATGAAAGAAAAATCATGATACTGTTAGCTCTTCTTCTGTTAGAGGCATGTAGTTGTGTTTGAAAATATTTTGTCCCTGTAATTTCAGGTACATCGGGGGATCAGGGGAGTGGTGAGGGACCGGGAGGGCAACCCCATAGCCAATGCGACCGTGTCTGTCGATGGGGTGAACCACGATGTCAGGACAGGTAAACACTCTGGCTCTTAAAGCTCCTGTGAATTAGAGGAGTACAGTATCACTCAAAGGAAAAATGCTGCCATTTACTGCTTCACAAGGGATGTCCATTAGCTCATTTATATTAGATTTTTTTAACATCTCAGAAATTAGTGTGACGTGCTGTTCTTTGCTTGCAATGAGTATGTTTACATGCACACTATGAAAATCGAATTACTGTGTTAGTGCGACTAAAACCAGACTTTTAAAGTGCATGTAAGTATACTACTCTGACTGAAATTGTATTAATTCGAATTTCTGGTAGTCAGACTAAGAAACCCACATAAAGCAATTGGGAGTCGATTTACTCCTGCATGTACACTGCCAGGCCAAAAAAAGGTCACCATTTGAATTTATATCAGCAAATACTTAAGAGCCAATGACTGGATTATTATTACAGCTCAGCAACGTTATGCAGCAATAAAGTGAAGTCAGCTGAGTACCTGAATCTACTGACTGGCCAGGTTACACCTCCATCCATCATCAATGGATTTTTTTACTTCTCTGTTGGCATGGGCATATTCCAGGACAAGAATGCCAAGATTCATTGGGTTTGAATTGTCAAAGAGTGATTTCGGGAGCTTGAGGAATCATTTTCACACATGACTTGGTCACCATAGAGTTACCTTAACTTCATTGAAGGTCTTTGAGATGTGCTAAAGGAGGCTTTATGGAGTGGTTCAACTCACCTGTCAGTACAGGATCTCGGTGAGAAATGAATGCAAATCTGGTTGAAAATAAAGGGTGAGATGTTGCATAAGCCTGTGGAAACAATTCCATGACAATTATGTGCCATAATCAAAGCTAAAGGCGGTCCAACGAAAAATTCAAATGGCGACTTTTTTTTTTGGCCGGGCAGTGTATATGTTAATTCAGACTCAAACTGGCCTAGGTACGTTGAGCATGCTCCACTGTCCCCCACCCTCCTGGACTTTGACCCGGAAGTAAGAAGTCAGTACACAGAAGAAGCTTTGAGCATAGCAGAGGATTACATGACGTGCGATATTAATATCAGCATCGCATGTTATGCACGTCCAATTCTTTCATCGTTTGTCAGCTAGATTAAGATCAGGCTTCTTCTTACCTTCAGTTTGGTATGGATATTATAGCACAGGGTGTTTAAGTCTTGCTAAAACATTTTTATTTTTCATTATTATTATTTTTCTGTCATAGGAAAAACAACCTAGCAAGTATGGACAAATAATGATCATTCATTTTCAAGATTATCTAGTATGCTTAAAAATCAGTTTAAAGTTCACCTCCGCTGCTTTTGCACGAGTGATGCATGTGTTCTCTGAGACCACCATGGTCATTTTCATCCTTGCTGTTTAAATCACTCCTAGATGGGTTAGTGAGAAATTAATGTTGAACTCCTTATTTGTTTCACAAATACCTCAATATTTATTACAACAAAATCACATTGCAATATCTGAAAAATTTCCAATACCGTGCTGTCACAGTATATTATACAAAACACTATTTCTTGTTATGCTATCTGGATCTCGTTGTATCTGTTCTTCCGACCAGATTGCAATTAAAGCTTCTGTCACTTCATTTGCATACACATCCATCATTTTATTATTTTACGTCTGTGACATGATAGGTCAACCGGAAAAAGTCCAAAACTAACAAGCTGAAAGAAGCCTTATCGCCAGCTATTGCAGGAGAGTCAGACATACTTCAGTTAATAATTCGAGTACGTTTTCGTGCATGTGTACTGGGACAAGAACAGCAGTCCAATTAAATTGTGTAGTCAAGCTATCACCGTAGCTCAACTTAGCTGTGCATGTAAACGTACTTTCTGAGTGTGACACATACAATCTCAATATATTGGACATGGAACTAGTGATACATGCGTACTGACTCATGTTTCCACATTTGGTTTTCCTTAGCGGACTCTGGAGACTATTGGCGGCTTCTGAATCCTGGGGAGTACCATGTGACAGTGCGCGCAGAAGGCTTTGCCCCCCTCACACGCCTCTGTGTAGTGGGCTTTGAACCAGGAGCTACTCCCTGCAGCTTCACCCTCAACAAATCCAACTGGGATCGCATCTTGCAGATCATGCAAATGAACGGCCAGAGGTCCCTCCGACTTTTGTCCAACGGGCGGCCGGGAGGCGGGCACTGGCAGCCCAGGATGAACACCAATTGGAGAAGACCTGTCAGTCATGGCTCACGCCAGCGGCCTTTCCGTCGACCGCAGCAACAGAGACCAAGAGTCAATGCTGGCAAGAATTTAGCCCCAACGACCACACCCCCAACGACCACAACACCCACAACCACAACACCCACAACCACACCCCCAACGACCACACCCCCCATGACCACACCCCCAACGACCACACCCCCAACGACCACACCCTTCCCTACCACTCCTATGCCAGAGTTCCCTCTGGAGATTTCCACCTCCTTGTATGATTCCTGGTACAATGAATACATAAGCACTACCATCAGTCAGCCACCTGACAGTACCCCAGAGTACTACGAGTATGAACACAACACAGATTATTATTAAACAAAAATCACAACATGCATTCCTGCCTCTCATCTGAAAGGTGTTCTTGTTAGTGTAGCTCTTTATGTCCAGAATCTTAACATCTTTGTCATCCACTGTTCTCACCGTTTCCTGAAAACATAGCACAATTGTTTTAGACAGGCAGCACGACTCCCTTAACGTAAACTTGCAGTAATCAGCATTGTGATCAGAGGGTAGCTTTCCCAGAGTCTCCGAAAACAGGGCACACTTAAGTCTTAATAGAATATGCTCTCCTGGTGGGAGATTGCCATTTACTAACCCACAATTAAAATCCACCAGTGCTTAAGGCAGAAGGTATTTCGTTATAAAAGTTTATTTACATTTTACTGCCATTGTAGTTACATGCTACTGACCAAAAAAAAGACATAATATGTTTTTCAAATGGAGAAACAAGACATAGAAAGTACTTGAGAGATTTATAAAAAATGCTCAGCGCTGCCATATAATTCCGCCTTGTTGCTTATTTGTGTTTTTTAATAGCTTGAACCACAAATTTAACTTGAATGTCTTCTGACACCTTCTGGCACTTTTTAAAGGACCTGTATTATACAGTTAACCTCAGACGGTTGTACTGAAATTCATATTCAAGTATAGTAGTGCTCTAGACAGTGACCACTCTGGTAAGGCCACTGGACAGAAGTTCATTTCGAGAAGCTGCTGCTCCTGGCAGCAGACTGGAGACATCTGGCCTGCACAGAGCAGAGGGGAAGGCTCGCCGCTCTCAGTGGCTCACATTCATGTCATTCTCCTCCTCATCCTCGGGAGAAAAGGAGGAGAAGACGACGGGCTCACACTCGAGAGTTCGCACGTTGACCAAGCAGGCCGTGTGCGTGCTGCTGAATTCTGGGACAGAGACCAGGAGGACATCCTGACCATCCACACCTGAACAACACGGGGAGACAAAAAAGCAACGGGCTCAATGACGTCATATGTAAGCTTCAGTTTAATCAAGAGGCTTCAGCTTAACATAATCCAAGAACACTATGACATTAGCTAACATACCTCAGATATTTAAAAGTAACCCGTCATATTATTTCAGACTCTTAATAAATTATGTTCGATGCAACACAGAGATATCGGCACCTAAATGCATGCTATAATGACACCTTAAGTCAAGAGCGCATGTGGCCCGGAGCTGGCTCACCGGTGATACGCTTAGCCTGGTACGAAGGTGCATTCCCACTGAAGTATACATGGGGGCACTCTTCAATGATGAAGGGATCACTCTGGTAGAATGGGTAGCAGCCTTAAGAAAAAAGCAAGGGGCAAGAACCAATCAGACCATGCACCCACCCACGGGACCACACCCCCAGGGACCTGTGCCTCTGATTGGCTTTTACCTAAAGTGTCTGGAGCGGTGGGTGCCAAGTGGCGGAGACGCAGGGTCCTCTCCAGTACGTCAAGGTGACTGTCCATGCTACTGTACTTCACTATGTCATTCACATTCTGCCCTGAGGTACCCAAGAACCTGGCGAGCAAAGGCTAGTCTGTTAGAACAATCCCTCACAGATCCACTGAAGTCGCATTTCGGCCAATCAAGCCTTCACGCACGTTATGAAGGTACCTTTGGCCAATCACATACTCACACGCATTCTGAAGGAACATTTCAGCCAATCACGTACAAATAGAAAGGATGCGTGCATTCCCCTTCTGCCTGCCCCCGGTGCTCACCGGACACCATCGATGTCGGCTTGATAGGGGTTGGTGACCAGCTGCAGCGTGGGATATGCTGTGGACAGGGGGAACATGCAGCGGTGCAGGGGCTGCTGCGGCAGAGTGTAGTTGCTGGGGTCAAACTGCCCGGGCATGACATCCACTGGTACAGAAGCCTGCAGATGGGAGATGTGGAAAAGAGACCACTGTACACCTTTCTGAGAGATGGATCTCATCCCAAAAGACAAAATGGTTTTAGATTACCTAGAGTCATTTAAAAAAAAATCCTGTGCTTAACAGGTTTTGTTTCACCACATCCTAGCCTGAATCCAACATTCATAATCAGCTTGTCGAACCTCAGCCGGTTCCCAGGAAGCATTCCAGGGCACGGAAGGGCCTCGCTTACCACCAGCTGCACAAGCACCTCGTCCAGCAAGCGGATGGCTTCCACACTTCCCGCTTGGGTCTTCTTGGTCAAGTACTTAGCCTAAGGCAATGGAGGGTACACACAGACATTTTGTATTTCGATTAGCTAATCATAGAACATGCTGGACTTCAACCCACGTTACAGGAGTCCTGCTCCTGAGGCTTCCCAAGCCGCTCACCTTGTTGACAGAGTCTCTGTCCTGGGTGCTGTGGCTCAGAAGGTTCCCAGCCAGCAGGACGCGGCAGATGCGTGCCGCCCCACTCTGCTCTCCCTGGTCACCCAGCTGCCCGGAAACCATGTCCACCAGAAGCTGCAGGCTCAGCAGGCTGTCCGCCCCGCTGCCGCCCAGGCCCAGGCCCAGGCCCGAAGCCAGGAGCACGAATCTGCCAACCAAAATACATACTAGCACAGGCCACCTCCTACGTGCTCGCATCTGTCCCATAATGCACCAGAGCGTGATTCACGCTCACCGATCGGAAGTCAGGGGCGGCCTGGGGTGCTGCTGCGGGAGATCTGCCATGCTGAAAGCCTCCACGATGAAAATCCCGTCATTATTCTCGGCTCCGAGCACAGCGATCACGCTGCCTGAGGGTGGAGTCACAGCTTCAGAGGCAACCTAAGGCTCAGCTACGCAGCGGTGCAGCACATGTGTGACATATACACACAAAGCAACAAACTAAACTAGCAACAACCACAGTCATCCCAAAACATCACCCACAACCAGCACCCATACCACACTACAGAAGAAGGAAATAGGACACACACCTGTGACAAATTCTGGCATGTCAATGTTTCCCTCCAGCTTGATTCGTTGCAGTTCATCTTCTAGAATGAGCTCATCTGATTGGCTGATGTACTTGGCACGTGGAGGCTGGGGTAGCAGGTTGTGCTGAGAGCCCAGGACAAGACACAAAAGGTGTGTAAGTCAGACTAATCAAGCAGGTCAAGTTCAGATTATCAAACATCAGCAGTTTTTTTTTAATGCTTTAAGATTATTTTTGTTGCATACCTCCTCGCTTATTTCTTTCAGGATGGATGGCTGAAGCTCCATGTTCTTGAAGAGGGTTCCCACAATGCAACACTGCTCGCCAATCTGAAGGTCGCAGAGCCTCCTCACCAGCACTCCAGCACCTGAAATCACACACCCATTTAAACACCTGCTGGTACGGTTAGTTACTACAGGAAGCCAAGATATGGCAAAAAACGGAGAGCCTCCAGGTACCCCAGTTCTGCTTGGCTCTGGCGATGAGGATGCCTCTCATCTGCATGAGCCTTGTAGCGTAGATATGCGCGTACTGCCGGTTGAAGCTGCGCTCCCCGACTCTGAAGCGCTCGGTGCAGCTGGCGTAGTCGGGCCGAACACGCTCAAACAGCGGGCCCTCCGATCCCGGCGGACAGAGCAGAGTGCCCTCCTTCCGGACTGCGAGATCAGAGAACATCGCGTGGGTCTGCGGGGACAAGGACACAGTCCGAAAAGAGCACGTCTGGGCCGGACTGTGGCTTCGCAAAACCCGAGCTTTACTGACAGCACTTCGGTTTCACACCTCTGTAGGAGATCATCCAAATATAGGACGCAAAATACTTTTGATAACATCATTTTAATAAATATCCTCCATCTGTCAACTTTCTGTATTCGTTATCAATCGTTATCAATATAAACTTACAGACGGGACAGCTAGACATTTCAGATAGATCCCCAAGCATCACTGGTATTTAGATCGCGTTTATTTAATTACACTGTTAAGACAAATCAAAAAGAATTGTTTTGCCATATTCTAATCTAACTTTTACGGTACACCGAGCATATAGAGAGCTGGCGAGATATGCGGGGTGTTAGATAAACATCAGTTTTATGGACCATCCTGATACTGGTCCATAACGTGACATGAACCACCACAAGCTTTAGCTGAAGCAACATCAGATAACACCGAGTAAACTACACGATACGTCGTCCTGTAAACAGAGAAAACAATATACTTACCGAGTACTTTTATAACTTACTCGTGAAGCAGTAATGTAGTGTTACGCGGAAAACGATATGCTATTCTAGTATATTTTTCACCCTATTAGTTTTAGACGCGGGCAGCACAGCGGCATTGAGAACTCCCGCCGCTGTCATCACCTTTGACCCGTGACGTAACAGCCAGCGCTCGGAGGCATCGCGGTGCCATTTTGGGAAGGGCGCGCTCTTAAAACAAATAGGGCTGCGGGGATGTTCTGTATATGGTAGCAAAATTTGCATTTAAAAATTACCTGTGACTTTCGGGATGTCTCATTACTGCTGAAATTTTGCATGCTGCTTTTTGTCGTCTTCTGACAAGTTAGCAGTGGATGAAACGTTATTATGGAAGAAAACGGCAAAAACAAAAACTGAATTAAAAGTGAAATAAACTAATTTATTTTCATGGGAACTATTCATTCTTCAATTCTGTTACTGCCAAAGGCATGAAATGCATATTTATGTAACATATGACAATTATCCATAAATAAACGCTGGGTTCACCGTGCTCTTTTAATTTACAGAAACAATAAATAAATAAACAAACAAACAAACAATTGGATTCCGGCACTATGCCTATACGTGAATAAACCCCTAAAGAAGACCTATACTTCCCATAACGTTATTTGGCAAAGAAGTAGAAGCAAAGCAAAATTAGATTAGGAATTACTCTAGATAATAACCTCCATAAATACATTTAGTTTCAATAGCTGACACTTTAACTACTGTAGCTATACCAGTCTATGCAATGTCGCATTCTGGTAGTGTACAGTAAGTTGTGGAGGTGAAGAAGTCCAAACCTGTCTTTAAGTGATTGACCGAGGTAGGTAGAAAAACGATTGTAACAAGTACATTTTATTCTTTCCTATTTTCCTCAGAAAGTCACTTAAATAAATGTAACGGAGTATATGTAGCACGGTACTAACCAAACCTTGGTCATACACGCATGTGAATTTGAAACATAATATTGTTCATATTTTTTCCAGTACCATGAGTGGATGTTTCTCCAGGAAACCATTTGATAATGAGCTAGAGCAAACCGTTGAAGCTGAACCCCCTTTAATATAATTCATGAAAACTATTTATAGGCAGCTGTCGACTTATGTAAACTCATTCATCCATCAATTTTCTGTAACGGCTTATGTATACCGACTTACGAAAGTCTGAATGTATGTAGAAAAACCAAAACACCCGAGATACATAAAGTTTTCGGACGCGCTAACGCAAAAAACGCGACATACGTAATACGCAAGCCGCCGGACGCTTGGCCGCACTCCGCGAAGGTGACTTCCTGCAGCTTCGCAGGTCTTGCCTGTGCCTTGTAATGATCTAATCATTTCGCTATACGGTACGTATTTTGCATTGTTTGCACTGTGTATCTTTTATATTGGGCATCATGGATGGCAAGCGTCCTCGGGAATGTAAAAGTGAATCAGCCCGTAAGCGAACAGCAATTAATTTAGAATTGAAAATTAAAATAATCCGGAAATATGAAGCTGGACAATGTTTATCCGCAATCGCACGTGAATTCGGTTTAGCTAATTCAACCGTAAACACTATAGTGAAGGATGCTGCACGTATAAAACAGCACGTGAAAGGAACAGCATGTCTGAAGTCTACAATAATAACAAAGAGACGTGAAGGTGCAATTAGTGAGATGGAAAAATTACTAACATTATGGATGGAAGACCAAATCCAAAAACGTGTTCCACTAAGCGTAATGACTGTACAAGCAAAGGCAAGAAGTCTATTCGACGATCTCAAGATAAAATATCCCGAAGGCACGCAGTCGTTTTCTGCAAGCAGTGGTTGGTTTTCACGATTTAAAAACCGTGCTGGTTTTTGTAATGTGTTCGGCGAGGCTGCTGGTGCTGATCTTGAACGAGCTCGAAAATTTCCCGAGTGGCTACATAAAATCATCGTCGAAGGACCGTATTTGCCCGAACAAATTTTTAACGCAGATGAGAAAACCTTATTTTGGAAAAAAATGCCATCTCGCACATATATTGCCAAACAGGAAAAAGCTATGCCTGGATATAAAGCCTCCAAGGATAGACTGACTCTTTTGTTCAGTGGAAATGCATCTGGAACTTTTAAACTAAAACCTCTTCTAGTTTACCCCTTTGAAAACCCATGCGCTTTAAAAGGAATCAGCAAGGCAACTCTGCCGGTGCATTATCGTTCAAACAGCAAAGCATGGGTCACTGTGGAAATATTTGAGGACTGGTTCGTTAACTCTTTCGTTCCTGAAGTAGAAAAATACTGCAAAGAAAATGACATTCCCTTCAAGATATTGCTTATTCTGGATAATGCTCCGGGTCATCCTTCCCATCTGGATGATTTTCACCCAAACGTAAAGGTAGTATATCTCCCTCCAAACACAACTTCATTAATACAGCCCATGGATCAAGGTGTGACTGCGCATTTCAAGGCTTATTATTTGCGTGCAACTTTTGCTCAGGCAGTGGCGGTTCTAGATGAAAATCCTGAGAGAACACTCATTGATTTTTGGAAATCGTACAATATTTATCACGCTATCCGGAATATCGAAAAGGCATGGGCAGAGATTTCACAAACATGCATGAACGAGGTTTGGAAAAAACTTTGTCCGCAGTTTTTTTCTGACTTCGCAGGCCGCGAGAAGGATGAGATGTTTGAGGAAGTATGTGAAAAAATCGTTCAGCTTGGCAAGCAGTTGCAGTTGGAAGTGAATAAGAAGGATGTGGAAGAAATGATTTCGCATGACGAAGAACTGTCTAATGAGGATCTCATGGAGCTGGAAGCAGCAAGAGTTGCAGAAGATGAAAGAAGTGAAGGCGTGGAACCCGAAGTGGAACCCAAAATTGAACCCAAATGGTTCATGGCAACAGAGATGGCCGTTGCTTTTAAGGAATTAAATTCCTGTTTGGCACGGTTTGAGAAAATGGATCCGAATACATCTCGATTCCTAAAAGTGCAAAGAATGGCAGAAGATACCTTTGCTTGCTATCGTGAGATATACGAAGAAAAGAAAAAAGCTGCTACAGATTTTTTTTTTAAGTAAATTTACAGGGAAAATACAGAGTGTTCTTACGAACATTTTATTACTATATTTTTGCTGTAAAGTGTCTTGAATTACTAAAATGCATACTGTACAGAATTTTAAAAGTAAATTTAAACTGAAAATATATTTAAGCTTCTTATTTAATATATGTTCTTAAGTACTGATTTTTTTTCCCATAAGGTGACATTAAAGAAATGGGTGGGGGTGTAACATTGTGTAACAGAAAAACTTGTGTAACAGGATGAAAATCAGTTACCCCATAATAGGTGTATATGTATGCATTTGTGTGTGTGTGTGTGTTTTTTTTTTTTTTAAATGACCATGAATAACAGTGTCTATATATTAGTTTGATTGCTTGGTCGCCATATGTTTTGTTAATGTGATCTGAATTGTTGTGCTATAAGACTATGTGGGGTAGGATTGACTATCAGAAATATTTTTATTAAATGTTTCTCCAATAGTATAGGCAAAAACAACATAACAAACAGAGTATACCAACAAACCCTCACCCACCCACCCCAGACACATGGGAGTAAACAAATAAGAAATTCCCAAAAAATTATGTAGCACTAGAAATATCACTAGACAGCTAGAGATTCATTAACATTAACATAAATCAAGCTGCTGGAGCACAAGAGCATCAAAAACACATTAGTCCCTCTCTAGATACACTAGTCTTCTCTATATTCATATCCTACCTCACATAGATTCAAATTGTAAAAGTCCTCCCCGTAAGTCGAAGAAGTTTTTGGTTTTCCCTCTTATTTTACACTGCCCGTCCAAAAAAAAGTTGCCATTTGAATTTATATCAGCAAATACTTAAGAGCCAATGACTGGATCATTATTACAGCTCAGCA
>JAODLC010000044.1:15384386-15395873 GCA_026781145.1 Hippopotamyrus pictus | reverse complement strand
TGTGCTGAAGGAGGCTTTATGGAGTGGTTCAACTCACTTGTCAGTACAGGATCTTGGTGAGAAATTAATGCAAATCTGGATGAAAATAAAAAGGGGAGATGTTGGATAAGCTTGTGGAAACAATGTCATGACAAATGTGCGCCATAATCAAAGCTAAAGGCAGTCCAACGAAAAATTCAAATGGCAACTTTTTTTTTGGACGGGCAGTGTATATGTCAGTTTTTATAACACAAGGTTAAGCGACATCTCCTTGACCCATAAGGCAGATGTCAGTCTTCCCACATCTTTCCACTTCATTGCTATCACTTTCTTGGCTTGTAGTAAACCAAAATGAATTATTTTGCGTTTTTTTGCACACACCTTGAAATCAACAGGATAAATATGCAGTAGATATAATTTTAGGATCCAGTGGGGTGACTTACATAGTTAGATCGGAGGGTAATGACTATTTTAAGTTGATATGAGGATTAAGATAGCCTCCTGTTCTGTAAAAGTTGGCAACAAACGTGTTATGTGAACGTTATGGGTACTTCTCACCTAGCAAACACTGGGCTATTAATGAAAAACAAACAATGCCCTTTAATGTTCTGAAGCTAGCAGCTGAGGTATAGTGGGTATGTATTTTGTCACTAGTGGCAAAACAATGTGAAACCTGAGTTTATTGTAGCCATAACATTTATTGCATTCAGTTTGTAGATTACAGTCCGCATTAGCATCTTAGCACTTTGTAGTCTGAAGGACTGATTGTTTTCTCTCTCCTCATGATTCCTCTTTTTCATCTCCGTGTGTGATGATGTAGCACAAAGACTTGTAGTCGATATTTCCGGTTGCGTCAATCGGTGCCACAGAGAAAGCCTGGTCCACCTATAAATTTCATTAAAAGGGTTATTTTTGCTCAGACTGTATCGCAGAATTAGAAAAAAAAAAAAAGATCTAGATGGATATCTGAGTGAATATCTCTACTGCAGTTTTTCAGAAATTAGCCGATTAATATGTACCTCTTCAGGTGTAAATTTGTCAGCCTGGTTCATCAGCAGCCGCCGAAATCTTTCAGGCAAAGGAACACAAACCACTTCTTGAATGACCAGTATAGTCTATGATGCATGTTTATCATATTGTTACACTTATACATTTGACAATTGGAGTCACAATATTACACATGGGTTTCTTTTGATGTGTAAGGAATCCACTTACAAAATTTCTCACCAGTGACGTTTCAGCAAAATTATTTATCGTATAGCAAAACAAACTATGTAATATGAAGTTGTCAGACACTGGGTGTTAAAAATTTAAGACAGTCCTTTTCCATCCAAGACACCCTATAAGACCCTCTTTATGAAGATACTGTGACTAGGTGTGGTGAGGGAAGGATGGTGAATATAAGGAGCCTGAGGTGGGACAGGAGGCAGAATAACCAGCTTCCAAAAAAATGCTAGTCACTGCTAATTCTGTAGCTTCCTGTTCACCCTAGCGGTGCCCCAAATGGAACCCCCATTCTTTTCCAGACTTTCCTGTGATTATAATTTGCTGTCTGTATTAAAATCATCAGCCATGAACGTTGGGGCATCTTTAGTGTCTTTTCTTTGCTGTTGGATTTAATTTCTTCTTTATTTACTAGGACATTAAGAGCTAAATGATTTATCCATCCATCTTCTAACCACTTATTCAGTACAGGGTTGTGTGTGGGGGGGTGTGCTTTTCCAGGCAGGGAACTGAGAAACACCAACAGATCTAACTGCATGTGTTTGGCCTGCTTGACATGAGAAGAACATGCAAACGCCACATGTAAGGAGCACGTGGAATTCCAACCCCCAAACCTGAAGGTGTGAATCATAGTGTCGTTCCTAAAAGGTTTGTTAAATATACAAACATAAAACAGCAATTTAAAATCTATAAAACGTGCTTAGATCATTCTAAACTATATAATGATATTTAGTCTAAATCCATGGAATGTCAAAAAAGCCCTAAATTTGCTGGTTTTGACACTCCATAGCATTGGAGTACTTATTGCTGGCAGGTAGTACTGTCGGTGTTACAGTGAATACTCACTCGTCCTTGTTAACAAAACCTGTGCCATCTGGGTCAAAGAGCTTGAATGCATTCAGAATGGTGTCCTCCGGATCAGTACCTAGGAAGACAAAGAGAATCTTGCATGAGTCACCGTCAGGTTTAGCCAGTTTTCTAAACGGACAGCTGGTCGATGATCCTGCAAACTATGCCAGAATATCAAAAATAAAGGTTTTTAATTTTTTTTAAATGTCGTGTATTGTGATCTCACCCTTGACTATGATAAATTGGAGAAATGAACTATATTATGCACTATATTATTATTTACACCTTCCTGCTAAAACGTTAAGAAAAGCAAGTAAGTTTCCCATAAAGGGTACTAGATAAAGTAACAGGTTATCAAAATTGAGCTCCATAATTATTTTGAATTCCAACTACCCTGAAGGTCCAACAGAGATTCTCACCATTGAGTTTCTCTCCAAAGAGTGTAAGAAAGACAGTGAAGTTGATGGGGCCTTTTCCTTCAGCTAGCATCTCTTCCAGCTCCTCATCCTTCACATTCAGCTTCCCTGTAGTAGGCATTGTGTTACGCCTTACACCACACTCACAGAACTGGACATAAACTGGGGCAAAGCTTTACGGACTGAAACCAAAGACCAAACCTAGCTGTGCGTAGGTTTCTTTAAGGTCCTGCTTTTTGATGATGCCGTCTCTGTCCTGGTCGATGCAGCTGAAAGCCTGCAAATATTTAATTATCAAGACTGATTCTCACCCCCGTGTAATATGAATGTTTATATAACTATAATGTTTGTTGAGCTCTTTGATGTGTGTTATCTTGCATATCATGGGCCTAAATTCCGGCACTATTGTTACAGTTTTTCCATCAGTGAACAACCCTGATCCTCACGTGCCAACTTTACTATAATTAAAGACAAGATTTACAGCTGAAAGGCCGGACATGCAGAGCTATACAGCATTACCTCCTTAAACTCCTGGATCTGTGACTGTTCAAACATGGAGAAGACGTTTGAGGAGCCCCTCTGGGTACGTTTAGCAGCAGCTTTGCCTTTTGCCTTCTTGCTGGCCTGATCCAGAGGGAACATCCGGTTAATATTTCACTTTTAGTCTGACTTATGGCAGACCACGTTGAGGAAAAACCTGCCCAAATATGTATACAAACATAGCAACGGAAATGAAAATGAAATGGAATGGCTAAGTCCGCAAAGTATTGTAGACTTTTTAATACTATGATTTCTTCACTTTTTTTCCTAAATCTGTTTTTTGCAGAAGTCTTCCAAGTAGTTGTTAGCAGTGGACGTCATACTCACCATGTCTGCTGTGGAGATGCTTCTGTGCCCAAGGCCATAGTCAAACTTGTGGTGGATATAAATATGGCACCCCTTATCAGCTCCTCTCCTATAATAAGAAGGTGTTGGGACCTGCAGCCCCTTACATGGAAATCCTCATCCCCTTCGACCCAGTGACTATGATAAGTGCCTAATTGCTTGAATTCCTAAGGGGTGGAACTGAGATAGGGAATGGGAGGGGCTTGTCAAAATGGCCTCATTATCACAGGGACGTCTCAGCACAGAAGTGGAGTGAATATAGAGGAAAATCTACAAATCAGCTAATTTGTGAATGTGCATGATGTTTCTAGGGAACATTTCTCTACACGTAAATCCCAAATGTGAAGTCATTTACACTCTTTTGATGCAGGATATCGAATACCTATTAGAACCAATGTACTGTAAAAATTAAGGCAAAATGAGAAGGTGGTTCTGTCTTATATCTGACAGGTTGAGCGTGTCGAGGGGTCATCTTCAATGGGATCATCCTCATTAGGTGCCTCTGTTAAATGTACCCAAGATAATCATCCTCATTTTCAAACAAAAGCCTTGGTCAGGCAGATTGTCTACTGAAATGTAGAAAAATCTCAACATCTTATACTTCTTATTAAGTTAGTACTGTAGTATACACCAGCTTACAAAATATGCCTTTCCTGAAACCACTTCTGGCACGAAACAGACCATTTAGAACTCAATGGCATGAAGACAGATTAATAAGAGATGTTTCATAGGTGATTCAGAATCACACTTATAGTTTAAATCTTTATTTAATTATACACAATCTAGAACCGTTTGATTTAATAAATACGCAATAAACAAATTGATATGTAGAATTAAATATGTTTACTAACCAATTTAAATTACTTAGGATTTTGAGATTTACAATCTATTGAAATCTGAACCAAAATGATGGCAAAAGCAAGATCACAGTAATTCTTTTAAAACGAGTGTAATAATACTGAAGATCCATCTTTACATTATAAGTGCAATTACAGTCCATATTTGGTGCAGCTCAATACCATGTTTCCCAAACTTGCTGTTGGTCCATCCTGAGGAAGAGGTACAAAAACATTTAATAATTTCATCATTGTCTGTGATGGAAAGAACACGTCCGACTCCATATCGTATAAACCGGGCCATGGACTAGAATTCAGCAGAATAAATTTGAAAAAAATGCAGGCTTGGAAATTCCTACAATAAATATGAAAATAGCAAATCATCTTCTATGTCTGTGCAAAAGCAAGGAAGGCAAACTCAGCATCCATCTTTTGTATAAACCACTCATCCATGCAGGGGGCATAGGGAGCTGGGGGGACGTGTCCCCCCCCTTATTCAATTTGGCTTCATTCATCCCTCATATAACTTGACTGTAGTCTTTAAATGACTAAGTTGTGCCTGCCCACTGTCAAACACTCTCCTTTGCGGCTGTAACGGTAATGATCATGTTCAGTATATGGATATACATATCTCAGTGTATAAACCTCAGTGCGGTAAGGTCAGCTTGCCATTTCAAAGCCTGCTGGATCTACCTGCATGTCTTCTGCCTCTAAGAATCTATTTAATTTCTCCTCTGATTTTCTGTTCACCCTGATGAGTGATTGTGTGACGAATGATGGTCAGATGATTTCCAGACCAGGGCCACTGCCCGTCCGCTCCCCTCCTCTGACTAGATGAAGGTAATGTCACAGTGTGGTGTCAGGTCTCGGACTATTTTCTGGAACTTGTGTTGGATACTAGGGATGAAGAAGAATGTTAGCAAGATCAGGGTGGGTCACATCAGGCCGCCAAGAGTGAAGCGCTTGCACACAGCTCAGTGGTCACGTCACCAGGGGTGCAGTTTGTTGACTGAGCCATCAACACCCACGGTGATCTTGAGCTCCTCCTGGTGGCGGCGCTCCCTCAGACAGTTGATGACACCCGCCAGCCCGGCCCCACACACGTGGGCAGCCTGAGTGGACACACTGTCACAGGCTAGACGCACGACATCGCAGTCCAGCTCTGCGGGTAGCAGCCCCAGTGATGACAGGATGTTGTAAATCTGCTTCCTGTCCCCCAGGTCACCGCCAGAAAGAAAGGGCAGAATCTGAGGCGTGACCTGGTCTCCTTACCTCCCTACGCAGGAGCCCAGGTCTCTCGTAAAAGCCGCTAAATGCTTTTAACAGGCTTCTGCTTTCCATGGAACGCGGAAACCGAAACCTGCCTGCTTGTGGCACCAGAGGGTCGGGCAGTGAAGGACTCGCCTCTCTATCTGTGACACGAAGCATGTCTCAAAGCTGCCCCTGGTCTTCAGGCAGTCCGAGGCATCGCCAGCAAACAGCAGATTGTCACTGATCAGCTTCAGCTGCACCAGCTGGACCCTTGCCCACGTATTTCCCGCTGATGAGCTTCTCGTAGCTTGGGATCACAGAGGGAGGCCGATATTTCTCTGCGCTTATCTGTGCTACATTATCTTCAGAAAGTGTTTCTCGCCATCTCAGCTATGCCCATCATGGCATCCTTGGAGATGAAATACATCTCCTGCTTGGTTTCCACCTTCCAGCCTCGCTGCTCATCCTCCCCCACTTTGACCAGCATCACTCGGAAGTAAGTACCTCCCAGGTCCAAGGCTAAGAAATCACCCACTTCTGTCCGAAATCAACAAACACAAGAGTGCCACGGTACTGCAGCCAGTAAATCCAGACCAGTACTGCAGAGACCAGAGACTCGGGCAACATTCTTATTTCACATTCACATTTACTCATCTGTTTCATGAGGTACCAATTTACGCAGCATCCATGCATAAGCACATAACCAGTTCAAGGTTGCAGTCGAGGAATATCGAGAATTTCAATAAAACATAGCAGGATATACATTTTATAGCTATCGCCCATCTTCGTTGCTATGTTTTTCTTTTGGGTTTTTTTTTTAATAAATCAAGCATGCTTTTGTCAAAAATCTCTCAGGTGTTTTTTGCATTGTCTAGCTAATGTTTCTAATTTAAAACCTACCCTTAAACCGTTTATAGAAACACTGATATGGTTTAGGTGTCTGCTTAAGACAAAAGGGCTGCTCTCTGTATCCAAGCCAGAGACCATTCTGGTTTTGAATCCATTTTCCCAACTGCTACGCTACACAATACATTACAGCCAATCAGCAGCTGATGGCGGTAAAAACCCCTAGCTACGCTCCACGTGGCACTGGGTGGGCACTGGGTGGAGACAGCACACACCAGAGCCCACTGGGGTGGAGCGCACATATGTGGGCAGCATTTTGACACTGGTTTCATCGTGCATCTCCAGACAAAGGCCATGTTCCATCTCATTCTGCATCCTCCTCATGACCGCTATCAGGTGGTCCTCCTTCAGTCGGAATTCCGACAGGATCTGATCCACCTGTGACACAGAAGGTGGCGCCCCCCCACTTATCTATGAAGCGACTGAAGATTTCAGCCAGCTGGGCCATTTAAGCTGCCCTGCAGACCAATCACTATTTGTCTGCTCATTCTGCATAAAGCCCAATTGGAATGTTGTTAAGCCTTTATGGAAGGTACCTTTCTCCATGTTAGTTATTTTTTTCAAAAGATGGGTGAGATTGTTAATGTTTTGGATAAAGTTTCAGTTAATTCAAAATCTGTCACAGGGTGGCACAACTCCAACTTTTCTATCATTACTTTCCAACAATATGGTTGTGGGGGAAAAAAGCATAATCTCATTTTCTATATATTCATTAAAAAAGTAGTCAACATAATTTTTCATTTGATGAGCGAACTTGGTGATCATCAAAACTGTAATAGGAGAACCAAAAGAGGACATGTTGTAGACAGAAACGGTCTCACTCATTGGCTGCTTTACAAGGTACAGTCTACTCCTTTAAACAGCGACTCACGTTGCTGCAGCCAAATATATACAGCAATCAGACAGGGTCAAGAGGTTCAATTACTGTGCAGCATTAGAGATACTAAGATGTGTGATCTAAGCGATTTTAAACACTGATTTGGTGTCATCATTAATGCTAGAAGTATTGTTCCACTGTTTCAGAAACATTAATAATTATCAAGCAGTATTATTAATCTGTATTTTTGTATTGTATTTCCAGCTTCGTTGTTCATTCGTTTTTGTTTTCTAAGTTCCTTTATTAATGAATTGCAGCTGGGGGATTTGTAATTTTAATGCTATTCCTTTTTCTGTAGGCTATCTATAGCAAGAAATATATCCCCGCTTCTTATTTCATTTTATCAGAAAACACTTACCTGTCACAACCACTCTGTTTACAGAGGCTTCAACCCCGCTTATTGCGGTTGCAATGCCAAAACCTTTGAATCGGTTGCTCTGGAAATCTCAATTTATTTACTTCTAGTAAAGAAAACACTTACTAAATTAATTAAGTGGACAAGAGGAAATTGTTAAATGAAGCAAAACTCCTTACGAAAACATTGGTCGAGTATGGCATTTTTTTTTTTACTACATCTGCATGGGGTCTTGAAGTGACTCGTGTTAGCTTTCAGGGGATGAAATTATAATACGACACATTTTACATCAATTTATATTACTTTAACAAATCTCAGCTAGACTACCCCACCACCTCGAACAGAATAATTAAGCGGTTAGAATACGGATGGATGAAATCAAGAAGACTAATCAGCTGCATTTAAAAAGCATTTAGAAAAAAGTATTTTCTAATCCAAAGATATATAATGTTTATAATGATTATAACAATGAAGTATAGCTATAGAAGTTTCTATGACAAAAAAACAACATTAAGTGTTTGTATGTGAATGCTACCGAAGAGAGACTAAATTTCCGTTTCTCTAATTTGTAATTCTTGAATTTTGTCAGAGTAATTAAAATTAGTTGGCAATTAACAAAGGCCAGTGTTGGACATGAAAAATACACGAATAAAATTAGCTACTCATTTTGCTGCCCAAGTTAACATGCCAATCATAAGTTAAATTCAGCAGTTAAGAAATGTTCATTAGCTGGTGTTAAGTAATTTAAAGTTGCATAATACAATAATGAAAGCAACAATGAAATTATTTGAGAGCATATTGTTTGCTCCTGTCTGCCTGCCTGCTTGCTTGCCTGCCTGCATTCAATTCAATTTACTTTAGCTTTTGCGGGGACTGACCCGTATTTTTTCATTTATTTACTCATTATGCATTTGAACTGAACACGACAACTGGAACAATATGTTTCTAGTCGGCACATTTTTACTGTTGGACAGGAGACAATGACGTGATTCCGTTACAATCTGTTTGACGTCTTTTTCCGGTTGAACCGTTTTCTGTTAAAATAAAAGTCGAGAAGATAATCCGATTGTATTTCAGGTACGTACAATTGAATTACGTTGTTTTCTAAGGAGCGATTTCTTTAAGAAAATGTATTTGACGAGCGTTTCATTGATGTAGAAGCTCATATACATAAAACGCGAAATTTTGTTAGGTAGTCAGGCTATTTAGAATTTTTAAATAAATAGAAATTGACTCCATGTCCCATCGTCATGTTATAGAAAAAAACGACACTCTTATTGTGAGACTCTAGATTCTAGTTAAAAGTTAATAACTTTTAGGTTTTTGAAGTAGTCTGATAAATTTGGAATTAAGTGGTAAGGAAATTGTTGTGCGTTTTTCTAAACATCAGGAGATGTATGACAAGTAGTTTTCATAATTAATGACAGGTGGGTGTGTGTATAATACAGTTGATTCCCAGTATTTACGATATAAAATAATTAGAACACGTGCGCATATGAATTAATGTAAAGCTTAGCACATCGGGGAAAATCCTCGACACAAACAAAAAAGTGATTATAAAAGTGGTATAACTTCAGTGAGCGGTTTATTTGTGTTTCATACGAACGACAACAGGTAATTTCTCGGCAAAACTTTTATTCTGAAACATTTCCAGCAGGGCGCCTAAGGGATTAGAATTTCAGCGTTACCGCTGTCAATGATCTTTTCTCATTTTAGCTCCCGTATTTACGTCTTGATCTTTTGGGGTTTGTTTAGTCTGGTATTTAGTTACTTGCTCATATCGATTAAAGTGACATGTTTACCAAATATACAAGATAGAAACGCACTCTGTTAGAATAACTGTCAGGTAATTACTATTAATCGCGCTTGCTTGTACATATGAATTATTAAGTTCTTGTGCTTTTGGTAGCTATCACACAATATATTTTGAATTATCTTACTACCAGGGATAGATCTGTAGTGTTCAAAAATAGGTGTGTTCCCTATTTATCAAACAATCTAATATTGAAATTTCTTGATATAGATCGATAGTTTACAGATTGCTTGGGTAGGGAACCAAAAGGAACTATTACCTCAACAAATGAAATCGGCTGAGCATCTGCGTGATCTTCTGAAATGCAGATTAAAGATGAGGGCAAAGTTTCTAAGCTATGTTTTTTTGTAAGCTGCCTAGCCTAGTAGATGATGGTGGCTTCACCCACCACAATGAGCTATATGGCAGATGACAGGCACCATCTGGTGAAGTGGCAGTCATGGTTTTTCACTCTGACACCCAGGTGAGATTGCACTCTCGGGGTGTTTCAGCGGGTCTCCAACACGACATGAAGCTCTTCAGCCTCAGCATCCTTTATAAAGACACAGACAAGGCTGTCCTTCTTAAAGCAGCCTATGACTTGTCCTCCTTTGGTTTTTTCCAGAAATCCAGGTGTGTTTCCCTGCGGTTTAACGAGGCCAGTCATTACCTTTGTTGTGCTGGCGGATTGTGCGCACCGTGACTTTCCTTTCGCCCTTTTGCCCTGTAGTGCGCAGGAGTTCATGACATTCACCAGCGCCCTGGTGGTAGAGCGCAGCTCACACGGGAGTCGGGCTTCTGTTACGGAGCAAGGTGGGTTTAAGAGATCTAGCTTGGTTACAGGTATAAAACTGGAGACGGGTGCGGGAAATTTCAATTCAGTTTATTTTTATATAGCCTATTTCGCTACAGAGTCACCCCAAGGTGCTTTACATGGGTGTGTTGTGAACTTGTGATACATCATTAAGATGGAATGATGCAAGAATAGGAAAAAGGGAAGGCAAAGAAATGAAAGAAAGAGAGGCAGATGACAACGAAGGAGAGGAACCAAAAACTCCAAAGTAGGGAGAAAGGAAAACTCCCCCCCCCCCCTTTGTTACTTGCTAAAGGGAAGGTGCAAACTGTGGTAAATGTCGAAGCCAAAGTCCATCACTGAGTCAGTTGTCCCTGCTGGTCTGTGTAGGGTGCAGATTGAAGTCTGCACCCACGATGCTATAGTTTGTAAGTCACATACACAATGTCACCCCTCCATGGGACTGAAGCAGGACTCCAGCTCAGATGGTGCCCATCCTAGCACCATCTGGACATGAAGGAAGGAAGGCAGAGAGAAATGTGCAGACACTCATAACGTTGTCATACCCAGCACCCCAGTGTACCTGAAGATACAACTGTAAATGCAAGAATGGCCACTGGTCCAGGTAATCCCAGTGCTTCTTGCAAAAGAACTGGCTCTGTGCTGGCAAACAATCTCTCCATAGACACCCACACTATTCATGCAACATGAAAAACATCTTACATCATCCCGCTTAGAAACCACAGCCCAAGAAGCCCAGTGATTATGGTGCGCTGGGGGTGCCATCAGGTGTAATGAAATCCTTGGAGTTAATTCTGATTCATCACCTCTGGACTGAAATATGCAGCAGTTGGAATCCACTTCAGGTCTCTTGTAGGGTCATAGTGCTGAGGACGCGGTAGTTTCTGATTCAGCATGTTTCAAAAACACTGCGACCCAACATCCACACCAGAGCACTGTTTTTGGGTTTATTAGTATTCAGTGTTGTTCAGTTTAATGTCTAATATATGGACACGTTAAACATTGCTCATCATCTTATTTGCATATTTACGTTTAATTTATTTAGCAGGTGTTTTTTTTCCAAAGCAACATACAGTGGTACCTCGGTTCTCGAACTTAATCCGTTCCGGACCCCGAATCGAATCCTAAAAAGTTCGAGTTCTAATCAAGAAATAATGGATAACCAATTAATTGGTTCCCGGGCCCCCAAAATTACACCTAAATATGTTTTTTTTTTTTTTAGCATCTAAACACAAAATGAACAGGATAAAACAAGAAGAGCATTTTTTTCTTAATGGCTTCCAAAACGATAAAGATCTTATCC
>JAODLC010000044.1:15361853-15375212 GCA_026781145.1 Hippopotamyrus pictus | reverse complement strand
GTCCTGTAAGCGATGGACAAGTGACTGATTTCAAAGGTCCTGTAAGTGTTGGACAAGTGACTGATTTCAAAGGTCCTATAAGTGTTGGACAAGTGACTGATTTCAAAGGTCCTATAAGTGTTGGACAAGTGACTGATTTCAAAGGTCCTGTAAGTGTTGGACAAGTGACTGATTTCAGAGGTCCTGTAAGCGATGGACAAGTGACTGATTTCAAAGGTCCTGTAAGTGTTGGACAAGTGACTGATTTCAAAGGTCCTGTATGTGTTGGACAAGTGACTGATTTCACAGGTCCTGTAAGTGTTGGACAAGTGACTGATTTCAGAGGTCCTGTAAGTGATGGACAAGTGACTGATTTCAGAGGTCCTGTAAGTGATGGACAAGTGACTGATTTCAAAGGTTCTGTAAGTGATGGACAAGTGACTGATTTCAGAGGTCCTGTAAGCGATGGACAAGTGGCTGATTTCATAGGTCCTGTAAGCGATGGACAAGTGACTGATTTCAAAGGTCCTGTAAGTGATGGACAAGTGATTGATTTCAGAGGTCCTGTAAGTGATGGACAAGTGACTGATTTCAGAGGTGCTGTAAGTGATGGACAAGTGATTGATTTCAGAGGTCCTGTAAATAATGGACAAGTGATTGATTTCAGAGGTCCTGTAAGCGATGGACAAGTGACTGATTTCAGAGGTCCTCTAAGCGATGGACAAGTGACTGATTTCAAAGGTCCTGTAAGTGATGGACAAGTGACTCATATCAAAGGTCCTGTAAGTGATGTTACACATTTGTTTATTTTGCTAGCACCAGCCACCAAAAGCTACATAATAATAATAATAATAATAATAATAATAATAGTAGCTGGCCAACTGTACAAGGTTAATACGAAGATAAAACATATTAGGTAAAATGACTAAACATGGTCAATGTTTGTTGTATCTTGATATTGGGATCTTTTGACTCTTCCTGGACTCAACCGTTGCATATCACAGAGGACGGTCATCAGTCATTTTTGTCCAGTTCTCACTCTTTGAATATAATGCAAGGAATTCACATTGAATGAATTCAAAGCAGGAAGTGTATAAAGGATTCCTTCACTTGTATATACATATATACAAAAGGCATACATCATGCAACCACATCTGATTGGTATAGTCCTATGGTCAGGATGTCTCACCCAATCATGTTTTTCTGACTAGGCTCCCAACCTGACCCAGGTGCCCTTACGGCAGCCCCTCCGGCACAGAAGACTAGTGGTATAGTCCCAGGTGAGTGGCTTTGACATTCTGCAGTACCTCATAGAAGCCCACTGTTGGCAGTTTCAGGGGACTTATACAGGCGGTCCCTGGGTTCAATTTACAGTCGACTCATACAAACGAACGGACTGCCATAAAGCCTCTTATATTCAAATTTTGAGTTAAATACAATAGTTCATAATAACAAACACAGGCACTACTTTGGGATGCTCATGAAAACATTGCACGGCTTCAGAGATTCGTTAGCGTGAAGTACAATACAGTACTGTGTGTACTTACTTTTATTGATTATAATGATTATTATAATATAGTACCATTGTTCAAATTTGACTTAAAGACAGACTTAGGGAATGGACCACATTTGTAACATTGGGACTGCTTGTAGTCAGAGTTGTTTATTGTTTATATTATTCGTTTACTATAGTAAGAGTCTGTATAAATTGACTCTTGGTGAACATATTCCAAAAAATTCATACTACTCTTTTATAGAAATTATGTTTCAATAGCAAGTGTTAACCCCCTTTAATGTAAATTTTGCTATAAAAATATAGCTACATTGAAATACAAATGACAATCAGACATACATATATTTTCGTTGAAAATGACATTAGCGATGTGGCATTGTACAGTGACTCAGTGGGTAGCTTTAATACCTCACATACACTGGGCTGGGTTTTGAATCCTGCCTCCCCTCTTTGTTCTCCCTATTTTATGTGGGTTTCCTCCCATAGTCCAAAGACATGCAGTTAAGCAAACTAGTTTGTCTGTGATGGGCTGGTATCGCACCCACGGTGTGCCCCGCCCCCTTACAGCCTGAGCTGCCAGGGAGAGGTTTCAGGCAACCCTGTCCAGGATAAGCGATTAGAAAATGGATTACATGAGAAATATACTAATAACATTCACAATGTAAATTTAACTTTAGGCTTGACTATAACTTGGACAGAAATCGTTCCTGGTAAATGAAGGGCATTTTTCCATAAAATACAGTATCTTCCTTTTTTTAGTGTTGTTGCATGAAACTCCCTTTAAGTATCAGTCAGTTTCAGTCCCCCTACCATAGAGGTCTATAGTAAGGCCGTAGTGCTTGAAAAAATAGCCATTTAAACATGCGCCTGTCCATCCCAGAAAGTCTTTGTGCCAGTTGTTTACTTTGAGGAGACAAAAAAGTAACACTTCACTTGTGTGGACACAAATTATGTAGTATTATGCTATTACTTATGTATTAACCACAAGTTAATCGTCAGTTACAAACTGATCTCATGTTTGTTCATCACTAATGAATTGTCATACATCTTATCTCGAGCACATACTATATTTGTTACTATATCTGTTCCTTCTGTAAACCTTTATGAACTACAGAAGGAACCACTGTAGGAAGTACGACTGTAGGAACAAATAGTGAATAACATGTAAAATACTGATCTCGTGTTTGTTCACCATTAATGAATTGTGACGCATCATTTATTCCAAGCAGTTACTATATTTTTTACTGTATCTATTTCTGTAAATCTTAGTGAATTACTGAAGGAACTACTGAAAGAACTACTAAGGAACTATTGAAGGAACAAGTCATGAATAACACATGTGAAATACTGATGTTATGTTTGTTCATCATTAATGAATCATGACACATCCTTCATCTTAAGTAACTATTTTTGTTTATGATTTATTCATGACTTGTTCTTCAGTAGTAATTGAGTTATTACTAAGTATTTGTGTCCCTTCAAGTAAAGAGTCACCGAAAAGGCCAATCGTGTGTCATTTTTCTCCCTGGTAAAATAAACAGGCTGGATAAACACGCTTCCCCCAGCTCCCCACAACCTTGGCCTACGGCTTTTGATCTGCCCTAAGCCCCTGCCCACCCGCGCGTGTCTTGCTGTGCATGTCTCTGTTGTCATCGGAACCCTAGCGTGGCTCCACGTGGGGCTTCACACTGACCCGAGTGATGATTCATTGTCACAGGCTTCCTCTCACCCACGTTATGCTGTCCTTAGTCGGCGAATTGGAAACAGTCCTTAGTTTGCTATTCCCCCGCTTCCCTGCCTTGACAATGGGGCCTGAAGTAAACATTAGCTGGTGCCCAATGAAACTCAGGCCTTCTCTGACACTCTTTTAGCATTGCCGCTAGCATAAGAATGTTTGCTGTTGGCCTCTGCGAGCCAGGCTAAGTCTGCCTGCCTGTTTTCATACAGATAGTGAAGCCCTTTCAGCTGCGATGATACAATGACAGTCTGACAAATCAATTCAAGGGGAAGCTGAACTTTTGTAGACTTGGCAAACAGCTGAATTTGCACACTGCCGTGGGTGTTTCCATTTCAAAGGGAGAGGTTATGACAATTTTGCTGACTGGCAGATGATTTAGATACTATGTCACATTTCGAAAGGAGCTTTATTGACATGTAGTATATGGGAACATTTTATCAATGCCCTCAGTCAAGTTTTCCCTCAATTTTATCTTTTAATTTTACGTAACTAATAATTTGGATTATAAAAAGGATAAACATTGATCATTGCTGTCTTGCATATAAAATTTTTGTCATTTTGACATAGTTGGTATGTTACCATTATCTTCTGCTCATTGGTTTACTCTGGTCTTCCCGACCTTTTACTTACTTTGCATGTGGCTATACGCTTTATATACTTATATTACATTATATTATATTATATTTATATACTAACACGCTTTACTTTTAGCTACTTTTTCTGAATCATTTGCAAAATCTGCTGAATGAATTTTTAATGTGTCTGACCACGTCTAAAACCATGCCAGGACTCGCCAAGTCGGCTTTTCTGTTATAAACTGTCGATTTTTCAGCTGGGGAACTTGTATAGTGTTAAACGTAGGTGTCGGGGTAACATAAATGGCCGCAAATAGTAAAACTCTTCAACCTTGAATTTCATGAATTTTGCATGCGAGCTAACAGCAGCATTTACTTTGTCACAGGATCACTGTGGAAACGTTACTCGTTTATGGGTTAATAAATTAAATGTATATTTGCAAAAAGCAGTTGTATTCAAAAAAGCACTATTTTCAAGGAGATCTTCCTTAATTGTAGCGAAAAAGCATGTCATTAGCCTTCAAATGACTCAGTCTGTGTTACACTGGAAATTGGCTGTTGCCATAATGCTCGCCTGAAGGACATGTTTCTGTGCAGGTCTGATCGCAGCTGGGCTGTTCATCCTCTTCCTTTTGGGTCTGTATGCATTGCTGTGGAGGTGCATGGTGACCCAGCCTAGCAGGTAAGATGAGGCAACCTCCCACACAAACAGAATCAGGGGCCTTTTTTTTAATGAAACATACAAATTAAAACGTGGGCTCCTGTGTTTCACAGACTTTATCTCAGATCTGTGATCACATGGGTGGATTTACTTGGTGGCGCATATACGTAAATCCTGATAAACTGGAACTGTCTTGTCACCCCACAGGAGACAGAGGAAAGAGAGGGCGAGGGCCCGTGGAAAGCCGGACCCGGTGTGTTGAATGGCAGAGCTGTGTCAAAGGAAGGGTGTCCTGGATGCCCGGTGGTACCTCAAGCCTGGGCTTGGAGCAGCGTAATGAAATGGAGAGCTTGCTTACCTGACCAAGAGTCATGAGGGTCTGCTAGGGAACTGTGGTGTGGCTTGGGATTACAAGAGCCCTTGTCTAATGTAGATAGATAGACAGATCATAGACCGATCTCATAGCTACGGAAAACGTTACAGGCACCGTGGGGCAGGGCCGGGCCGCCAAATTAGGTGACATAGATGGTTAAGCGTCAGCAGAGTGTCGCCTGGGGCCCAGAACACCCAAGGCCTTGGGGTGTAAATGGACCCAATCTTGCTGTGTAGGTGTTTTGGTCTTTAAGTGTTACATTTCGATGAGAAATAAAATAATTTAAAGGAAGTTTGTACAATGTATATCTATAAAGAAAATGTGTGCTGTTAATTTGATTTTCAGTCAGTTTCCAGTAAAAATAAACATTTTGTAGCCTGTTTAAGGAGCGATCATTGCAAGAACGGCACTGCATGAAAAATCCAGTGTCCCTTTGGGCTAATCTTTCAAAACTCATGACGTGTTATTCACCTGTACTGCACACAAAATATCAAAAATAATATAATTTTAATATGATAGTATAGTTATTTTTTATATAAATCAGTTACCTTATATATTTGAAAACTATTTACACCGTCACTGCTTACATGTGGTAGTTTGAAGTTTCATAAGTTTTACTGGAGTGTTTGCCCCCCGAATGAGACTTATAAATTTACTATTGTGTCACATCTTAACGAATAATAAAAAAATTGCAAAAGTACCGACTGATATAAAACACATCTTTCAAAATCTGATGCTGTCTGAAAGGGTGGGGCACTCCATCCTGAAGACACTCCGGTTGCGATTGTGTGACCACAACCACCTGTCCTCCTTATTTTCACTTTCATTTTCCTTTCTTTTCGACAAAAACCCTAAACAAACGGGCCTGGATTATTTTACAATTAGGTTATAGATTAGCAGTGCTGCTGGCTATCATCATTTCAGCCCTGTCGCTCTGGTGCCCAGCAAAATTGCATTGACGTTGCGCAGTGAGATTTATGAAAACCATTCCAGGAGGTAAACTGCAGGGTCTTTTTTCATGGCATCAGCTTGGTCCTCGCCCTGGGCTGGAAAGCCTGATTGGCTCTTCTCACAGTTCACAAAGCCCATGTTGCTGTACGCCTGATCATAAAAATTGGTGTGTATGTTTGCGTTGAATGATGACGCTTCAGCCGCCTTCTTCTGCTGCTCCAGCAATAAGGCTTTGTTCCGCTCAGGTCCTGAGAGAAGAGAAGAGCAACTTTTCACCATGATCAGCGTTCAAGTGGTTTCAGAAGGGTGTATGCAATGGCTGCCTTGTAACCATAGCGATAGCATAAATATGTTTAAGCATGTCATGAAATTATAAGTTAAAAAAAATCTGTAATACTGACACTTTCTTTCATGGCTGCTTTAAGACCCTAAGGAGTGGAATTAAGAGGGAATATCATTTGTACAATTTGAAGACAATCTTCGAAGCAGACGGAATGAAAATGACACGCAAGAAACGGAAGCTAGTGGGCCTGCATCTGCACGGTACGGCTTCTCTCACCAAAGAAACTGAGCAGCACAGGCAGGAAAACAAGCCCGTGGACCAGCCCCAGGAGCGTGATGACCAGGTTCAGCCGGAAGAAGAAGATCTGTATTAGCTGGGCTTTGGCAAACGCCAGCACCACAATCCCCGGCAAGTTTGTCATGGCCACACCCGCGAATACCTGAAGAGGACAGGCAAAGTCACGCTGAAGGCTTGGCCGCTCGACTCGTACGATGCCTTCAGACGGTTACCGTTTCAGTACAATGCAAATTGTTCTGATCTCTGTCAACATCGGGGATTCGAAGCAGAGGACGGGTTTTGCTAAGGACGTCCGTACCGCGCTGCCCATGTTGGCCGTGGCCTCCTTGGCTCTCTCCACACGCGTGGGTTGGGTGCTGAGGGCAAAGGAGCGTGTCAGATGGGACACGAACTCCACTGAGATTCCCACGGCCTATAAGCAAACAACAAACACACAACTAGTGTTAATATTCCTCCATTAGAGCGGAGCTGACTGGCTCTGAAATGCGGAGCGAATATGTGGGAAATAAAGGATTCCAACATGAGATCAACCATGAAGTAACTCAATGCCTGAACTTACGCAGCTATGCAAGAGTCTGCAGACATTTGGAATATTTTCTGCTTGTATAACACGCCTGCTATGTGCGCTATTTTGACGCTGATTCAGGTTGCAACCTTTTAACTCCATGTTCTTGTAATTTACGGAATAGTTCACTTATAATTGATGTCACCGCAGTGTTTCATTACAGGTTTATATATAATAAAGCTCATTTTCAGCTCATTTTCAATTTTAGAAGAGTTTATGAATAGCAGTGTTGGGTTTTTTTTTGTTTTTTTTTTTTTTTTTTTAAATGCCCATTTTCAAGATAATTTATGTTGAAGGTTTTACAAAGTATTCTTTTCACTTTCAGGTTTTGTGGTTGTAAAATAGGTCACAGGTGAAAGACGGAACCAGTCTCGGGAGAAACAAAACATAAATAAAGTTTGTCATTCAAGCACGAATAGTATCATACACATACAAATATATTTCTGAAAAATACAGGTAGCTAATGTGAACACAAAATCCGTTCTGGCTGCGACTGCCGCGGGCGGCACTGACCGTGACCAGGTTGATGAGGGACACAGCATTGTAGTCGATGCCCCACAATGTCATCACACCCACGGTATCCACGGTAATCATGATGATGGTGAGCAGGTTGAGCAGGCCCGAGCGAACGTCCATGCCCAGCAGGACGCAGCATACCAGGAATGTCGGCAGCAGACACATGGAGATGTTGAAGAGGCCCTCAGGGACAATGCTCAGGTATTGTTCATAGAAGACATATGTCACCCTGTGGGGGTGGGGAGGAGAATGATGCTGGTGTGCAGGCTGAGGCCTTGTTTGGGTTGCAAATGAGTGGTTCAGTCGTATTATATCATAGCTGGCAGGGTTATCATGGTAGTTTATCAACAATATCATTTGTTTAGCGTCAGGCCCTTATATACACTAGTCAAAATTGTGGAAACACTTCCAAATTTTAGAGATTGCAGAACTTCCAGTTGCGCACCTACAGTATTCATCCAATGTATGATATTTGTAAACATTCTCTGACTGTTGATTAACATTATTGGCAATATCATGTAGTCATTTTTAAAGCGTAATGCCAGGTGTTTCCACAGTTTTGCTCACTGCTGTACATCCCGCTCCCCTAAAACAATACTGTGACAGCTGATAGCAAGCCACCTTAAGCGCATGGTCAACAGGCTAAGACCTTTTAGGGATTGCGATCGCTGCTATCAATACTGGGGCGCGAATCCACCGCTTTCCCAACTGGAAAGAACGCCGCCTACGTACGTGTAAGGGAAGACCTCGAAGTCCGGTGAGGTGCCAGGCACGGCCCGCATGCTAAGCGTGATGTTGGCGGCTAGCTCCCGTGCTATCTTCAGAGCGTCGGTGAACTCCTGGGAGGTGGTCAGCGGTGTGTGGTACGCCATGAACCGAGAAGCTGGGGGCACAAAGAGCAGAGGGTCACGTCGACAACTGAAACCCTCCATGAAATGTAACACTATTTTGGCTGCTTGATCTTTAGTTTGAGGATCTCTTAGCAAGAGTATAAAAGAGCATGAGGCAGGTACAGCCAGGGTAAAGCCAGCTATTGTTTTATTTATTCAGTGAAAATAATTTTACCTAGTATTTCGTCATTCTCGTCTTTCACTACAGCTTTGTCATAGGCTCCCAGACCACTGTCAAAAGAGGCACAAATCCGGTTTCTAGCAGCAGTGACTGTGAAAAGCTAGAAACTCTTTGTAAGTCAACTGTTAAAGTTAAACTGATCACAGCTGATATCCCTTTTGGACCTGAGTTTGATTTTAAAGCAGTGTTTCCCAATCCAGTTCTCTGGGACCCAGAGTCAGTCCATGTTTTTGCTCCCTCTCAGCTTCCTGCCAGACAGTCCATGTTTTTGCTCCCTCCAAACTCCCTGCCAGACAGTCCACATTTTCGCTACCTCCCAGCTCCCTACCAAAAATGTAGACTGTCTATGGGTCTCCAAGGACCAGATTAGGAAAAAAACTGCTTTTAAAGAAATGATGTCACCTACCAGCTAGCTACCTGTTAGCAGAGTAATCTTAAAGGAACTAACCATATCTGAGGAATGACCAGGTCTATACAGATGACATTTGCCATTTTTTTTCTATATTCATAAAATTTGTGCAAACTAATATAATGATAGTTGCATAATAAACATGGTATAATCATGTATCTAACATGAAAGCTCTGTATGTCAACCCACGGCTGTCCTTTAGGGTGGAGTGCCTTACCCTTTGGGACACTGCAGGTCCGGCCGGTTGGTCAGGAAGCTGGGAAGGTACCGATTAAACTGTCCAACTGAAGGCCTCAGAACACCGTTGGAGGGCGGAGCCATGCACTTCTTTCCACATACAAATCCAGCTACAATCAAAATGGATGGGATAAGCTGTCATTAAGTGTATTTGTCCTGTGAAAACATCTGATTGAAAAACAAAAAAACTGAAATTGGAATGGAATCGTATTTCAGACGTATAACATGTAGCACTGTTGCCTAGTAGATGCAGCAATTTCAATATTTTTTTTTCCAGCTTCCATTTTATGACTTAATTTAGCTTAATAGTGCATTTATGAGTTTTTAAACTTTTTGCTTAAGGCCTTGGTGATCATATCATTTAATATAGTGTGTACTTTTACTATGGCACATACACTGACTGGCAGGACAAAAACTGCCCGTGTTGGGCCCCAGGGTGTAAAGCCGGCAGCATTTAGAGCCAGGATTGAGCCAATCGATAAAATCATCCACCCAGGAGGAAGCTGGAATCGCCAGATAAGACCTGACAACAGAGGGAAGAGATTTTAGAAAGACTGAACAATATACTTTTTGTTGGAAACATGAAAGCCCTTATTTTTATATAGATAATCTTTATTTAAAATACTTTTATATAAGTTATTTTGGTACAGATACTCGAAGGGGAAAAAAATGCAGATTACATAAGAATGTGAGCTGAAACTTTATATCTGCACTCTGGAATCTTCATTATGCAACTCATTAATCCTCATTAATCGTTAATCCTGCAGGACATTGTGCATAAAACATGCATTGTTAGCTGTCCGTGAGCTACGTTTAAAGTCCAGGTGTGGAGACCGTTATGGGTATAAGTACTCACCGCTCGGGATACTCTGTGGCATGCTGGATTTTCTGAGTGAGGGAGAAAGGATCGCAGCCCACACTGGAACACACAGCATCCATACCCTGTATCGTACTGAAGTTGAAGCCCCGTGTTGTCACAAAGTATGTGGGAACACCCACCTCGAAGTACTTGTATAAGTACTTGAAATACTCTAGCATGTAGGAGTCCTGCAACACCAGAAGAAGGGTCACAGTCGGTTGAGCACCAATAGGAAAGTGTTTTGAGCAGCAGTGGCAGATTAACAAGTTCAGGGGCCCCTAAGCTCTCCCAGTGGCAGTTCAGGGGCCCCTAAGCTCTCCAAAGGCCCTTCTTCTGCCCCCATTCCCCAAAACGATACAACAATTAACTATAAACCATTATATATACTCAATGACCAAAAACAGTCAAGCACTGTTTAGCAGAAGTTAAGCAGAAGTAATGGTCTGATTTGGATGTACTGTAATTTGGTACACGTGCAGAGCAGCGATGGCACCAGCAGTGTGCCAGTTCTGTTGTCCATTTGATCTGATATTATAATCATTACGATACAGTCACATGACCTTTCACCACGTGCAGATTCATTTTATTTCCACCTCTCCGTCTGGGTGCTTAACTTTTTTTGTCAACTGAGTGTATTAGTAATTTTTACAAAGTCAAAGAGAATGCGATGTTCTATCAAATGAGAAGAGTCTTATCAGGGGAGCAACAAATCGGCAAGTTTACACTTTCATATCAGTCATATGCAGCAACCAGAAAGAGCACAGCAGAGACCTCCCTGAATAAAGGCATCTCAACAGAGGCAACCACAAAACTTTAGACTCAACTGCATTCACACTGTGCATTCAAGACACATTTAGCATATACAGCATAGACCATGGATAACTTTACTGAGAGGGGCAAATAAAATCAAGTTCTTACCATTAGACTGCACCCTCCATGCCTTTTTGGCATAAAACTCATTGATCGTAAAATCCATTTCACACAGGAAACAGGCTACGTGTACACATACCAGAAAATACACAATGGTATAAAAAGAGCGGCAAAAAACAAATATGTTTAGGATTGATTTCCCCATTCAGCTTTAACCAATCACCAACTTGTAGACAAATAAATGACCAATAAAGGATTGCTTTTAAAAATAGTAATCAAAAAATAATAATAGGCAACCACTAGGGTCCCCCTGATTACTCTGGGGCCCTAAGCTGCAGCCTAGGCAAGCCTGTTCATTAATTCGCTTCTGTCGAGAGGTGCTGGACGAAACTCACCATGGGCAAAGCCAGCTCTTGATCGAGACCCACTTTGACATGGAACATCAGGAAAACCGAGCCACAGAACATGAAGATGAACACCACAATCTGGAGGAACATATCAGCAGCTGAAGTGAAAACAGTTTAAGTGAGAGTGCCCAAGATTGCACATTTTGCGCTTGTAAAAATCCTCCGAAACCCCAGTCACCGACTCAAGCTGAAGATACGTACCACGACGATCCTGGTCACAGGATGCAGCAAGATAGGGGCATAGAAGCGCTCCATGGTGCAGAGCAGCAAGCCCTGTTTGCGTTTGGAAGGCCGGGGGGTGGCCACCGTCACGCAGCAGACCACTTCGCAGCGGTTGTGGTCTTGCCTGCGTGCGTCCAGAGACAGCAGGGCTACGAAGGCCGTCATCTGCAGCAGGAAGTCCATCAGCACAGCCAAGGCGGCGTACAAGGCGAAGGACCTGACGGCTGGCATGCTGCTGAGGGCCCCTGAAAAGATGCCACCGTATTACTGGCATGCTGCTGAGGGCCCCTGAAAAGATGCCACCGTATTACTGGCAATGCTGCTGAGGGCCCCTGAAAAGATGCCACCGTATTACTGGCAATGCTGCTGAGGGCCCCTGAAAAGATGCCACTGTATTACTGGGATGCCCTGCTTGGTACAGGTCTTGTGTCTCCAGTCAGAAAAAAGTACCAATTTGTACCTTTGGTGGTACGATTAGTCACTGGGGTCACTGGGGCTGTACCGTCAAGGGTCTGCCAATACTACAATAGATGTAGGTAAATGTACCTTTTAAGGTACAGGATTGGACTCTAAGGAACATTTTTATACCACTGAGGGTATATTAATGTTGTTCTTACCTTAGGGAACAAAACTGTACCAGGGTTGTACCCTTTTTCCTGACAGTGTAAAGTGAATACATTCTCAGAAAAAAAGGATAAAAGGCAATTATTTATTCAGACGTTTCATGTTGCACAGTTCAGAGGACTTAGACCCACTGGGGAAGCAGCTAAATGTGTTCCTTGCCTAATAGACGACAGTATCCTGACTCATCCACCAAGCACCATAAGTACACTCACATATATGTGATACATAATGGGAGAACTCACCCAGGAAGAAGCAAATCGACTCTGAGAGGCTGCAGAGCAGCATGCTAGGGGCAACTTGGCCCAGGACTCGGCCAATCTGCTCCTCCCGTCTCTCCCCAGGCCGACGCTCATCTCTCTGTGTAAGAAAGGCAGATTAATGCTCACCAGACCCTGACATTCAGGACCTCCTGGCACCATGGGAACACAAATCACTTCCTTATTTTATTTATCTTTAGAGGAAGCTTTTCTGCTTCATGTATTTTATATATGTATTACTAATACATACTACAAGTATTAGTAATGCATTTTTATTTATATATATATATATATATATATATATATATATTCATCTTGATTCTATTTTGTTTTTATTTTGTTTTTATTCTTTGTAATTTTCACTCTGTAAAGCATGTTGAGCTGTATTCAGATGTATGAAAGGTGCTATATAAATAAACCTATTATTATTATTAGTATTATTATTACACAAAAAAGATTAGACAAACTGACATAACCGAAACAGATGACACTGCATTATTTTAATAAATATTGTGCAATTAAAAGTAAATCTTTGGTTTACTAGTGTTCTATACCTGGTACTCCAAGACGAAAATGAAGATGTTATCAGCTCCAACCGCCAACACTAGGAAGGGCACCACCTGCAGGATGACCAGTGACGAGGGGATGCCGATCCAGGCGTAAAATCCCATAGAGGCCAAGACCGAGCATCCGACCACCAGGATCCCACCAAGACCCACTAGAACTTTAGAGTCCACCTGCAACGGAGTGTTCAGTCTCAGCTCTCCTTCATTTATCTCCAGCAGCAGCTATGCCTTCATTCCCTCCAACTACCCAGGTGCCTCAAAAAGATTACATTTGGATCATTTTTTAACTGTCATAAGAACATAAGAACGTAAGAAATTTACAAACGAGAGGGGGCCATTCAGCCCATCAAGCTCGTTTGGGGAGAACTTAACTAATAGCTCAGAGT
>JAODLC010000044.1:15319920-15353531 GCA_026781145.1 Hippopotamyrus pictus | reverse complement strand
TTACTTTGGAGCGGTTATTATTTGAAAATAACGAACCTGCAAATGTCTCAACTGACCAATCAGAATCAAGCATTCCACAGAGCCGTGTAATAATGTATTATTAATGATAAAATGGATTATTAATGATACAGCTAAATGTAGTGCTGAGAAACTTAATTATGGGCTGGGCTAAAAGCGTTGCAGGGAGGGTACCGGTGACCCAGGACAAGGTCGTGTGACAAGTACCTTCATTCTCTTATTATCTGTGATTTATTGCCAGATATGTAATACCGGGACCTGTTTTTCTCTGAGGTAGCATATGCGCTAACCTGCGCCCAATGGCCAATTTAACTTCCTGTGTGGGGGAAGAATAGGTTGTAGCATAAGGTAACAGTTCATCCTGGACTGAACGCAATTGTTTGTCTGTTGATTTCTTTCATCCCCAAAGTTGTTTTGTTAAACCTGCCTCCAGTCCCACACTTAAATAAAGTCATTACTGCACCCTCCCGCCTCTCCTTGCCATGCTGCCTCCTTCTCACACAGATCTGTGCAAAACGTTTGTTTCAGGTATGAGGCCTTAGTTAGCAACTTTGAATCATATATCTTATCCTTGGTTCATACTGTTTTCCTACAGAAACCTTTCCCATACTGCTGTTGTTATCGGTTTATTCCTCTTCCCTTGACCTTGAAGAATCGGGTTACTCTGGGAAATGTCTTTATTGTGATGCTATCTGTGCAGAATGCTGCCAGACACTATTATGAGCAACCCTGACCTTGCAGCAGAATCTGCAGATGCAGCAACAACGATTATGCTACCAGGAACATAGAGTCACAATTGAAAAAAACCATGGAAAGTTTAAAAATAAGACATTTCTATGGTATTTCTATAGAATGTTCACCAAGTTTTACACAGCATATAGGTTTGCTTAAACTACCCAAACTACTTATTTTATTACAGTTTTAAGTATTCCTCAGAAAATATAATATATTACCCCTGGATTTTTTGTGACATAAGAGGTAATACACTGTGTTTTAGTTTTTTTTACAAAAACAAATGCTTCAGCCATTAAATTTTACTATAACACATTTATCTTCCAACTGCTGATTCAGAGCAGAGTCATAGAGCTTGGAGCCAGTCCCAGGAAACACTGGAGAGAAGGCGAGCAAATTACAGGAAATAAACGTAAACAGACATTAGAGGCACAGACTGGCCTAGTCACATGTTTACAGGTGGCACACAAAATGCAAACTACATCCTCAGAGCAAGGGGAAGTTCTGAAATCCCCCCAGGCCTGGGGGTGTGAGGTAACAGTGCTATACACTCAGACACCCTGAAAAAAGACAAGTAATATTCATAAAGTGTTCTATTACTAATCAATACTAGGATATCCTTTTAAAATGATCTTCGAAGCACACGTTTTGAACACATTATTGAACTCATATTAGCAATTATTACTATTATTAGCATTTCGCCTCTTTGATGTTATTCACACATACTGCTGTGTGAAAGTTCTATTCTGAGGACCTATTTTTTGTATTTTTGAAATTTAAGTTTTAGTTTTTATTTTGTAGTGGGTGGCGTGATTGCTGAGCTGAATAACCTCTTGCATTGACGGCAAAGTAAAGGTGATTTTCAGTGATTTTCAAAGGCCTACAATTGTTCAATTAACGTGGTGTGGGGTTTTTGACACGGCTCTTTGAATGATCAAATCTCCCTTCCAGTAAGGGCTTTTCAATGATCTGCCCCTTTTTACAGAAGTCAGCATTCTGCCATCCTGAATGAAAACTATAAATTACATCCTAGACCCTTAATAATTTTAATGCTTACCAAGCTCTGTGACTTTGTGGTTTGAAAAAAAAAACACACCAGAGCTGTTACGGTGTAGTTTGTCCACCCTGATGCTGTTGTATGACTGACGAAACGTGACAGGAACAAACAGGATGTGAAGGTCAACAGGGACGTTGGTGAAAAGCTTGGTATTTGGCCTCAGCAAAGCATATGTTTACACGCTATAGATTCACACGCTATAGATTCGATTTACACCTGCTTATCCTTCTGTCCATGTCTTCACATCAGGATATATGATAGGGCTTAAGCTCTTATCAGATCTATACTGTTGTAATTTGTGGTTAGAACTCATGAACCTTCCAAACCTTGTTTTACTGCAAAGGCTGTGCCTTCTCCTTCAACACTTGTATCTGTTCAGCTCATGATCAATACAGAAGATACGGTGGGTGTGGTACCCTGTGCCAGCTTTGTCATGCTCCTCCATGAACAATGTTCAAATGTTTAATCAAAATTCCAGCTCCACTACAAAGTTAAAGCAGGGCTCCATAGGGCCCAGGAGTATTGTAGGGTTTTCCTGCCAAAATCTTCCCGACTATTATGCAAAGAAAAGGGCTGAGAGTGAATTGGATTTTATATTCATACATTCAGACAAACTGCACTGAAAAACAAGGCCATACAAATCACAAACTTCTCACTCATCTTTGCAAATGTATGACGGGAAAGAATTGCATTTGAGGGTGATGTATAGAGCAACCCAACCTGCATGTCTTTTGGGTCGTCCATGGTCTCCTTTGGGACCCGACCAGATGGCAAATTATGCCCAAAGCAGTTCAGCTGATTCCTCTCTGGAAGAGTCACCCCAGCAGCCTGTTACCCACAGAGCACAGATGACTGGTAAACAGTGACTTTTGTTTGATGATAATACCCATGCTTCACCATGTGCCCAAAGCACAGTCACCTAATCGATTTGTCAGTAAATCTCTCATTTCCTCTTACTGTTCCTCCTGAATAAGGTTCCGAGGAACTTAAACTCCTTCACTAAGGACTCTATCCCCTGAAAGGGCCAATCCACTATTTTCCAATATACTGTAGCACCATTACCTCGAATCTGGTGATGCTGATTCTCAAACCTGCAGCTTCACACTTGGCATTGAAACAAGTGTTACTGGAGATTCTGGTGAGATGAAAAAAATGACATACCACTTCTGGGGACAAGTTGTCATATGCCTTCCGCGAGCGCACAAAGCAAACGTAGACTATGTTAGCATATTGCCATGACACAGCGGGGCAGGGGCAAATAGTTGCACTGTTCCACGGCCAGGCCAGAATCCACATTGTTTAGGTAGTCTACAAATAATTATATCTCACATTTTGTAGAGCTTGAACTAATCAAAGCGAAAATACATAATTTCAAGGACAAAATAGGAACAACTCTGGCAGAAAGATCTGTGGATTCATTTTTGGTTTAGGGATTCTAGCCACCACATTTAATTCCGAATAAGCCAGTTAGCTAATAGCAGTGCTGCAGGACGTGTTGTTGAGAACCACTTCAAAAAGACATTCCATATAAACTTCTCAGTAATATCTTGATGACACGAGGAGGCCAGCATGTGACGGCATGGACCTCACGAGAACTCAAAGCTGACAACAACGCAGGAGTGTGACACAACGTGTCGGCGCAGAAGTTCACATAAACACATTCAAACGCGCAGTTCGATAACCTGGACTATAAAAACAACTCAGAATGCGCCACATTCTCATGCTGCCGGCGATAAATATTTAAGGACATGAAGCTATGTGAATCTGTCATAAAGCCACCTGCAGCACAGCCCACTAAAGAATGTGCATTCTATCAGTCAAAGGCACCCTCCTCATACAATCCAGTCATTCTTTGACGGGAAAACACATCTGATCAGACCACACTGCAGATCTCTGCGAAACTCAAATATTGAGAGCACTGCAGTGACATCACCACCTGTGGCATCAGTAATCCCTTCAAAAATAACAGAAACACAACGTGTGATACATGGAAACAGGGGCAGACTTTACTAAGTGTAAGTAGCTGCCGGGGGCCCCCAAAAACTAGGGGCCACATGAAGACTGAATTTCCAGAGGTTATATTTAAGGATAGAAGATAATATATTAACTTAAATTATAGCAACATGTCTGTTATTTGCAATTTAGTGACGTTTTCAGGATAGACATAGTTTCCCCCCGTTCCACCTGTAATGGACTATTCCAACTTAGAGACTTTGCGCAACACAGCTTGCTTTTCACACTGGTGGGCTATTGGTTGTTTCACTGCCAAGTAAACTGGCACGAAGTAGCCTAATAGAGGAAGAAAATGACACAAAGATATGACTAACGTTACATCTCCGGTGTCTATGATACTATCCCGTTTGAGTGGTGGACACATAGTGGACAGACATAGAGAGAACACAATTAAATAGGCGTATTCAAAAATTCAAGACTAACCTTAGCCTCAGCGGTGACATAAGGCGTTGGCTATCCTAGACTACATCCTAGGGCCATGGCAATAGAGGGAATAGATAAACTACTTAAATTTGGCCAGTTAATCCACAGGGTATCACCCCACTTCCCTCAATCAGTGAATTTTACCAACAGCACTCCTGCCCCCAGCCTGATCAGTAAGATTTACCGCTGCCACCCTGCGCTTCGATTAGGCATCCCCTGGGCATACACTTCCTGTCAGTTTCACAGCTGCCTATGTTATGTGATTCATTTATTGGAAAGCTGGTTATTTTGCCTCACAGAAGAATCAAATTTTTAATTAAACCAGTTATCAGTGTGATAATATTATGTCAGGTCACTCTGTCCCATAGCCTCACCGTGATCAAAGGCTCCTTGCAATAAATGACTGTTTGCCTGCATCTGAATCAAGGTCCTTGTCACTACGGGAAACTCTGAGGTCTCCACCTGCACAGTGCAGGTGTCCTTGAGCCTAGCATGCTAACTCATGGGTGACATATTAACCAGGGTGTGTCATCTGACGGTGTGCTGATAAAAAGGTCAGGCAACGTGGCCTGAGGGATTTCTCTGAAACCACACCGGCATCTCGGTCCATCTGCACTGGCACTATATAACCATCTGCAGTTCTGTCCTGGGACACACTGTCCAGCATTAAGTCAGAGCTGGATGTCCACTGTACAGTTTTGTGCAACTCACACATAAATTGCTTCTAAAGTTTTGATTCCAATCTGCTGTTGGCTGTATATTTTTATTATAAAACTCATCCATTTCTTTTCTATATTAGTTCGTCCTGTACAGGGTCATGAGCGTCCAGTACTGGGTGCAAGGTAGGGAATTATGGGATGGGGCACCAACCCACTGCACAGCACATACACCATTCACACCTATGGACAGTCTGGCAACTCCAGTTAACCTTGCATGTTTTTTTGTTGGACTGTGGGGGGAATCCGGAGAAAATCCCATGATGATATGGGAAGAGCATGTAAATTCCATACACATGGAGCCAGCGCTGAGAACCCCAACACCAGTCCCAGAGATGTAAGGCAACAGGGCTAACGAGTGCACCACCGTACCACTGGTATGACACTGTACTGTAGCTCACTGGAAGGTCTTGTTTCCCTGTACACTGAGTTTGAATCCTGCCCCTGCTGGGTGTGTGTGTGTGTGTGTGTGTGTGTGTGTGTGTGTGTGTGTGTGTGTGAAGTCTGTATGTTCTACCAGTGATGTCCAAGTTTCCTCCAGGTACTCTGGTTTTGTAGCAAAGTCCAAAAACAGCCAGTTACACTAAATGTCGTTCCAAAATTGCCTATACTGTGAAAGCATGTGTGTGCAAGTATGTCACAGACCATATGAGGCAGGGATAGGCTGTAGGGCACCCTGTGACCCTATCCATGAAAATAAGTTAGAATAGAAAAACCTCATATGAATCTCAGAAATATTAACAGAATTGTTGAGTAACCTATATCAGTTTTCCCCAGTCCGGTCCTTGGGGACCTGAAGTCGATCCATGTTTTTGCTCCCTCCCAACTCCCTGCCATTTTTGTAAAAACGTGGTCTGTCTGTGGCTCCCCGAGGCCTGGACTGGGAAACACTTACCTACAGCAATAACGATGAGATTCAGAGCAGCACAGTGGACTGCCCAACTTCACAGCCTCACACCCACAAGGTTGGGGGTTGTGTGTGCATTTGTGGAATTTGCATCTTCTTCCAATGTTCTCCCACAGTCTAAATCAGGGGTGTCAAACTGCAGTCCTGGGGGGCCGCAGCCCTGTGTAGCTTCGTTCTTTCCCTGTTCCACCACAAATGATTCAGCTCAAGAGCGACTTAGTTATTAGCACAAGGAGTTGAATCAGGTGTGTTAAATGAGGGGAAACCCAGCCTTCTCTAAGCTAGCCATACTGTGTTTATGTGTATTGTATATGTCAATGTGTTCATTCAGGATCATTTATACATTTGACAGTCCAAAATGTACTAACATGCAGAAAATAAGGGAAAACTGAATGTGAACTAGACACCGGCAATGGGGGGTGAATTTTCCAACTGGCTGTAAAAGCACCAGCAATTCTAGACTCTGTTCCAACTCTTTTTTTGTCTCGTCTCACTAAAAATATTGTTTCTAAATCCATTTAGCAATTTGTCTTGTATTTTTGTATATGTTTTGTACAAATTTTATAGCATAATAATATTATAGTATAATAATAATAAATGTCATTTTGTATGTCATTTGTTAGAGAAACAATAATTCAATAATTTTTCAAGGTATGGTTAGTGTACACCACAGTGTATATACTAGGCATGATTTGTCCCCATTTATAATGTGTGTCTCTCCAGTTATAATATCAGTTATAGTTCTCTATCATTTTCATACAAATTAGACCTCGCAGTAAAGGCGGAGCCTCCCTTTTCATAAATCGTTATGGCACACGGCCAGTCCAGCCCTGGCTTCTGCATTACAGCTAGCAGGTTGTAATAGTTTTAATAACAACATTTTACAAACGGGACCCTGCGAGTGGTATTACAGTGTTGTGATGCTGCCGCTAGATGGCAGTAGTTATTCACTATTACGGTCCTTTGCCACGACTAGTACGTGTTATTTCACTTGTTGTCCGAGTGTTTTTTTAATACATGCAATTAAACAACAAAACATACAAAAGTATAAACACATAAGTATATAGCCTAATTATTAACAGCTTATGAATTCAATGTTTCATTCATAAATTTAAGTTATTTCATTCAGTAAAATAGCATGTTTCCAGCGGGATTGGAGAAGCCACAAAGACAAAATAACGGACTTATTTACTTAATGAAAACAGGTGTTACGCCGAAAAAGGCATCCATGCCATAGAATGCATGCCGGTGTTCTGACGAGTTGAGCTTTTAGGGGTTTTGGGGGGTTAGGGTTTTACGGGTTTTTTGGGGGATTATGGTTAGGGCTATCGATTAGCACTACGGTAGCCTAACTCGCCAAAGTAGCTTAACTCGTTTCAGATCAGCGACCAATCGGTAATTTAGAAACAGGCATGCATTCTATTAATTGCAGGGATGCCTTTTTCGGCATAACACCGGGAACCATACCGATAAGTCTCTCCTGGTTAATTTTCCCGGCATTTTCCTGATGGGTAACAAAAACATTTCAGGAAGAGTGGAGGAATCAAACAGGCTAGGTGGCCAAGTGCTTGAAATGTATTTAATAAACATTAGAATTAGCAAATTAATAACGAGAAAACACTTAGCACGTATGTATTATTTTGTCATAGTAAACAGTAAGTCATACGTCATCAGTAAAGATAGATTTTGGACAGTCTGCAGCTCTCTCTTATGCATTGCTCGCTTCCCTTTGTCAGCGCCTGCTTGCGGTGAAGGAGCTGCCGAAGATCTTGTTGATAAAATTCTGTAAAATACACCGACGGAGTGGCTGGTCCGGCATCAGAAAATTATAGATGCCTACGTCACATTTAGAGAGACCTGCGATAAGCAACAATTATGAAGTATCGTGATAATTTAGTAGTTGAATAACTACACAATACATTTTTACCTGCTCTTGTAAAGTGTAGATGACTGATAGCTGGGCTTGGTTTTACCCTGTTGGTGCACTCTGATTGAGTCTGACCTAAGGGCATAACTTTGGTTTGAACACTGGGGGGTTGAGGTCTCCAGTCATTTAAGTGGAGACATGATTAATGTGTGGGTTACAACCCCCCCATCTCTCCTGTAATTTACGCCCATGGATGGCACCAGGTTTTGGATCAGCCTTCGTAGAGGTAAGACAATACACTAATCACACAGCAGCCTTTTGTGGAGTTATTTAAGAAAAGAAACAGAGTCAATTAGAGTTTCTCTTCCAGACTGATATCCATTGTTTAAGCAACCCAAATGATGGAGAAAGGTACAGTCTTTCGCTCTCATATTATAAATAATCATTTGTCATCTGTTAGTGTCAGAAGGAAATGCTGTATTCATTACTTCCTGATAGGCTGCTTGCAGGTCTTTGCCCAAACAGATGTTGTAAGCCAGTTCATTCAGCAAAGGCCGTGTGCTGTTTACCCCTGTGTATGTGCCAGTAATGGTGAATCTTGCCCCAGTAAGAGCGGCGCTCTATGGGTATTCAGAGCTGCAGTTTCTTCTGCCTTCTGTTTACACACCTGGATGTTTTCTTCCTTATGTTTCCCTCACGCTCTCCACTTTTTCAGGTTGTTGATCCAAAAAGTGAAGAACTATCTCTCCTGTAGCTATGAGATGCACACCTGCCTCTCTTCACCCGAGCGGAGTAACTGTGATGGTGAGTGATAATTACGCCTGTCTGTCTGTCTGTCTGTCTGTTAGTCCATATCTGTATACCCAAATGCACTGTCTATCTCCCTTTCTGCTGTACTCCCCTTTTTTGTTTACTAACCCATATCGCCATCTGAGCAGTATCAGTCTGTCTTTGTCTGCCTTGGTCATAGGACCACCTGGAAGCAGAGGAGAGAAGCTGCACAGTATTGGACTGTTTTTTCGCCTTGGCACAAGTTAGTAGTGGGAGACAAGGACTATCAGTTCTCCCAGGTGAGATTCACAAGGGGTGGGGTGGGGTGGGGTGGGGTGGGGTGGGGTGTGGCTCAGTGGGCTCAGTCTCTGTGCCTATGATCAGAATATCGCCGGTTTGAGGCCCGGCCAGTCACATGTCTGTGAGTCCCCAAGCCAGGCCCTTAACCCCCAGGTCCAGGGGCACCTCACATTGGCTGACCCTGTGCTGTGACACTCCCCCTCCCCCAAATCTATGGAGAGCAAGATGGAGCAGGCAAAGAGAAGAAATTCAATGTACTCGTGCTTGTGCAAATGGCAAATAAAGGATTATCATTTACAATAAATCAGCACTACAGGCCTCTTACATCACCCATTTCTGTGTGTGCCTACCTGTATGAAAAAGAACTTCAAAATAATTTGACTGAAAAAGAAAAAAAAACACAAGCTGTGGATACATTGGTTGAATAAAAGCCCGTTAGAATACCGGTATTGCTGAAATGTATCGACCCATTGGGCTGTTGGTGTTTTTCTTATGCATTACTTTATGCCTCTGTTCTCAGATCGTTCCAGCAAGTTTACAGTGTTTTCAGTTTTCATCAATTGTGGTGCTGAATCAATTCAACTTGAATGAGGAAGGATTATATCAGTGCCTGTTACTGGATGGCAACAACAACGCTTTGGCCAGCATGAAGTACCTGCTGACTGGTGAGGTCACCATCCAATTTACATTCAAACTGTGTTTGGCCCAATTCTAAAGTAATGGTTGTCCAACAGTAGTGTCTCCTCTGTCTCTTTTCAGACAAACCTTTACCCCCAACCGTCAGCAAATGCCTACGCTTCCCACACTTCCTCCTGGTGTCAGCAGCAGCCTCCCTCATGTGTTTCCCAGATACTTGATTGTTGCACTTGTTGGCACAGTAACTGGTCTGCGACTGGTGGGCAGCCATGGCAGAGCAGCAGCTGTTGGGTGCTATTGACGGGGAAAACAACAGAAGCACAAAGATACTGATGCTCACCCATAAAATAAAGAATGACATAATCTAATTATTCCTGAGTAGAAATATTTGGGCAAGCCAGTATCTTAGCAGTTATGTTAGCTGTGAGCTGCTCAGGCAGTGGCCTTTTTAACAGATCAAACTGCAGTTTCTTTTTGAGGTTTGCAGTTGTGATCTGTAAACTTAATATAGTGCTGGGGAGGAAACAAATACTATTCATAACTAATGATCCTAGAACCACGTATACAGGAAACTGCCAAAATAAAAGAAATATAATAAATAAGAAATACAAAATGTTCCGAGCAGGTGTTTCTGCATTGGCATGGTTAATGACTAATTAAGCACTTAACCTCACGTCACCCTTTACATCATGTATAGAGCAGAAGGGCAAAATTGCCCATTATTTTGCATAGCATGGGTGGAAGAAGAGATGTCAGTGACTTTAAGGGAAGAGTGATAGTTGGGACACTTTTGTCAAGATCTCCAGTTATTAAGACTGTTTTTGGTGACATAAACACATAGACATAGACCCCTTATTACATCTAAAAATGTACTTTACCTGCGAGTAAAGTGGTACAAAGAGCTCAAACCGCAGTCTTCTGAGCAGTGGAAAACTATGTTAAGATGAGTCATCCTCTGCCCTGTTCTCAACTAGCAGACGAGGAAATGTGCAGTGCAGTGAAAAAAATAAAAATCCGCAGGCCTGAGCTCTTGTTCCTTCTGTAAAGGGCTCTGCTGTGCTGTGGGGTGCATGTTCCTTGGGCTATTATTAATACATTACAGTTATATTCATTAAATTTGCCATTTACCTCTTTATTATAGTGCATGATAACAGTTGACTGAGAGTGTTGATTGGCTGGAGAATGCATGGGAGGAACCCACTTACTGCCTCCAAAGTCTGTGGTTAAGAAGCTGATATAGATGCATCGTAGCTGGTCACTCTTTCCAATACCTGCAATGGGAAGGTCAGATGCCACTGACTCACCTGGCCCAAGAAATGTGCTCCCCAAGGCTGACACTCAGTGCAGCACACAGCATTGCGTAACCTGTGATGTTTTAAGGAAAGTGTGTTGGCGGGACTGTGACTTTGACGAGCGAGAACCATCTGCCCCCTGTTTCCTGACGCATGGGGGGCTGACACTGTAGGCAGCCAAGTGTAAAAGACAGAATTGGCAAATTAGGTAGAAAATTGTGTGGGGAAGTGGGGGGGGGGTTGTTGAAGGCTGTTCTGTTAGGGTTTTATCTATGCTAATGCAGAATTAAATTCCAACAAACAGGTAAACTGTGTGTCCTTCTATGTAAGCTAGTAGATTATGTAAGGTGGTTTGGATAACTATTAAAAAGACCAATCAAACTGGAAAGGAAACATGTTTGTATAGCCTAGCACTGAAATGGGAGCAGAGGCAGGTATCGGAGAAGAGGAGGAAGGCAGAAAAGGTGATGGCGGAGAGGAGGTGGCTGCTGGAATGAGGGGCAAACATTGGGATAAGAAAATAGCAGCCTTTGTTTAAAAATTAAATTTTTTTAATAAAATCTTATAAAACCTTCAATCCCTGAAAGGTGTCTCTTGTCTATCATTCTTTTAAAAGTTGTATGCATGGGCTGATAGAAGGCTTTTGACTCCCACAATCAGGAGCACAAAAAAGTCTGTTCCATAAGTGATCTTAGTTGTGTATGGGAAAGTCATAAGCAGCGGTATCTGGTGTTTGAAAGCATTTTTAACTTGTAGCCAAACTTTTTTCACTTATGAGGTTTTGGCCATAATATCAAATCAATGGTTTCAAATAAGAATTAAACGTTATACCGATTGTAGCATTTAGTTTTAAAAAGGCTTTGTGGTAAATCTCATTGTATTTCTTATCAGCACATTTGGAGAGAAAATAAACCTCAGCAACATCTGTGCTAACATTTGTATACTTATTTTAGCTACTGTAATGTTAGATTCAGGCACCCCAAGGCAATATGACTATATGTAATAATAGCCATGATGAAATAAAACCCTTGTTCAACCACATGTCTGAATTCTACCCTTGTAGTATTTGTACAGTGGCTACAGGCTGACATAGCATTAACTGTTTTCTTTTGAATTGCAGTTTTTCATTTAAAGATACTTGTGGGTTTCCTTTTTTAGATTTTGGTTTAAGTAATGGAAAGGCATTCTCATACTCTCTCATAATGATGTTGATTTTTGTCCATTGGTGTGCCACTATATTACAGTATTTTACAATACTAATATGTAATACAACACAATTACTGTATGTGATTATTGTAATTGGCCAGTGAATATGAAAGATTCTGATATTTATTTCTAAATTAGTGTGTGTGTATATAGGCATTACTATTATATTTGTTATCAATGGAAGCATTTTTAAAGTAAAAATGTTATTGAAATTAACACACCTAAATATTGGAATAAGCTTTTTTTATATTATGTCTGCATGACTTTAGGGAGATAAGATGGCTTTTGGTTGTGAATCTTTTTTCTCTTTTCCTTTATGCACATCTGTACAAGTATCTGTCACTGTGTACAGTACACGCTATAATTTTGTTCCGACCAGTTACTGATCATGTGACTTCTGTTTCCTCCTGTCATCCAACCTCAATCAACTACATGCAACGGCTACATCCTGTCACCCAAACCTCAACCCACATCCATGCACTCCTCGCACCTAGAAAATACTTGGTCTTCTATAAACTGTTTTTAGACTTCTAATCTACCTACAAACTGAACTGTAGGCTGCTGTCCTCTTTGAAGATCTTTCAGTGAGCTACAGCTGATGCTGAAATTGTGTCTAAAAGCAATTTCAGCTGTATTACATCTGATACTGCATGGAAGGAAAACTGTAATATCAGCAATTAAAGGAATGAGGCTTTTTGAATGTCCAATGGAAAGCAGAAGGAATATTATTGAAATTCCACTGAAAATATGGATTAGGTGAATGAATCACCAACAGTGGGGAAAAAGAACGAGTGCATTAAGCACGAGGAATGAGGTTTGGGAGACTGAGGAGAGGAGGATGTGCTTGATGTTTGTCTCTGAGTTCACGTTACAGAAGAGGGGAAGTAGGGGCCAAGAAAACGGCAATGTGGGATGGTTTGCTGAGAGTGGGGGTGGATGCGGTGGAAAGTGGGGGGGCGGAAAGGCAGTTCTAGGGAAAGCGAGTAAAGCAAGTGCAATAGATGATTGAAGTGGGGAGAGATTAAATTAATACAAAAGGGTAGAGCGGTCAGGCACACACAGGGAGACAGAGAGAGAACACATGGGCAGAAAGAGAGGCTTTGGGGATTTCTGACAAACGTGGCAGATATACTGGAATCAACTTCACACTGAATAAAATTACGTACAGAAAAGATTATAGTATTACACATAACTCTGCGAATAAAAGATAATGATATTATCAATACTCATTATCTGATTTGGCATCAGCTAAACTAAACTAAATTTTAAGGTATTTGTTCTGAACACATTATCATATGGGGGCTCTCATCTTGCTTGCTATAATGTGAATATAATGAATATAATCTTGTTTTGTATCTTGAATTTGTGTTGCAGTCCTCCTTACGGTATTTACGGCTCTTTTATGAATCCCTGGTTTGCTTTTCCAGTCCCACTATCATGGAAACTGCATTCTTTGCAGTACTAATTAGGGTTATTGTGCTGTTGTTATCACACAACAAAAAGGGTGGGAGATTGACCTCAGACTAGCTAATGAAGTAAATATTTGATGAGGCAAAGTAGAAAGAGGAAATTCTGATTGTGTTGGGGAGTGAGTGAACCACACTCCTGTGTTCAATTCTCTTTCTAAAAATACCAGATTATTTCGTCATTCAAAGTTTAATTCGTTCCTTTTTATTTCATTTAAACTATATTTCCTGGAACTAGAGTAAAGCACGTAAATTGCAAACGGGACTTGAACTTTTATCAAAAATATGGGGATGCAATAATTTGTGTAAAACGGTCCTGTTTTGCAGCTTTGGGGTGACTCAATATGCGGACCACTAAAACAATTATTTGTAACGAAAACTAAAATACAATCTCACCTAATATATATGGTAATTCTCCACCTTGCAAACCTGGAGGAGTAAGAGGAAATCGGAGTAGGACGCAAATGATGGGAAATGATGCCGTTCTGACCCAGCAGTATTGATAATTAATACACACAAATAATCACACGACTAATACACATATGGATGAATCAGCTCTGATTCAGTGGGTTTCAAAAACGGAGTGATATGGAAAAATCCACTCTAAGGCACAGGCAAAACTTCGAGTGAAAGTACTGCTGCCCGGCCTGTGAATAACGTCAAGAGAGCGTAAACACGGGGTAACCCCCCTCCCCCCACAAAGCACCACGTGCGGGCGTGAAAACCAGAGTGCCTACGTCGTTAACCATATATGGTGCGCCGGTAACAGGCAACGGGGCCATATATGGCGTTTCCGTTGTGACGTTTTTCCTCGAGGTGGAAAACCGGGGAGGGCTCCTACACGTAATTTGTAGTACAAAAGCTCGTGGTCCGCCCCTCACTATCAGTCCTACAGCTGTTGACAATAATTGAAGAAAAAAAATATATTTACGTAAACTGAATGGGAATAAATATGCAACGCATATAATTTTAATGTATATTACAGGATACAATCAAACCAATTAAAATTAACAAATATTAATTAAGCTCAGAAACTAACTCTATTGTTTTTAATCTAACTTTTTTTTTTTTTTTTTGAATAATCATCCTGAGAGGAAAACGCATTTACATAAAATACTACAACCCTATTTAATTCCAACCGAAAAAAATGGGCAATACAGATTTGCTGGAAATTTGTGGTAATGAGCTGGTACAAGTTCTGCGTACACACTCGGAGCACTTCACTTCGGGTGGCTGCGTGGTGCTGGACTGCAGACCTTTTCTCTCCTATTCCCGGGCTCATATATGCGAATCACGGAACGTCAACTGGAACTCCATGCTCAGGCGAAGATCCAAAACCTCTGTGGTCAGTTTGGAGTGGCTGCTGCCGGACAGGTCGTTGCTGAGTCTGCTGCGCGCCGGAGGCTTCTCGTCTGCGATAGTCCTAGACGAGGACAGCCGATCCATCGGTGACTTGAAAAACGAGAGTCTGGCCAGTATGCTACTTGTAGCACTTCAAGCAGAGATTGAACCGGGTACCACTCAGATCTGCTTTTTACAAGGTACAATCCAGTTCAAGGTTCCATGATAGCAAACTAGCGAAATTAAAATTGACAAATTAAGTTAATTAAATGAAAGCCATCATGTTGTTTAAATAGTCTCATTTGCAAATTATGCATATAAACAATGCATTGTCTAAGTCTGACATGTTGTTCATGTCCGTTGGGAGCTCTGTTCATTATATTATATATAGTTTGTTTTTACTGTGCCTGTTTTTCAAATTTAAGATTACCATGCCAAGAACTGGTGGTTTAATAATATATTGTACAACTGACACGTTCCGTTTATTCCAGGCGGATTCGACAGTTTCTCTGCCACATATCCAGAGTTGTGCGTTAACGCATCGGCCGACTGGGGAAAACAGTCTTCCTTTAGGGACCCCGAACACGGCTTATCCGGAAGGACTACTCCATTGTACGATCAGGTGAGAGACAGGGGGCAGGGTTATGGCGGAGTTTTTATTTTATTACTCGCTGTATTATCAATCATCGCGAATTGACGTTTAATTTAAACGATTACTTTTCCTCTTTTGATTTTGATTGATTTGTATTAAAAAGGATTGTCTAGAATTTTAAAAGCCATTTTGGGTTACTTGAATGCAGGTTTGAAAATTAAAATCGGTGGGAAATTTTAGAGGTTCTTCTATTAATTTCCGTAGTTCTAAAGGTTAACTGACTGCATTAAAATGCCTGAGGAAGTAAGTCTTGTTGCCTTTGACTGACAGGATGGTCCAGTGGAGATTCTGCCCTTCCTGTTTCTGGGTAGTGCCCATCACTCCTCCCGACGGGAGACCCTGACAGAGCGTGGCATCACAGCCGTACTCAACGTGTCCTCATCCTGCCCCAACCTGTTTGAGGCTGAGCTCCGCTACATGACCTTGCGTGTTGAGGACAGCTTGGCGGCGGACATCCGCGCCCGATTCCCAGAGGCCATTCGCTTCATCGGTGAGCTGCCGCCTGTCACCTGATGCCCTGGCATGAGGTTACACCCACTAGAGGCAGAGGGCAATCCTTGTGGATCGAGTTTCGTAGCCTGAGGGGCACCCTTATCGAGCCCAATACAGATTTTGCACCCTGAGCCTGATGAGCATCACTGACCTGCTTCAGTAAATTTTAATCTGTAAAAATATGTACACAATTGTGAAAATAACACATGTACTAAGCAGCAAATTATGATTTAAAAGCTAAACATCCAAAGCAGCTGTTGAGTAATGAGGTAGCATAGCATGCAACGCAGACAGATGCTTCTTGTGTCTTCCAGCATTGCATTTATATTTAACCTTGGTCCACCCCCCCCCCCCCCACAGACTCCGTGAAGGAGAGTGGAGGGCGCGTCCTGGTGCATTGCCAGGCCGGCATCTCGCGCTCGGCCACCATCTGCCTGGCCTATCTGATCCATTCCCGCCGCGTGTGCCTCAACGAAGCCTTCGACTTTGTGAAGAAGCGACGACAAGTCATCTCACCAAACCTCGCCTTCATGGGACAGCTCATGCAGTTCGAGACGGACGTTTTGTGCCACTGAGCGGGGCCAGGTGGACGGACGGATGGATGGATGGACTAAATCTTGAAGGCTTGAGAGCATTTAGAAATAGGTTGGACATCTGTGTGCCCTCTGTTCTGTCCCGAGAACAGTGGATGTTATTGTATTTTTTCTTTCTTTTCGTTCCTGACTCCTGGCTTATGTCAGCAGTGACACTACCTTTTGCCTGAGCTAAATGACTAACAGGGTTTAACACCCTCATCGTCTATGGATTCACATGAGAACTTAAAGGGCAGTCTGGTGCTGGAGAAGCTAAAGGTGTCTGTGAACATGCAGTCACTCTCTAGATGCTGCACTCTCACAGTGCACTTTTATTTCTTTTTAGTTTTTGCTTTAATCCATTTTTTTACAAGACAAGCAATAGTGCGTGTGTGTGTGTGTGTGTGTGTGTGTGTGCGCGTGTGTGTGGCTGCTGGTTTGTGTACAGAGGGCTAGTCTACCAAAATAATCATTACAAAACTACAGTCTTTCCCTGGATTTAGGTGATAAGCAGTGGCTTGTTTTTTTCACGGTCATTACGTTTTGCACTAGAAAACAAGGGGAAAAAGCCATATCCCTGAATATAATGGAGCATTTCAAAATATTTGTGTACATTCAACGTTGTTTCCATTGCACTGCACTTTATATGTGGAAATTCAAAACGCTGGTTGACTATTGTTATTTTCATATAGAATAAAAGGTCATTAATTTATGGAAGAAAAATCTTTTCTGCTTTTTTCTGCTGTAGGCCTGCTAGTCATCATTACTTAAAATATTACTCATGTTTTTTCCCCAGAGTTGGTCATGCATATGAACTGATGTAGGTTACAAGCACAGTGTTATTTTAGCTTTCGTTACGTGTTTCATAACACCAGCCTCAAGTGTACAAAGCACTAATTGCATTTAAAATGTAGTGGGTTGACATTAAGGCTTTATTACTGCCTGAATGCGTATGGTCATTCTTTGGAATCTGACTGATAATACACACTTAGAGGAATGAATATTTTTTTGTGATTTAAATCAAATTCTATCTGCATATAGTATGTATTTACAAGTAGTATTTAATACACCTGCTCTGTTCACCAGAGTGGTATGCAAAATATTATGCCTTATTTTGGTAAAAAATTTAACAAAAGACTAAATAATAATAATAAGGAAGCTTTGGGTCTGGAGAGACTAGCTTTTCTAAGTATTTGGCGACTCAAATGAACAAATTAACAAATAACACTCAAATTGTTTTCTAAGCTATAAGAATCCTTTGTATTTCAAGTGAGGTTTTATTTTATCCATAAGTTCTCTCTTAAACTCTCCCACACTGTCCCATCACTCTGATGTTATGGCGCCATCTTGGAGGTCAGTGGTCTCCGCTTGGAGCCAGAGCGCCAATAATTGACATGAGCACAAATCTGAGATGATCTGAGTTACACCCTCATGTGTACGACCGATGATTTACACACATTCTCATAAAGGTCAGAAAGGTTTCAGCTTTTAAAAGTCCTTAATAGTATCCATGTAGGCGCCTTCTGTCCCTGTCCCTTGTGGTCGGTCCATGTCTGGCCAGCAGGTGTTGCTGTTCATCCTGTTCCCACCTCTGTCTTGTAACCCCTTAGCACCAGTGTGTCCACCCTGGTCTTGGGTCACTGTGTAGCACAGCAGGTTGGGTACTTGGCTTGGTAGCTGTACCCTCCTATCATGGGTTTGAGGTTGGCCAGAGCCCAGCCTCTTCTGTTTATTTGTACTTACTGTTTTCTTGTTTCCCTGGTGCTGTTATCTTCTATCTTATGCTTGGTCTTAGGTCTCTTGTATTACTTGTTTTCGTTTTTATCGCTCGTGGTCCCAGTACTTTGTGGTTTTCCCCTTGCGTTCATGTTTTGTTAATAAACTCGTGTTGTCTCAGAGCCACAATCGGATCGTCCACCCTTCTTTCCTGTCTGCACTATGCCCCGTCATCACAAACAGGACTTTTAAGGAATCAGTACGATCAAATGCAAACAAATAGTGACTTGGAAAATGATCACTTTAAGAGACATCAAGAAATATACCTATCAGAGTACATTTATACTTTAATGATTAAGATTCTTTGAGAAATGCACCTACTGAATAATCTGTATTATTTGTGCAACTTCATGTTAAGTTGTATCGTGTTGCTATGATTAATAACTAATATTCTCAAGTTAAACAGCCCTCTGATGTCAATTATGTAACACCCCAGGTTACAGCAGTACCGTACACAATCACTCTTCAGTTTGTTTACTACACACTAGCTCAGTGCGGCCTAGTGAAACCTGGTCATACGTCTGGTGAACTGTAAAGAGGAAACACATATTAACGGGGAATTTATGTTCCCCATTTGAGTGTTAGTTATGCCTAAAATTGATTTTTTTGAGCTGTTCTGTCACCACACACTTCACTGCTCCCAGAGATTGGTGCACCCTGGTAACAACATAGGGATTTTTATATTTTTAACAGGGGGCACACATTGTTAAATGGTATTACTAAGTACCCCTAAGCACATGGCAAGATATCTTTCATTATTATGTCATTTATTTCCAGAATTGACTCATTAGGTAAAACCCAAAATAAAACTGATAGTAGCTGCATCTGTTTTTCAGAGATAACCTGGAATTTCCAGTTTTTTCATGACACATTCTATAAAAACAAAAAAATCAAGACAAATTTGGCTGCAAGGATGAACAGAATAATATTTCATTATTTTTTGTTAACAACATCCGGACAGAATATGGTAACAATAGCTATACAACGTCTGTCGGTATAAATAATTAACCTTTAAAACGTTGTCCATTAAAACAATTAACAGTAACATTGTTTCAGACATTTGATCGCTTAATTTACACGTACGTTATGTAGGATAAGATATTAAAAGACTCATGGAACATACTGTGAATAACATGACAACGTGAGAGTAATGATGAATTATCAGGCAAGATGGGCTTGATGGCGGTTACATGATTGTTTTCCTTCACATGGAGGTGTTATAAACAGGCTATCTGGTCGCCTATATCGGATCGCGTCATCTTGCGAAATTATTCCGTCTGGTAACGTGTTGTTTCTCCGCTTGCGGTTTGCGATATCATTGCTCTCAGCACCGTTTCCTTCTCTTTCTTCGCAAACAAAGATTACTATATGTACTCATTTTATTGGCCAAAATAGTTAAAACTGACTTTTGAGCTTAATTTAATCGTCGAAACGGAGTAGACCTGTTTTTCTCTTTTGTAAATATATTGCGGTTTTAATAATTAAGAATTGTTTTCTTTTATAAAAAAAAAAGTTTAAAACGATTAGCCTAATATTTGTTTGATTCAGATTTTTAAAATACATTTAAAATCACATGCCCATAACTATAATTGTTGTTCTAATTTGAGAAGGCAATGGGACACGCACGATTAACGGGAGAAATCATTTTTTTTGCTCTTGTGTGATATGTGTATGCTAACTGCATGTTTGTATTGTTTTACGAATGCCAGACACTGTAATTCCTGTTCTCAGCTGTTCAACCTTAAATAGTAAATGACCACAAGATGGCAGTGTCTATACATTATTATCTTAAAATTGCTACGCGAAAGGAGCCACGTAATTGGAATGATTTAGCGTTTTTTTTTTTTTTTTTTTTCCAAATATTAACGGAAAACCTCGTGGTGAAGCTGTTCTCAGCTCTAGACACTCAATCACAGCAGGATCTGGCTCAGATCCTCTATTACTGACCTGAGCTTCTGTGCTGGTTGATCTAAACTGAATCCCTTCTCCCTTCTAAGGAAGATGACAGGTGTTTTTCTCAAAATCGAAAGTCCAGGAGGCCCCACGGAGCTGGCCTTCTGGGCAGAGAATAGCAGGTTATCATTAAATGCCATTTCAGCTTTATCTTTAAGGACGGGTAGAATGTCTCTGTATAGACATAGCCAGCCGTTTGAGAATATAATTGTTTAGCTTTGTTATTGCACAATTATATATTTCCCTTACATCCACAGAAGGGGGAACCTTGATAACAGCATCATACTGAAACTAAAACAGATACCATATGTTAGGCAGATCAGGTCAATGCTAATGACTGCAGGCTGCATCATTCTCAGCTTTTTCCCCGTGAACACAAATTCTCCCAGTACCGCGAAGAATATTTATGTGACTTTGGCATATGGATCTTCCTTATCACTACTTCAGTCAAGAGGAATAGATATGGCAGAGACCATGATAAACTACATAGACTGGGGTTTGACTTATTTGGAAACTAAATTTGCTTTCAAATAAATGACATTCACAAAAACGCCAAGATAGAAAGCACAGAATGATAAGGGCACTTTTTGTGATTGTGTGGCTATTTATAAGGGTCCCAAGCTGTAGGAAAAGCAGTACTATGGAGTTTGGTGGAAATAGCTTTTAGATGGCCCACACACATTAAGCCAAGAACACGGTGTTACATAGTGCTGCAGCCAAACCGCATTTCCTGCACTCATCCAGAGGGGGACACAGGTGGGAAGAGAACAAGCCTAATTACTTTTTCTACATTAAAGATGCTTGAACTTCTTAGCGATGCCTGTCTTGAATTGGATGTTGCAGCCGCTGTCCTTGAATGAGGTTGCTACCTGGAATCATTAGCAGAGACCCATTTCCATGTATGCCATAAAGCCGCTTCACAGCAGACAAAGATAAACCAAGAAGAGCTGATTTATGTTTCTCTCTCTTAGACAGCCTTTAACTTTGCTTACTGTGTGCCCTGAATGGGAAATATTATCATCTTCCCAGTGTGTGATTTGGTAGAATTAAAATATTTTCACGTCTTTGTAATGTCTTCAGTTTATTATAAAGATAATAAAAGACACATTAAATTTATCAGTGTAGCGTCAATCCATCCATGAAGTTAAAGGGTTCACTTGAACCGGCATCTCTCGCTTCTCCTATTTTTGACCACCCTGAAGGAGCTGTTGGTCAGCATCGGGAGTAAACTGCAACATTGCCTTCAGCCTCCAGGAAAGGCAGTTTCAGGTGAGTGTCCTCTCCCTGCATTCTCTAGTGCCAATTTCCATCAGGTGCTCTCAAGCTCTTCCCAAGAGACTTGCAGTGCAGATGAAATTGCTCCATGTTGTCTTTACTTGTTTCTACAATACGTTCGAGTAACCATATGAGAAGAGCTTTCTGTAGCAATGTCTAATTTTCATACACAGGGACAGAATGCAGTTGCACTTATAGTTCAAATACAATTATAGTCTTACAATTATTCCAGTCTTCTTTCAGTTTAATACTCAGCTATGCTGCCAACCCAATCCTGGCCAAGGGTAATGAATAACGGAAAAATGTTAGACCACAGATGCTATTCATGCCCATTTTGAAAGCGAAAATTTCCACAGGTTACACAAAAAAACTGTTTTGAATGTTCATACTTTTGGAGCTGTACCCTTTTAGCACTATGTTGTTAGTAGAGCATTAACATTCCAAGTGATTTTAAAACACATCGCACAGAACAAAATGACTTTGATAATTTAAGCCCTCTTTTTATGTGCTGTCTCTTTGCGAGACGGAGGTCATGTGAAATGGTAACCCGTAGGGTCAATAACCAAGCCCTTTCCGCTGGGGCATTATGCGTTTGTATCTATTTGCCATCTACTCAGAATATCACACTTAAGTGAAGGACTCACATTTCATGCTAAAATCAGACTGTGTACGTCGAGTATGACTCAGAATGCATTTCTGTCTTTCCTTTGTTTTACTCTTTGACTTTGGTGACGCATTGTGCCATTACTGTATGATAGAGACATACAGAGACTCTGATTGGCTTTGATTATGAGGGTGCAACGCCTGCACACTGCAGTAACGCCTGACTTTGCGTTAACGCCTGACTTCAAAGCCATAACGCAGGTTAAATGAACAACTGCGCTGTTAAGTCAGTGCTAAGGCAGTATCAATGCATAAAACTCAACCCCCCCACCCACAGTCCGAAAACATGTTTTAGTAAGAATATGTATAATGTTGATGACGGGTTTTGTGGTGGGCTAGTGGGTAGCCCTGTGACTTCGCCCTTCCTGGGTCGTGGGTTTCAGTCTCACCCCCGCCTTTGTGTCTGTGGATGTACTTCCCATGTTTGCATGGATTCCTTTGGGGGACTCCAGTTTCCTCCAACAGCACAAAAGCACATGTTGTCACACAGACTGGAATCTTTATATTGCCGCTATTTTGTGTGTCATATGATGGACTGGCATCCTGTCCAGGGAGTCCATTCCCTCATGCGTCCTGGAATTGAAACTAGTTATGGATGATGAATTGATAATACTCTATATGAGGGGACACCAGCCTTTTTGAAACCGAGAGCTACTTCACAGGTACTGAGCCATACGAAGGGCTACCAGTTTGAAACGCCCTGCTAAACTTATCTAAACTTCATGTATAATAAACATGTTTTAAATGCTTTTTTTTAGATATTGTCACTTTCAAATCTATATAAATGCAAATGTGATTAAAGAAGAATAGCAACAGGATAAAATTACATTTTAGACACTGCTAACTGGCGAGTTGTGCTATTTTTAGAACAGGCCTGTGGGCGACTCATGTGGTCCTTGGGGGCATCCTGGTGCCCACGGGCACCATGTTGGTAACCCTTGCTCTATATGGATCGACACCATAGTGAATTCTGATGAACATGCAATTTTTAACATGGACATGGTATTTAAAAATGTAGCCTACATAGTTTTTCCCGCTAATCAAAACACCTTGCCACAAACACATATGAGTCTTGCCAATGACATATTTGTCATGTGTATGGACAGGTTGACTATCCTTGGGTATGGTTATTAAGTTGGTGTTCATTTTTATGAATGCCATTGTGCAATCATGTGCAAATAATGTGGTAAGTGTACAAGTCATTGTAGGTTACTGGTGATATTCTTGATATTCTGCTAGCATTTTACTTGAGGGGGCACAAATACTGTACTAGTACACACTTATTTAATGTATTAATTAGAAACTAAATTTAAGTTACATACCGATTCCATATTATTTCATGAATAATCAGTCATAATGGTTCATGTAAGTCGTGTAGTTACTATTTGTTCATGATTTGCACTTGAGTAGTAACTGAGTTGCTTGTGTCCCTAAAGTGTTACTGAAATTTTCTTCACTGCTTTTCTGAACCTCAGGAACCTAGTTAAAAAAAACAAACTCTGAGCAGATGGAGACAGCTATGAAGCAGCGCTGCCCCTTTGTTACGAATGCAGAGCATGGTTTGCAGGGGTTTGCTCTTTCAGCCTTTGGAACGTATTTGGCGATGGGAGGAGAGGTTCTTTCGCCTCGTTACGCCAGTACTGACATCACTCGGGCCATTAAAAAACGAGGATGCAAGACGCGCCTCTATTTAAAGCCGGGCGGAGTCCTGTGCGGAGCGGTGCAACTGGCATCTGGAGCGGCGCGCGCAGGAAGGTGCGGCGCGCACTGAGCGGCACGCGAAGCATGCTCCAAGGATAAAAACACCTGGATGTGAGGGGAAACGTAAAAGCGCGAAAAAACCGGCCTGAAGTCCGCCAGGCTGCGCCGTGAGGAGCGGCGCTTAGTGCTTAACATGCCCGTGGGGGTCTGTCCGGTTGCTTCCCAGAAGTAAGACAACAGGTGAATATTGTCAATGCGTGACCGGCTGCAAGGATGGAGCATCTGAACTGAAGTTAAAAAGTGAGCCGCCTGCAACTTTCCCGCTGGATTTTGCAACTTATACCTGTCTGGACAAGAATATTTCGAAGAGATGTTTCTTTGGGTTTAAGTATTTTACCCTGCCTAATAAGCTAGTACGTTATTATTTTTTAAACTGGTGTTCATGTTTTCGCTCTCCAAAATTTTTTAGGGAAACTTACATTGCCGTATATATATTTTTCCATCCACTCAGAACAAGAATTAATGGACCCGATCGCTGACCATCTCCGTTCTTGTTTTTCCCGAAACTGCGGTGAGTCCTTTGATCTGGATAACGGAGAACATCGTTTTCCCGGTTTGAAAATGGCTTTGGCATTAAGGTAATGGCAACTTATTAGGAATATGGACAATAGTAAATAGGAGTGAGGATAAGTAAATAACTGTAAACTTCATGAAGCTGCATTAATTAAGCTCAGAAAAAAATACAATAAAATACTGTATATTTGCAACTTCATACAAAGCAGCAATTGTATTCACAGGACACTAAAAAACATTAGTTCCATTTATTGTGCTGCCCCACCCCTTCATTGACCACATGTTATCGATTTGATTCTTAGAAACGAGACGAACGAAAAGGGAAGAAAGGATCGATCATGGTAGTGGGGGAGCGTAATACTCGAACAAAACTCGGTCTGATAGGAAAGTTTAGTTGCTGTATTTAGCTAATGTCCAGTGCTGCTTTGATCTGTGGCAGACTGGCTGAGTGGAGGTAATATTGTAAACCACGTTAAACGGCGAAAGTAATACTAACGTTTTGTAACCTTTTTGTTTGTTAATTCCTCTACACTTCTCAGAAGGTAGTTCCTGTTTGTCATACGGCCCCCTCATGACTGTATCGGGTGTAGCTAGCCCACAGGGCTCGGGGCAGGACGGCAGGAACAGCAGTGCAGCAGAGGCCTCTTGCTCTGGAAACCAGTCCCTGTACTCCCCCGAGGCCACGGCCGCCTTCGCCACTGTCATCACGCTGATGGTGCTCTTCACTATTGTGGGCAACATCCTGGTCATCATCGCAGTTCTGACAAGCCGCTCCCTCCGGGGTCCCCAGAACCTGTTCCTGGTGTCCCTGGCTGCGGCGGACATATTGGTGGCCACCCTTATCGTTCCCTTCTCTCTGGCCAAAGAGCTAATGGGCTGCTGGTACTTCGACTCCACGTGGTGTAAGATCTACCTGGCGCTGGACGTGCTCTTCTGCACCTCTTCTATATTCCATCTGTGTGCCATCAGCCTGGACCGCTACCTGTCCATATCTCGAGCCATCACCTACGGCGCCAAGCGCACACCCCGGTGCATCAAGGGGGCCATCCTGGTGGTGTGGCTCATCTCAGCGCTCATCTCTTTCCCGTCGCTGCTCTTTGTGAACGAAGTAGACAAGGAGTGTGAGCTCATTGAAGAGAAGTGGTACATCCTCTACTCCACTGTCGGCTCCTTCTTTGCCCCCTGTCTCATCATGATCCTGGTGTACTTGCGCATCTACCAGATAGCCAAGCAGCGCACACGCTGTCCCCCGGGGGAGCAGAGGAAGGAGGGGACGCCGGCGGCCACCACGACACCCCCAATGGCTTTGGCTCAGGCCCAGCAAAATGGTACCAATGAAGGCACGGTTCAGAAAGGTGGCACTCACAGGCCGCCTAGTCTTACCGTGACACCCTGTCCATCTTCAATGCAAGCCAAGAAGTCTACCAATGCCCACAACATGCTGCAGCCGCCCTCGCCCTCGCCCGCTGCCACCCCCACCACCCCCTCCTCCCCATCAGGTCCTTCCCCTGTACTGATATCCTCCTTGTCTTCTGCTCATCCACTGAACAAAGTTCCTAAGTCTAATGGGGGCAAAAAGCTCAAACGAGTGGGCAGAAGGCCGGTCAACAACAATGGTGAGAGTACCAGCTCTGGGTCCGACACCGATCAGGGGCTGGTGCTCGAAGGCCCACAGGCCACTGGCTCTGGGATGCACTCTCCAGCTTCAGTACAGAAGTACAGGGACATGATTACCACCTCAAAGGGGGTGATACTGGCAGGGTGGAGGTCCAAGCCAGATGGCACCCGTACCTCTGCGCGGCGCAAGGCCATGGTGAACCGTGAGAAGCGCTTCACCTTCGTGCTGGCAGTGGTGATCGGAGTGTTTGTGGTCTGCTGGTTCCCCTTCTTCTTCTCCTATAGCCTGCAGGCCATCTGCCCCGAAGCCTGCAAGGTTCCAGAGCCCGTATTCAAATTCTTCTTCTGGATCGGCTACTGTAACAGCTGCCTCAATCCTGTCATCTACACCATTTTCAACAAGGACTTTCGCAGAGCCTTCAAGAAGATCCTCTGCAAAAGCACCAAAGGCACGTTCTTTTGAAGGCCAGCCAGATCAGCCGTCTTAAGTCACAAGCATGTCGAGCTCACTCCACCAAAGACGATTCCATTCAGTTCATTTTAACAGGCGAATCAAGGATATTGGGAAAGTCCCCCGCCAAGTAACGGCGACCTAAAAATTATGGGGACTGCTCTGAGTAACAACTAAAACTTTCTTTTAAGTGATCAAGAGCTCAGTTTGAACAAGGTTTCAGTGACTGATTGAATGAACATTGGGCACAAGGAGTGAGCAGCTTTGTGAACTGCACCGAGGAAAGCGCTGCACTTAAGTTAAGGATTTATTTAGAAACTTAATGCTACCACAACTTAATGTGTGACTTCAGCTCGTAAATGTTACTTAGGTTCTTAGTTTTCAAAGAGCCCTCAGGGATGACCAGTTCATGGGTTCCTAAATTTTATTAAAATAAAATATTACTTAATTTTTTAGTTATGCTTCTCCTGCATAATCTATCATTGGACCAGAAACAAATTGATCCTCAACATTTATTTTGAGAAGCTTTAACACAATCTATTAGTAGCAGAACTGTATTTTAAGAATGAGGTGCAACAAGAGTTAAGTATGGTCACAAACAAACAGATCTGAATGGTTGGTGTTTTTTTTCTGAATGTTTTTCTATATATATATGTGTGTGTGTGTGTGTGTGTGTGTGTGTGGCACTTCCAGACTGCAGTACGCCTGACACCTTATGGATCATTTTCCTGGTTTGAAGTTTAACATCTCACATCGCGAGAGTAAAATTGCAGATTCACACCGTCTGTTTGCTGATGGACACGGCGAAGTCTTAAAGGATGAGCAAGTACTCCTGGATTTAAAGTTTGCCTGCCTGGATGTTTGCAAGTTCCGAGAAAGACCAACAATGTTCTGTGATGTTCTCACATGGATTTTTATCTCTTTCTGGAACCGTATTCTGTGTTCTGGGGTGAGTGGAGGACTGTTCTGCACTATGGTAAGGTGCACGTAAAGTGTGCTTTTCTCACTATCAGGACAGTCTGAATGGTAGTTTGAAGGTCTGGCTGAATGTAACAGCCTTGTAGATCAGAGCTGGCGTCCGAGCCTGCAGTTCCAGTCGTGTGTGCCAGTCGTCTGGGTCTTTGGACGTGTACGCACCTCTCACGACGCATATGAGAGAGTCAGCGCACCTGCTCTTACTCTCACCAAAGCAGGGCCTAGGAAATGTGTGTGAGTAATTGGTGGGCTTACCTTCACCATCACTGATAATATTGGTGTGTGTGGTTCGGGAAGATTAGTCATGATATGCACTCTGTTCTACCACAATTCCCATCTGGGACAGTGTTCCCTGCTTCAGGAAGGCAGGATATGTTGACAATGAAATGTGACTATTGGGATGTGACAAGTATGTTCTGTATTATTTATTTGTTCAGTTGATGTTTGTCTCTATTTTCAGTATCTTGTATTATTTTCTTAAAATATACGTATTTCTGAAATGAAACAAATATTATATTCTGGCATGTATTTAATAACTGAAAACCAGTTGATCAAGAAAAATTAGTTTCTGCATTGGACGTTTTGTTTTTTAAATAATGGAATGGGTACAGCCCTGATGGACTGTCAGAGCTGAGTTCTTTCCCTGGGACCGAGCAGAGACACGATTCATTTAACAGCTGTGCTTGACTCTTATTCCCTGCCTTATTCCTGTAGGTTATTTTATTTTGTCTGGTTTTGTTTCCCTGGAGTACAAAATAATGGTGGCTTGTTTCTACTACTTCAAAATAAAGCAATTAAAACGAAAGCAGGAAGTTATGTGAATTATTTACAACAACATTTAACATTCCACATATACCACATACAGGTACAGCAAATGTCATTTAAATATACCAATGTTATTTTCAGCAATGATGTTCAGGATATTTTCGCACCCAGGGTACTGGCTTTCTGTCGGTGATAAATATGAATTTACAGTTGTTCTATATTTATATTAATTTTATATAAGGACAATATCAGATATATCTTGCTGTTGCTGATACATCTGAAATTAGGGAAGCGTGTAATTTTCCACTTCCCAAGCAACCCAGTGTGAGTCAAATGCTGCAATTGAAAAGATGTATACAGCCTGTTAAGTAGTACTGTATTATTAGTGCATCAGAGGGCAGAATCTGTGACTATCTCTGTGAATGATGTTTCTGTGTTAGTTAGCCAAAGTGTAAATACAGCACTGTGTCATTATGCAGTGGTGGAAACCAACCAACCAGTTGAACATAAAGACTGACAGTCCCTGAGTACTCAGCTGTTTGGCTGAAACAAAATCTTGTTCTGGAATTGTACTTTCTGGACCTGAACGTTCCACCTCTGTCAATATGGTTCTGACAAAGGGTGGGGGCCCTTTGAATATTGATTCTCATGTTGGATATTTTCCCATAATTTTGAATTATATTGAAATGTATTGCCATTTATACGTTGTAATAATAACTTTGTTTTTTGGGGTTCATTGTAGAAAAGAAGCCTCACAAATAGATCGATAGACATTTTCTATCTGACGTAGCGAAAGACTTGATGTGGTAATAAAACAGATATGTGACTGGTTAATACTTAGTGTGTCATAGAGGCTAACTGGCTAACATTGTTGCCTGAACATTCAGGAGTGGGGGTCCAGATCCTTTCTGCGCTAGGCATGTGTGTTGAGTTTTTATGTTCTCCCTCTGTTGTGTTGTTTTCTCCTGTCGTCCAAAGACACGCAGTTAGGCTAACGAGTGTCTGTTTTGTCCGTTGTGCGTGTGCCCTGCCATGCACTGTCATCCTGTCTGGGGTCTCCCCCAACCCCATGCCCTACGCCTAACACAGGTTGCAGCCCACATCATCCTGCCCATGAAAAGCTGGTGAAAAATAGACAGTTTATACTTTTTAAGATCTAGAAATTGGATAATAAATAGTTAATCATGAAATGTTCTTTTGTGTTTAATTGTCATTATTCCTAGCAATGCGGCTCCAAGCCAGACAAAAAAAATCTTTTTTCTTTTTAAAAGCATTAACAATTTTTTTTTAAAATTTTATTTAGGATTTCTAGCACTGTTTGCCCTATTGTCTTTCCTATAGTGATCTTCTGCAATTTGATCCTTGACAGTTTGCTAACCATAATTTAGATGTGTTATGCCTTTCTGACCAGTGTATTCCATATCTTGGTAGCATTAGAACTGGGGCAACTTTGCCCAAACTGCCGTAAATACTTGTGGCAGCAAGTCCCCTGTCTGACCGATGAGCCGTGACGTCAGGAAAAGCCGTGATACAACACATGCATTTCCAAATATGCAGAGGAGTGGAAGCTATTTCTGTTTCTACCAGGGATAGCCACTAAGAAGAGATTATAAGGAGGCTTTCTGCTTCTTGTCTCTGCATACTCACTTTTTAATGGGTGCTTATAATTGGTTGTTTGAGTTTGACTTTGGGAAATGTATAAATAAGCACTTTCCAGTTTTATGTTTTCTAGATTAAACATGATTAATTTTGGTGCAATTAGTGTACATAGAGCTCAGTAATGATCCTGGATGCCTTGTCACTTTAAATTACACTTGATCAGTAATAGATCATTTATAGAGTTTGGGGCCATTTGGTCTGATGTTTTTTAGGGTAATTATAATGTATTAAGATTGTTCATGCATAATTACAGCGGTAACAGGGAACTGTTTTTCAAACCTGTTTTTTAGGTTTAAAAGTATTTAGAGTTTAGAGGTTGTTGTTTGGGGGTTCTTTAAGAATCCTGCTGTTCTTTAATTAGCTGGAAAATGCAGCAGTTCCCTTAAGCACACAGCAAGGTCAGAGGCCGTATGTGACTAGTTTATGAATTTGTGAAGAGGATGTTTGAGCATGTTTTGGCAGACATATTGGAACAGGATGTTCAAACCGTGTTTGGATGTAACACCAGTACATGCTTCCCATGTAGCTTAGCTATAGATTCTGTCATCTTCTTGCTAGTCTAAGCTCCCTCAAAAGGGACATACTGTAGCTGTCTTTTTAGGGTTTTAACAAACTTATCATCAATCGTAAAATAATTTCCTGCGCATGAGACATCTCAGCTGTAAATTTTGTTTGATGCTTCCTTATGCAAACTGTTTGAGTGAAGTGACAATGTATATTCATTCGTGTGTGAGTGTATATATATGAACAATAGGTTAGTAAATTCTTATAATTTCTAAGTGTGAGACAGCATGTGCATTGGATAACACTGGTGGATCATGCCCTCAGAGTTGGAGGTTAAAGTCCTACCACTACTTCCTGCTTACGGAGCCTGCATCTTTGCAACCTGTGTCATGTAGGTTTCCTCCTGCAGTTCAAACACGTTGTTAATTGGCATCTCTAGGCTGCCCACAATGTATGTGCCTTGCAATGGATAGACATCCCATCCAGGGTGTTCCCCAGCCTTGTGCTTCGGGCTGCCTCGGATAGGCTATATCAGTTTCATTTATACGTTTAATTGAATAAGTTAAGGGTATAAAATGCAAAGTGAGAATAAAGACAAATGTCAACCAGAAAACAGAATTTGAAATGGCACAAATCTATTGCTCCCTCTGCTTTATATAGCATACAGGTAAGAGGGTGAGATTCTATATATCTATTCCATTCAAAAAAATGCACATATGTCTGAGCTTAACTAGATATTTTTTAATCTTAGTGTTTGGTTCATAGTATTGGAAGGTGATCCACATATATTTATAACTGAATGATCGTTTGCTGGGACATGGAAAGGTTTATCAAAGTGATTTGATAAGGCTTGCACCATTTGTGTTCCTGGTTTGGCAGATGCGAGAGCTTTTTAACCCAGAGTTAATACAGGATGAGAGACCTAGGATTCATAGAGGAAGCAGCAACGTGTACCTGCAGGCTAGCTCCAGAAAGGGACAGGTGTGGTGATCGTACAGTGTATTAATTTCAGCCACATAGAGGACAGAGACTACAAGCAGAGTGATGTCATCTCTGACTTCAGCTTTCCTATTCTATGACCTCATTGACGTCAGACTTCACTGGCTTTGTTTGTTGGCAACACCTGGACTCGACACACCTGCAGTGATGCCGTGAGAGATGACAGGGTCAACTGATGCCTTGTGCCTTGGGGAGCAAATACACCAATCAGCAGAATGATTACAGGCAATCTCAGAACAAACAAAGTCAAAACATTTTTATTTGTGAAAATACAACTAAAGTGGCAAAAGAAATGATCACATTTTGAACTGTGGAAATATTAACTGATGGTAAACTGTTGCACCCAGTACTGAAGCATACTGTAATAATGGTATGTGTAGAAGGTTGATATCTAGTTGGAATAATTTGTTTTGTTTGTGCATGTACATATCACACAAAATATATCTAAAAATATACAGTATGTAAAAGAAAACAAGCAGATTTATATGGTAAATTTTCAAGATTACAGTTAAGTGGATGAAAAGCTATATATGTGTGTGTGTGTATGTGTGTGTGTCTGACTAAATATCTGGTCAAATGATTTTACCAGACGTTTCCTTTGAAATGTGCCATGGATTCATAGGTTGAAGGATGAGTGAGAAGTATTCAGGTAAATCTACCCCAGAGTTTTCTGCTTCAGATGACAGCCATAGTTTGTTGTGGCTTGTGTACCATCTGGAAAACCGCCAAGACAAGCCAAATAATAGCCAAAGAGCATTTTAACATATACATATAATCTGGTTAAAATGAAAATTTAAATAATTATGATCACTAATTATCAAATTATAATGTATATACAGTTTCATCAGCTTTGGGCTGGTGGCTAGCGTGGCATTTTGAATTCTAGACAAGTCTGCACACTCTTACATGTATAATATATGTAATACATGTAAATAGTGTGTAGGGTTTGCAAACTATCCCAACTCCGTTCATGCAGCTAATTTTAGTTTTATAATAGAATAATATAAATTCGCTGTAAGATTCTTGCGTGAACGTGAAAGTCAGACAGCGTGAGTGACGACAGATACGTCAGTTGGCAGCCCTGTATATAAATTCGCGTAGCTGAAATGGGAATACTATTATGTTAATACGGTATCGCCTTTCGTTGTCCAATAATCACATATCTAGAGTAAAGAAAGTTCCCAGAGTCATTTATATCAGATTTAAAATTTATGAAGCATATCTGAACATTGCAGGTTTAACTAAGCCTGTGCTATAGTTGTCTGATGCGTCTTGCGGCGTAAAACGCCGTTTGAGGGCGAGAGATGAGGACATAACGGCGGCGCGCGAAACCTCGGTCGGTCTCGGTGAGTTTGTCCTCGTCGTCTTCCACATACAGTACTACATCGTTAAAGTGATTACTGCCTGCTGTACGCGCTGCTGGGTTACCTCGCAGCATTGCTGTCCCGGCGAGGCTCGGCGTAGGCCGGTACGTGTAAAGCCGGCGGGAACAGGGACGCTGTTTGGGTGCCCGATCCCATATAAAGGTGGTTCCTAAAAACTTTAAATAGGTTAAGGATTAGAGAGTACAAGTCACAATAGCTGGACCAAAGAGCCTCACGGACTGCAACGAGGTAAATTTGAGAAAAGAGAAAACGTAGTATTGCTCGGTTCGTTTCTTAGAGGCAGCAACTTAAATACAGTTAAGAAGTTAACGTTAGTTATCAGTTATTTTACATTTGCCGATGCTGTGTTATAGACACATAATGCAGGAATGGTAGAAAGGCTAGTAATTCGTGATAACTAGTTTATTTGAGACACTTTTTAAGAAGGCAGGGTTACCAACTTTGGTCGGGTGGCTGGCGTGAGATTGTCAATTGCATACAAGTCTGCACCCGAATTACATGTATGTAAGGGTTTTACTACCTTGTAAATAGTATGTAGAGTTTGCAAACTACCCCAACGCCTTTTGATAAGGCTAATTTTAGGTTTATAATGGAATAATATAGACTTCCCGTAAGATTTCTTGCGTGAGAGTCAAAAAGAGGGGACGTCAGATGCTAGAGAGTTTGCAACCTTAGCCCCGAACAGGGAAAAATCATCGCTGGCCCGAAAGCTTGGAGGCCTGAACCAGTTATGCTATTAACACGTTTTTAAAACCATTAATGATTACAGAATTAGGAAATAATTTGGTAACACTTTACTTAAAGTCTGTATGCATAACGCATTATAGATACCTTCATAATGCATTATAATGCAT
>JAODLC010000044.1:15257930-15297436 GCA_026781145.1 Hippopotamyrus pictus | reverse complement strand
GGGGGGGCACCAGACTGCCAGATGTGACCAGGGTGGAGGGGGGGGGGGTTGCCGTGCCAGAACATGAATCCTAGTTGCTGCCCCCGCACATGACTCCCCCCTGAGGGGGTGAGGGGGAGGTAAAGGACGACACGGACAAAAAGTTAGCGGGTGAGGTGACGTTCACCACATTTTCACCGCGGTTCTCCGGTACCTGAGCGGGATCATTTCCCACCTAAATGGGGGAACAGTCTGAATTAGCCTCCCCCTGCTATGTCACATATGGGTAAAATGCAGAGGACACATTTCATTGTTGTGCACTGTGGTGTGTCAACAACGACAATTAATCATTAAATTAAAAAAAAATTCAAATAACCCCAACATTTCGTGACATTTACTCAATTGATAACAAGCCATTATACTGAAGTCGCAAAATTAAAAATCTAGCCACACTGGCGACCATTTTATTCGCCATGTGCAGCCCTGCACATCACCGTTTATTTCTTATGGGGCACGTTGACCAATTGTCAGACCGTGCCGGTTGAGGCCCATGTGGCACTCCAGGAAAGCTTCACTGCCAGTGCCCCCCCATCGAAGACAAAGGAAAATCTATGCCGCAGCTGAAGATGACGCCTAATGGGTTCACCAGCACTGGTCTGAGAAACCCGTTTGTCCAAAACAAAGACCGTTTAAGTGATTAAATGCCACGGAAGAGACGTCACATGGGGTACCGGTAACAAAAATCAAACAAAGGTGGATAAAATGGTTTGGTCTGGCACACTGGCGCTTGACGGTCGAGTGTAAGTGCTCAGCCATCACGTCCCGAAAAGAGGGAGGATAGAAATGGGCCGACTGAAGGGAGACAGAAGGGGGGCCCAATGTATTACTTCACCAGACGGCCACTCGCCAACGGCATTAACCGGGAATTAGAGTCCCAACTGTGGAAGTTCAAGATTTGTGCTTGGAGCCAGACACTTTTCAGAGCACAGTTCATAGCATGGAATGGCAGCAAGTGGAAAGTTTACCCTACCCAACTGAAATGGAGACATAAACAACAAAAGGCAGCTGCTCACCACTCCCCCCCAGCCAATCTCTATGTCCATTTGGGGCTTTTAAAAAAACATGTCAGCAGTGTACAGGGGCGGGGTCATAGGGGCAGTAGCGCCAGCTGATTGGCCCCCCAAAATGCTCCATCACTTGTCACTCAATGATCCAAAATATATCATTGGCCAATAAGGTTGTCCTCTCTATATGAATTATGGCCCCACTTATACAATCCATCTTAAAAAAACCTTAGATTCACCCCCAATAACAGTACAAGCTATACAGAACCATAAAAACAGACTAGCTGCTAGCCGCTAGGATCATATGGACTGATCAGTGACTGCTTCAGCGGAACCCTTTCAAAAATATCCACAAGCCACTTGGCAAATAGGAGGAGGAGTGATGTGACTCTCCATGACTGTCATGCAGATCCCAGGAATCACAGACTTTGCAGATTAGAGGAAAGCTGTGTATGAGCATGTGTGTGTGTGTTTTATGCCCAATCCCTCCTTTGTCCTTGGTGGGGCAGAATCACATGGCTCTTCTCCCTCTGCTGGGGCCTGCAGGGTATCATAACATCTGCCCAAAATCTGCATCTTAAAGCCAAAGCCAATCCCAAGGTTGAGTAAAACTCACCTTCAGCCAAGGTGCATCCAGTGCATCATTACAACCTAGAAAATGCCCATTGCTTTCATTTTAAAAAATAATAAAATGACATGTAATGAAGAAGCCCATAAGCTGAGCCTTGACTTCAATATGTAATTTTCCCAATGCACTCAACGACAGCATTAAATGCTCATTGACGTCATTAATTACTGTACTCAAGGGAAGGTACTTCATCAGTTGGGCTTTAATAAAACCAAACCTTTTTATGAGACAAGATGATTACAGCAGCCCTATCTGGATTTTTTTTGTATAAATCTCCATTCTTGTTAATAAATATTTCTTGAAGTCTTTGCAGAATCGCACCAACCAGGATGTGGAGCAGGCCTGGAGAAGATCATTTGGGAAATATGGGAGACCAGAGCTGGACGTGTCTCTGTGTCCATGTTCACGTGTCAGGTCATGCGGGTCAGTGCCCAGTCTGGTCATGTAGCAGTGTTTACGACACCGAGATCTTTGAAACAACTCAGACACGGTCAAAGAGCGAGCGTATAGAGTGTAGGACTAAACCTCCAGTTCTCATTTGTTCCTCAAAATATACCAAGACAGCTAATTGGTTTTATAATAAAATCTACACCATTTGCTTGTTTTCTCTATGCCATCAGTGGTTTTGTATCACTAAGGAAATGACATCACAAAGGAAAGACCCAAGTTGTGGATGTAAAACAGTCAGCGACCTTTCACCCCATTTTCATGAAGAGACTGCAAGACATATAATCATAAAATGCTACAAAAAAGCAACCAGTAAAGGAGGAACAATTCAATAAGACTCATCAACCTAAACAGACAAGCCATCAACCTGACCAGGTCATGCCCTCAGAGGAACACAAATGGTGGTTTTCTTAGAATATATTACGGCAGCAATAAACCATCCTATCAATGAACAATTCACTTCAGTTGCTGCCACTGGAGAGAGATGGCTGAATCATCCTGGTGGGAGAAAAGCTAGTTTCATACTGAAACAAGAGTCTGGCTGTTATAACCAGTGTAACAAATGCTCCACACACACAGATTCCAGAGGGATGAGCCATCAGGCAATCTGAATGGGACACAGTCAAAACAGACTGACCTTCGCAAACCCAAAATCGAAATGTTTGTGTAAACATGTAATAAGAGCAATCGGGTGGGGGTGGGGGGCTAGGGGTTTGAGGCCAAGCATCAGTAAATTTTTGGCTAATGTCAGAATAATCTGAACTAAACATCTTACAGAACATGGCCTACAATTTTGGCCTACGATTTTATAATTTAAAACAGAGACTGTCAGCAAAGATGTAAGTGAAACCAAACACGGAGTTTGTGTGGATATCACAGCTACCCTAAACTTCCTCTCCAGATTTATCAAAGCAGTCGGCTGCTTCTCTGTACACCAATCAACACCCAGAGCTGACTGGTCACTCATCAGAAGCTCCGCCCCAATTATACCCTTAGTATCATGTGACTGATACAGAGGGGAGGCGGAGGGCTTGGGAATGGGGGCGGGTCAATGGTCACCTGACGGGTCAGACTGGTAGCCCCACCCAGCTAAACACTAAATTTCAGGTTTGCTCACTAAATTTTATTGTAAATTAGCAAAAATTAACTCATTACTCAAATTCAGTTGATTAATTGATCTAATGGCTAAGACGAAACAGAAGCCTTGGAGGGCAGGATAGAGAGAAACGTTTATGTAACAAACAGGAAAATGACGATGGGGAGTATGACCAAGACCGGGGACGGAGCCTCACCTGCGGAAGTCTGCTTGAACTTCTCACTCTTCTTCTTTCTCCACTTCCAGGGCTTGAAGAGCCGCCCCAGGGTGGCGAACTTGCTTCTTCTGCGGATGGGAGGAGTGTGGGTCCCGGGTACGAGGGACTCAGAGCGCATTGCCGCCAGCCTTTCCACTTCCTCGGCTGAAAAGGCAGGACAAGCAAGTTTAATTTATACAGCACAATTCAGGTGCAAGGTGATTCAAAGTGCTTTAGAGAGACAGAGGGATTTGTTGGTACTGTCTGCCATCACTGCAGTAAAGAACCAACAAGACTTGAAGATAAATTTTAAACTGTAAAAGCAAATTTAGGATACACTGCAGTCATTAACGCTGCCCTGGGCATCTTTTTTTTCTGATTTAAAAGTGACAGGGATTAAAGCGATTTATGTTACATTATGGGTCAAAGTAGACCCCTTTTCAATTTTACAGTGGACATCCCCCATATCTACTGTTCTCATCCAACAGATTCCTTAATGACCGTTTGGAATAGATCCTAAGATGTGCGTCCAAACAGAATTCCAGGCCAGGGATCGGGATGTAAATGTTATCAAAGGCGGCGGGTAAAGCATGAATCTACCGGAGCAAAGCATCGTGCAGAAGCATAATCACTGCACCAACAAAAAAATCGGCAGTTGCTGATTTAGACTTAAAAACGGATGGAACCTCTAGGTTAAAAAAAAGACAAAAATCAATGACTATAGATCCATTTTCGGTCAAATTTTCACCTTGAGATACATACTGCTTCGATTAACACAACGCAGTTACACGTACAGCAGTCAAGCAGTTTTCTATAACTCTTAACAGCAGTCCAGTTACTTGCGTTCACCAATATTATAATTTTTATATTTAAAAATGTATGCAGACACATACTCAGACACATACTTTTAACTTTGAAGTGAGCTTCGGTGACGTATACCCCTAAACGCCGTTGTTTTAACTGACTTATTCGTCATGTTACCCAAAAATGTCCACTAGCTTAAACGTAAACACATTACTGTGGGACTGTCTGACAAAGATTTCCCGAAGGAAACAAAAAGTCCACTGTTAACCCAATCACCCCAACGTTTCAAACTGAAAAGCTCTTCAGTCCCATATCCTACCCTAAGACCGTCAGATGGTGTAAATCATTTTGCAATTATTGTGCCAAAACTGATACAATCAGAATAATACGGTACTTTTGCTCGATCACAATAATTATTATTTCAATCCAAAAACTGCAATGTGCACGTCCAATCTTCTGCTTTTTGAAAAATTATTATTTTAATCTGCTCATGGGCTGCCGAGAGGTTACGCATTATGTTTTATGTCAGATTTAATTCTGCATGGCTATCGGTTCAGGTTTAAAACCACAAGACAGGGACCCAGCGCTGCCATACAGTGTCAGTTTATGGCCACGCTTGATTGGCTATTTTGTAACACTGCTACGGAGATTTGTCGTTGGAATAAATCCAAATAATTTCAAGTATGATTTAAAACGCGACGATGTCACTACATACTACAGATCCAGGGGGATCCGCACGGTGCGAAGACGCATGTTCACGCCCTGCGCGGACACCCACAGACCATAACGGGACGTCGGTCATCTGCGGTCCGTTCCGCTCCGATTGCTCTCAGCTGAAAACTCACCATCCTGCGCCTCAGTCCCGCGGCTGCAGTTGCCGCAAATGTGCTTGATCTCCTTTCCTATGTGGCAGTGGATGGCGAAGGGCATGTTGTTGTTATTATGGTGCGGCTGCCGGCGGGCGAGCTGCTCGCTTCCCCCAAAAGGTTTCATTCCAGCCCGGCTGCAGTGTGCCTTCCCAGGCTTCTCCTCCGCTGTCTCTGCGGCGATCCGATCGCCTAGCATCGCGGAGGACTGCACGTTATATTCAGACTGACAGGCGATCCGTGATCGGGTGCTCAGCACGCAGGAATGGGGCGGGGGATCACCAGCTGGTGAGGTCCTGATGGCCCGCGTCACCCCGCCTGAACCAATGATCCGGACTGTACGTGTTGCCGACGGGCTGTGGATGTTCGCCGGCGCAAAATTACAAACACCTGGATTTACTTTCTCCTCCACGCCTCCTTGTTACAGTTCGGCCTTTAGATATATGCACCGTCTATCGGCGTTTCACACGTTAACTCGCTGGGATAAACATTATGGACACGATGACATTTAAACCATATAGAGGAAATATAATTAAAGATAATTAAATTTTTCATATTTCGCAAATAATCATGCTTCGTCGACCGGACAGGAGTGACTGACAGAAACTCTTACATTTATATGGTGTTATTCACTGTATTGAACTACAATGAAGCGTCTGAAGGATTTCTTCGTAGTGGGTTTAAACAGGGAGAGATGGACCGGGATTAGGCAAACGGATGAACTGTCCCGCTATAAATAACCGAGTAATTAGACTTGGTAATCTTGGCACACCCCGCTGTTAAACCATATAATATGTTGGTAGCCTAGTCTTTTTACCTGTTATTGCTATTTAACGCTGAGCCCACACAATTTAAAGCACGAGTGTACGCAGCTTATGTTTTAACTGCAGAAATTTATACAGATGGATGGATTTATTGGAGATTTTCACCTTCATATCCTCACAGTACACAAGAATGCATGAATTGGCCATTTGCCCAGTGGTTCGTGAGACAGGTTTGTTACCTGTAACTCTGTTATCGTAAGCGAGTTAATTAACCCGAATTTTTCTTTTCATTTTGCATAACAGTACTGGGGCAATGCACAACCTGACTGGGAATCACGCACGCACATAATCTCACAATATGGTCAGTTTTAGAGATGCCAGTAAGCTGAGCTGCATGTTTCTGCCCATGCATGCACAGGAAGGGTCAGGTACTGAATCCACAACCCTGGAGGTGTGATGGTGCCCTCAGCTCTCTTAACTCAGCTCTTTGGTGCAGTAAAGTGGAAGTAAGCCATGATAGAACACTTTGCTTTGTGTAAAATGCTCATCTGAACAACTGAACGTAAATATACATGGATGATGTAGCTCTCTACAAACTTTATAGGAATCCAGCAACCTTGACCTGCAGGAGGTTACCTCAGACGAGCTCTCACATTGAAAATGCAGAAAGCTGTCTCGTCTCAGAAGGTTTTAATGAGACGCTTTAGGGTTGGCTGATTCACACCGCTATTTTAGCACTAATAACAGAGACACACCAAAATGTTGAATGTGACATCTTGACCGGACCCAGTGTGCGGGCTGTAAGTCTAATTCAGAGGTGCCAGATCTTCTTATTGTGTCATAGTAGTTAATTCAACTCATATTTATTAATTAGTGCATGTCTGATGTACAAATGACTTACCTCACTTGACCTGGATTATCTATATAGCAAAATATATTATTACATATTTTTCTTGGTGCCACTTATAAGGCTACCCATATAAAGGATTTATGAATGGTTTATAATCTGGTTATTAATTAGGTTGTAACACTTTGTAAATTATTAATAGACAATTTTAAAGAAGTTAAGAGTTTTCTTTTTATTGAGTTACTACCATTTACAAGTGGCAAAAGGGAGCCTTATTGTAAAGTGGTACCTTTTTCTTTTTTTATTTATTATATTTTTATATTAAATTACATGAGCCCAGGGTAGTGGCACAGTAGGGTGGTTAGTGCTGTTGTCTCGCACCTCTGGAGTCCAGGATTCCAGTTAAAACTCCATGTGTGTGGAGTTTGCATCTTGTCATGAGGTTTCCTCTGCGTTCTCATATTAAAGTTAATTGGAGTTGCCAAATTGTCCATAAGTGTGAATGGTGTTTGTGCCCTGTGAAGGGTTGGCACCTGTCCCGGGTTATTCCCTGCTTAACAGCCACAGCTTCCAGGATAGACTCGAGATCCTCACGACCCTGCATAGGACAAGCGGGTACAGAGAACAGATGGATAAACCAGAGTGAGCAATTTAAAAGCTGATACACCTGCTTTCCTTGACACAAGTCTGCATGATCTGACCACATGCTGACCCAGATAAGCTTCTTGTTTTATATGTCCATCTAACTATTGCGAAAAACATTATTTGTTATTTTGGCCATAATAGTGCAGGTCAGGAAGGCAGCCTCAGATTAAATAACCTCTCTGCTCTCGCTGTGGCTGCAGGAGAGGTGTCATACATCACGTTGGGCGCCTCGCATCGGACATCGGGCATCTTTACGCCCCTGTGTTTCCCTGTCAGCCGGGTCGTGGTTAAAAGCGCCGATCCGTTCAGCCGAACGAAATAATGAGACAGCCCCCTAATTCCGCTCGCTCCCCGAGGCTTAGGAATTAAATGCATACATCCAGAATAGGGATGACTCCATGGCAGAGGAAATGGGTTTTCGAGGCGAATTTCTGGAAGCAGAAACTTCTGGCTCTTGGAGAGATCAGCTCCAAGCTCAGCTGAAGGTTAACGAAAGGGCCCGTCAGTGCCGACGTGTGGAGGTTTGCAGTGCAGAGGCTGGCTTATGTTTTTTTTTTAAGGCTGCAAGGAGGTGTGGCCTGAGATGGACTGACACTGTGTCCAGGCAGCCCCTTCCTCGTGCCCTCTGCCTTCTGGGATAGGCTCCAGGCTCGCTGTGACCCTAGACAATTTGAATGCTCAAAAATCTTGTTTTGATAGCAACATATTTGTACAGCAGTCACACTAGGGCCGCAGCATTTATAAGAGAATCCATGCACCACTCGACCGCTTCTCCAGTACAGGGTCACAAGCTTTCATCCGAGGGATGTGAATTCATTTTACAGGAATGCAAATCGTCCTGATACACGCCGTTCAGCAGGAGCTGTTCAGCTCTGTCCCATCTGACGTTCACTTGCTATGTATCAGAAGAGCGACATGGGTCTCTCTCGGTGACTCTCTGGACCTTCTGAAACCGGCAGATCAGCGTGCCCACCGCCTGCAAACCGTGACTTTCAGCTGACCTCAGCAACATGCCTCGGGCAAAGACAATCGCCTTTGCGGTGACCCCTGACCAAATATCTTAAATAGCGAGCCATGATCACTACATTACGTATTTATGCACGATTTTGAAGTGGCGGGATTCTTGCAAAGACCCCCACAAGGACCATGCACAGCATCCAATCAGCTGTGTTCCTGGGCATGTGAGACCTGCCTGCTGAACACAGTCATCAATCCTTTCCTGCTGGGGGGGACATTAGCAGTGGGAGGGGGGTCACTGATCACGCTGCGCCAGCCAGGTGCTCTATAATCTGTGCCGCTTCGACGCATCAACCGTGAACACGGTGTCAAACACACAATTGAGCCAGGTCTCCACGTCTTACTGCACTGTCCCTGTCACTCTCATGCTAACCGTCCAAAGAAGACAAATGGAGAATCTAAACATTAAAAAAAATCCTGTCTGTGGTTCGGTCCAGTGTGCTGCGATGTTCCCTGCTACTCAGTCACCTGTGTCTTTAACTGTTGTTTACTTTCTGTCCAGGTGGGACAGGGAACAAAACCAGGAGACCCGAGGATGAGAGGAAAGGGTAGGTTTGATGAAACAGTGAAGGGGGATGATCATAATAGATGAAGGGAAAGTCACAGGAAAACTGAAAACATGGAATGCAGCCTCAGACAGTGAGAAACAAGCAATCAGTAATTAATGAAGCAATGCTTTATTTGCTGAAGTAGATACATTGAAATGCTTCTTTCTGTATATCCCATCTTGCTTTCCTTTGACACACACACACACACACACACACACAAAGTTAAGGGCAAAGCTTGGGGTCTGAGCACATGGTCAGTCATTCATCCGGTGTCCTGCAGCACCATGAGACTATTCTGCCAAGGATGAGACTTGAACTGGCAACCTTCTAATCACCAGCACAGCAACCTAAACCACTGAGCCACACCGCCCCCCACATTAAGCTCACATGAAGGGAATTAATGTCCTTGTCACCTGCCCTTAAGATGCCCCAGGCCACCCTCCCCCCACACATTTACACATTCTGTATCCCACAGGAACCCACACTAACACCACTAACTATGACAGCATGATTCCGGCACAGCAGCAGTGTGAATCATTTTCTACTGTTTTGTATAAACGGAAGCATCTCACTGTAAACAGAGAAGAGCTGCATGCCACTACCAGCGTGGGGGGGGGGGGTGATGTGCAAAAACAGCCCTAAACATGCAAAGCAAGACATCTAACATCCCATGTAATGCTTTGAGTCAATTTATACTTAAATCACAAAAATGTGTTAGAACAATAAATCCAAAAACACTCTTTTCCCACATTGAAAGAGGAAAAAAAAAACATTTTGCTGCATTTGTAGATTTAGTTGTGAGTTCTAATGTGTCTCTCCTGTTTTCCAGATCCATACGCATTTTACATGCAGCTGGAGGTGTGGTCATAACTGGCTTCCTGTGTGATGCTGAAACCCGCACAGATGAACATGAACATGAACAAGGGGCATTACTTTCAAGTAGTACAAATGGGTCAAAATACCTAAAACCATTTTCCAGCCACTGTGCTCTGAAGTAATGGTGCCGTTTCAGTTGACGCCGGCGGGTGTTCAAACGCGTCAAAGCATATTCAGGGCAGCAGACCCCGTTCCCGCTGCAGGATTCTCCGAACCATCACCCCGCCCACAAATCCCTCAGGGTCCCAGCGACCCACTGACACTGGGTTTCATGAAGAAATAATAAATAAATGGATGAGAAGAATGAGTACCATCTATCTGTCAACCACAGGTAGACTAGCTCCACACACACACACACACACACACACACACACACACACACACATACACACTGACCCAAAGCCAAACACACACGCAGCCCGACAGGGGACCTGACACCCTAACTGCCTCGTCGGCTCCCCCCATGAGGAACTCCTCCTTCCCCTGCCTCCTCCAACTGCTGGATGCTAACATGCTAACATATTTAGCCCCGGCAACTCACTCCGGCCCTCCAGGCACACGCCATTTGGCTCCATGTGGACCACAGGACCACTTGGCTCGTCCTTCTGCTTCCTCTCCATCCCTACCTTCCGTTTCTCACCCCACCCCCCGGCAGCACAGCCCACACCTCTGTCTCTTTCCACCACAGAAAACCCCTCCACCTCTCCGTCTATCACTCCTTTCTGTACTCTGTGCTATTGCCTACATCTATCTGTCTCTGTGCTTCATTTTCCCCCACAGTCTTTTACTATGCCAGCTCTCTCTCTGTCTCTCTGTCCTGTGCATCTCTGACTCTGGATGCTGGAGGTGTCTCTGTGTGAGTCTTTGTTCTTGTCTTTATTCACATGTTCCGTGGATGTTTTGATTGTGTGCAGCTTGGTGTCCATGTGTGGAATGTGTATGTTTGCGTGCAGCGTGCAGGAGAGTGGCATAGGAAGGGGTCTGTGTATTGATTGTTAATCTTTGCTTAATTGCATACGGCTGAAGAAACGCTACACTACAGAGCTAGTTGCTTTGGGGAAGTTGGAGTCACATGACCAATGGATACATTTTTAATTGAATTCTCTTGTTCTGAGCAGCAGAGTCACTTAAAGAGCAGGTAACATCCATCCATCTTTCATGCACTTTTCCTCATCAGGCTATTGCAGGCAACACAGGGTACACCCTGGCCAGGATGGTACTCTATCACAGCACACATACACACTACGGGTAATTTAGAAATGCCAATTAGATTTGAACTTGTAATCCCAGAGGACTGAAGCCAGGAGCACCTGGGGGGGGAGGGGGAATTACAGTAGGACAATTGCAAGGGCCCATGAGTGACAAGGGCCCTAAAAGATCTGGAACATACTTAGATTTGTCTGAATTAGGGGCCCAACAAATGAATGAATGAATGAATGAATGAATGAATGAATGAATGAATGTTGCACTTACTGTATATAGTGCTTTTCAAGACACCCAAAGCGCTTTTTACAGAACCCATATATGCTTTCATGGGGGGCCTAAAAACTCTAGCGGCTCTCCTGACTTGGCACAGACTGTGACTAATTTTCAGCCTGGGGGCTGCTTTTTATGCCGATTTTGTCCTCACCCTGGGAGAACTTTGATAAATGATGCCAGTTCAAGCCACATCATCCCAGTAAATGTATTACTGATATTTCAGGAACAAAATAAATAACACATAACATATTGAACTGTATTGAATTGAAGTCTGACTTTTTCAGCCTTACTGGTATCTTTCTAGCATCCATCGTTTGAGAAATTTCCAGTGATTAGCAATACATCAAGCGATCAGACACACTCGTGACACGTATTTGTGTGTTTTTCTAGGCAGATCATGGCCTACTGTCTGTCAGAAAACTCGCCGCTTAACATTCCAAAGTGGTGTTGTAGAATTTAAATGATAAATTTGTTTCTAACCGGCTCAATTCTAAACCTGTCGAATCATTTTGTTCCAGATGGGCACAACAGCTAAGCGGCCCAGCCACAATTCTCCCAAGTCTCCTGATTGGCCACTCTGGGTCTGCATCTGACTAAGGTAACAGCACAGCCCTCTGCCACCCTTTCACCTGGAACAGGTACAGTAACAGTAAAAGGTCAACACTGTATCTTTACAGTAGATACTCTCAGATTCACATCACCTCACTAAGAACAGAAGAGAGGCCTGATCAGGAGGTGTTGGTTTCACAAATCCTCACCTTCATTCTCACTGTAAAAAGCTGCGGCTGATTTGTAAAAAGGGTTCAGCCTAAGGAATGTATAGGTATGTTACAAAAAAATGAGTCAGTAAAATTAAGACCTGCAAATGTTTTCATCAGGGAGAGTGTAAAGAAACATAAATTTTGATACCAAAACCACCCCTCTATGTTCAGTATTAAGGAAGTTATGTCAGTTTTAATATTCGGGGAATGGTTAATTTCCATGTATTGTCTTTGCATTAGAATAAAACAAAAGCTGTGATCAACAAAAGTGAATGTTCAATAACTTCCTTCTGGGTTGAGATAACTGAATGAAACTTTCAACACATACAGAGAAAGTTAAAGAGAATCAGATAAGACACTAAATTAAGTTGGATATCTATTTCTCCTTTTAATTAGTTAATTAACTAATTAGTATGACGGACAAGGCTAAAGATGCAAAAACGCAGTAACATGGACCAGTATTGCATTTTATGACAAGAAAAGTCACCAAGTAAGTAATTCTCAACTTAAACAACATGCTTAAAATACTTTTGCAGTTAGTTGAAACAGGCATGGCATGACACTCAGTCAGACAGGCGATCTTCGGAACGGTAAATAACTGTCTCGGATTCATTTGATTTTGATGAAACTTCACCAGTTCACAGAAAAAACAATAGAAAGAGCGTCCATTTACCTTTTGTTATTGTCCAAAGCATAGATTTTGGTTTAGAACAGGTTGAACTTGATGACAATTTTCGGCGCAAGCAAAAATGACAAACCGTATGATCAAATTGAAAAATTCGAATTCGAGGCTGAAGAGGGGAATCCTAAGTATGTCATAACAAGGAATCTCGCAGAAATAGCCGATCACAGACAGCGCACTGCCCATTTTAGCTTGGGGTTACCCTGTGATGCACCTATATCGCATAGCAGTGGCGATCGTAGAAAATGGCGGCCGGGATTCCCGTGGATTGTAACATACTTATGATTTGCTTTTCATTTTTCTTCTATTTACTTCTGAAAGGCTGTATGTGGTTGTTTTTGATATAAAATTTTGAAGATGTTTAAATTCTTCATTTCAAATCGCCAAATGAGATTCTCTATGCTAGATGGTTAATAGTAAGAGTTTAGGCAACATCCCGCCCTTTGAATCTGATTGGATGCAATATTGTTACATTAAATGCACTTGTACGCAAATATCGCTAAAGCTAACATATATTCACAGTGTTTGAGTGCATCTGTGAGCTGGATGGCACTCAGCATATAACTGTGAATGAATTTTAAAATACATTTTTGGACAACGTTACATTTTTCTGCTAAATATAAGGTGGATTCTGTATACCTCCAAAGTTATACCTTAATCGAGTGCTGTAAAGATGGTCTGGTCATGGATGAACACCTCTGGGAGGTGTCAAAGGGCTTTTGAAATCCTGTGAAATTAAAGTGTTACAGTGTTAGCAGGGGGTGTGAATTGCAGTAATAAGGAGATTCTCTTCTTAAAGCGAACATCTTCACTGTTTTATGGATTTCAACCTTAAATTGAGTATGTCTGAATCTCATGTAGGAAGTTGAATTGGGCCTGTATGTATCTATCTGTCAGTGTGAGATTGAAACCTTCTTGAAAAGTCCCTCACTCTCCCACATTGCAAATTTTACAATTTTGCTTAAAAAAATAAGTCTTTAGAAGCTCACACAAAGTGTGACTTTAGGTGACTTTTTCTGATTGAGTGTTTGAAGATGAAATCATTTTTATTGTGAATTAACGATAAAGTTGGAAGTATTACCAAGGGGACAAAACTACTACACACAAGGACAGTAGGAGGGACAAAGGTAACCTTGTACCCCTTTCCCCCACAAAAAAATTTGAATTTTCAGATTCTTGTCACGCTGCCGATTGTGAGATGTGCTGGCCTGGATGCATTACTGGGGGATCATTTGAAGAACTTTTCTGATCAATGAGACCCCCTCCAATGAGAAATGGATTTGGCCAACTATACTCACAAAGATGCTCACTCTCCCATTAGATTCTGATTATTTGAGGTTGTAGGTGGATATTACAGTCTGGGTTTATTGGGTTTCTTATTTTTTTCTTTCCAAATATTCATGTGCAACATTTTTTGCTCCCCAAAGTTCCACAAAAGGCGATTGATCTGGATGTAGGGAAGCTCCCAGTGACATGGTGTCAGGATGTTTATCGTTCACCAATTAGCTGGCTTGTTATTTCAGAATTGAGTGACCTGTCTGTATGGAACCTCAGGCATCTCATCAGAGGGGGTCTAACTGACCAGAGGATTTCTCCAGAATATCCCCAGGGAAGCTACTGGGCTTGGCAATCTCGCAGCCTGTGCTGACGTAATGATCATCTCACTGAGTCCGATAAAATGCAGAGTCATGTCTCCAATGACAGCTGGCTCCTGGCATTTATGCCAGCATAGCCATATGATTTGTAAAGGTTTGGTGCATATTTAACTTCTTGGGGTTGATTCCTCTAGGTTTTTTTTTTTTTTTTTTTAAGTTGGATGTAATGTTTTTACTGGGTATTAAATCATCTGAGTAGCTTTGATTGGAAAGTGAACATGGTGTCTTCTTGAAATTGGCATTGTCCCAGTTAGGGGTGTTTAGGCTTAAAAAAAACAACGCGTCTCAAAATATGACAGTATTACCGGTAATTAATGATATCAGACAATGTGATGATGACTAATTTGACATTTTCTGGGAAGTAGGCTTAAGCTACACCCAAAGGAAAAAAATACGATTAGGGGCAACTATTAATTACTTTTAATTTTATTAGAGTGTTGTGGTTATTATAGATACAGCTTATAGTGGTCAGCAAAGATTTAGAATGGTTTCATCTACTGGTTGACTAGGTATTCTAGCCTTGAAAAGAGTTATAAACTGGCCTAATAAAAAATATAAATCAGAAATAAGCCTTGAAGTTAGTGAATATGCTGCTCAGATCATAACATCTTGTTCCTTCTAAAGTGATGAACAAGTCGTTACAGTAGGTTAGTCAGATGCTGCTCTGCTAATTTTAGAATGCGGTACGAGTTTTAGGAGCACTAACGTGGATGAAAGTATTACTTGTAAGAAATGATCATGCTTCTACCATCGTGACTGTTGTCCTGATTTTCCTTTTCCTCTCCTGGGGCTTTTTTTAAGGGGCTGCTTATCTTGTCTTGGTTCTTACCTGCTATAATGTACTCCTCAACCCCTCTATCACAGATTCTGTAAAATCACTTTTCTCTCACTCTAAAATTTTTGTCAGGTTCTTTCTTGTTTCTTTGATAAATGGTACCAGCACTTGAGAAACGTATCTGCCTAATGCCTTTTTCTTTGATGCTCCATCTAAAATTAGATGCTCAACACGTTTCGCTGCTATTATTTAAGTGGCTCTGAAAGTGAGTGAGTAGATGGAACACAGTGCAAAGATCCATAGAGGCAAGTTTGGGATTTGGCAAAATCTGTAAAAGCTTCAGTCCGCCTGTTTTTTTTTTTTTTTTTTCTTCTCCAAATCAACTTGCTAATTAACTTGTGTCTGAAATTGGTCATGTTTGAAGCAAACCAGAAGAGACCAAAGGTATGAGTAATGTGTTGGGAATTAGACGAGAGGGCCTTTCCTTGCACAAAATGGATTCTTATCAATCCTCCTATAACATGGTGTTGCGAGGCGGCTGTGGAGCGGAATGAGGAGCATTTGGCGGATGTGAGACAACTAGAAATGTCTAGCATCTTTGGAAACAAGCCCCGAATTTTCTTCCATCTGTTACTCCAATGGGTGTCGGCTTGCCATTTAGGGATCTGCTTTGAAATGCAGCTCCCTGCATCACTTCATAATCGAGACACTTGCTCCTGTGAGAGAGCTTGGCTGCCACGCTTCATTTACGCCATGCAGATTTCCATATGCACTCACACCACTCCAGCCCGCCTTCCAACATGTCCATAGGACACAGATGTTATTTTTGCAGTCTCTAATATTGTTTATTATTGCGGTGCTCTCTGAGCTCTCCTGCTCCGGACAACTTGAGCCGCGAGGAACAGATTCAGCAGGCTGCTTCCTGGGATAAGGCATCTTGTGGGGGGACTCATGAGGCACTTTGTGAACCTGCATTGAACAACAGAGTAACTCAAAGAAAGTCATTATTTTAATCAATCAAATACACTTTATAGTGAGACAGTAATGTTATGTTTGGCATTATAACATTGATGGTTTAAAAAAAAAAAAAAAAAAGTGGATTTTTTTCCCCATTCTCCATCAGTTTGGTGCTGACCTGTGGTTCGGTTGGCAGGATCTGAAAGGAAGCCCTGTTTTCTTGGTATGATCAGTATGCTGCTAAGTAGGTCCTGTCCCCTTGTAACCCCTAAAGAGACGGCCGATTGTGCTATTGAAAATGGCTGCGAGTGCCTTTGATGCCTCCGCCCAGAGATAAAACAAATAACTTGTCTTGATCTTGTCACATGTCCTTAAATTCCCCCGATTTTTCCTTTGGTTTCACCATTTGTTCACCCTCTTTGCATCTGTGTTCCATCAAATGTTGTGCATTCTTTATCATTTGTTATTGATCAGATGAGCTGGTATGGTGGCTAACTGGGTAGCACCATGGCCTCGTAGCTTGTGGGTTTGAAAGCCCTCCTACACTTTGTGTGCATGGGGAGTTTGTGGGTTTGAATCCCTCCTACACTTTGTGTGTATGGGAGTTTGTGGGTTTGAATCCCTCCTACACTTTGTGTGCATGGGGAGTTTCTGGGTTTGAAGCCCTCCTACACTTTGTGTGCATGGGGAGTGTGTGGGTTTGAATCCCTCCTACACTTTGTGTGCATGAGGAGTGTGTGGGTTTGAATCCCTCCTACACTTTGTGTGCATGGGAAGTTTGTGGGTTTGAATCCCTCCTACACTTTGTGTGTATGGGGAGTTTGCGTGTTCTCCCTGAGTGGTGTGTGTTTCCTTCTGCTGTCCACAGTCATGTAGGTAGCATTGATGTTCTGAGCCAATGCTAAAAATCGGAATTGGGGCCAATCCAGATATTTTTTTTTTTAAATGGATCGGTGTCGACTAACACAGCCTGATCCAAAGCCCGATCTATATAATTTCCCATATCCACCTAATTTATCTCAGTTGCGCAGATTGTAAGGTTCCGTCGCACAATGCAGTAAGCCTGGCTCGCAACTACACACTACCAAGATTGGAAGATGGAAGATTTAAATTGGAAACTCAAGGTAGCCCAGTGGCTACCTGCAATGCTTGCAGTGCCGTCCTTTGAGAGGAGGTAGCAACAGACAACTACTCTAATTGGGCACTTGCAGAAACATCATGAGGAAGAACATTGAAAAATCATGAAGCTTAGTCAGATGAATGCAACAATGCTTGCTGTACAGGTATATGTGTATGTATGTTTTAATAGTTATTAAAAGATCAGACTGGAATTGGAATCCGCAGGTATAAATATTGAATGGATCCGATTGGGGTACCAAGAAGGTGATTTGGGATGTCCCTAGTAAGTAGGCTAATTGGAATCTTGAAGTGGCCGTGTAGTGTCTTTCTATGTGCCCTGTGTTTATCCCTGCGTTTTTCCTTATAGTGGTACAGAGCTTGAAAGAGTGTGTCTGTGCAGCTCACATTCTGTTCCTGGTATGTGTGCTCGCTCTAAACCTAACTGCAAAATGCACTTTGGAATCAGCTGTGTACTGGTATCTTTGTGGTTTGTCTAGCACCAAAGAGGCCTCCAGAACCCTTTCCAGAATCTTGCAGCACCTGTCCAGAAGCTCTACTGACTTTGTAACTATAGCAGCAACTGACTGGGAGGTGGACTGCATGGCTCTTTTACAGAAGGGCGGGTTTAATGCGGGGTTTTAATAAAAAAAAAATTAAAAATGTTCCCTGTGTTATCCTGCAGCTTTAGGTGCCTAACAAGTGGAAATAAGCTTTTCAGTGCTTTTATAAATGTGCTAGTTCAGTTATAATTCCACATGGTTATGTGCTTTGCATAATTTTGAGAACCTGTTGCCAGGGATCTGGATTCCAGGCTCAGTTTGTCAGGCTTTATTACTCGGCAGTAACTGGAATTTCATCAGAGGCTGTCGAGTTGAAGAAGCACTACATTTTTTTTAAAGAGTGGAAATTGTTTAAATTAGGATTTTTTTCTCCCATTTCTGGTTAACTCTGTATGAATTCCTTTTTTAATAGTTAAATGAAAAATGAGTCTAAAATCCTGGTTTGGCAGTTTAGAGCCAAAGAAAATCCTTTCATTGCAGACTGATTATTGTCTGTGCAATCTGTGATTGAAATATCATTTATTTAAGGAACAAATCATGCATAATGTGCCAGGATAGGGCCAAAAGTTTGATGGTTTGAACCATGTCCAAATTTTAAAATAAAGTTTACGTGCTGCTGAGATCTCATAAGCTAGGAGGTCAAAGACTGTAGGTTCATTGGAGAGCCCCTGAGTATGTCTCCCCAGTGAGTCCAGGGTTGCATACAAACTCCTTATTTTAAATGTTCCTTATCAGTGTTAACATAGCCATTGGTGTAAATGGTGGCTTCTGCTCCACTTTATGACCCAAGCTTGGAACATCCTTTTAAAAATGATCAATTTACAAGGTATTAATGCAAAAAGGCAAATTTTACTTGAACTTCAATTTTATTCTGTACTGGGTTGTATATATGAAGTGTCTCACGTTTGAATTTGGTTGACTTGAGATTGATCATGTGCAAGTTTATGTACAATAAATTATGTATTTTTTTTCTTTGTCCTTGAATAATCTGAACCAGCAAATTTATCAGACTTCTGCTTAAATGGGTCCCTGTCATTCTGCTAGGTGTGATTTCAGACTGTGCACTCAGCACATGCATTTGAACCTCTGGTGCCGATGAGAGGGAACCTGAGTGTCAATCAGTCGATTCTGTCACAGGTGGAGCCACTAGCTACCGAATGCTGCTCAGTCCCAGTCTTACTCGGCCAATCGAGTTATCGAGCATCACGTTGGGCAGCGTTTGCATTCGTCACTGAAGGGCAAAGTTAACATGAAAAATCAATGTAGATCCGTGTTTGGAAGCACAGAGGAAAGCTTTACCAGATATGCGAGAGTAGCAGGACCTCAGCAGGGAGGAGACTGGGAAACTGGAATCGAGCACAAGCTGGGGGCCTCCGTCACAGAAGCGAATCAGATTGTACTTAATGAATGGGAGCCGCCTTTCTTCAGCTGAATCTCACTGTAGGAAGCTTGCTCCTTGCAGCCTGTAATATGATTTCACCTTGGATATGAGCCCCTTTAAGATCAGACTGTAAATAACATTTGCCTCAATGCATGAGAAATGCAAGGAAAACACTACTGTAAAGATATGAATTATTTTAATACATTGTTCAAATAAATTTAAATTTATAAATTTGTGGCATCTTTCAATATATGGTTTGATCTGTGCTTTTAGTGCTGGACAGTCAATACAATGGAAGTAGTAGGGCAGTTCCTTTGGGCTATATAAATACATTACAGCTGTTTTTTGTTGGTTTTGCTTTGCTGAGAGACCAGCCATACCATTGGACAGAACCAACTGGAGACTGTGAACAAGTGTCCATGTTTAGCAAAGCAGACCAGAGCAGTCATTTAGGTGTATGCATTTTATGGACTGTGAGACTGTGTGTTCACTGTGAGTGTGTGTGTGTGTGTGTGTGTGTGTGTGTGTGTGTGTCAGAGATGTGATTACCCCGCGAAGTGATAAAATGTACCCCGCAATGTGGTGATAACCTGTTTATTGATTTTTTTTTTTTCAGGTCCCCACAAAGATCTGTGAATGCAGTCAAAAAACTAAAAAGTCTCATTTTGTTTGGTTACTTAAGGTTAGGGATGGGTAGGAGTTAAGGTTGTCATAATCTTACTGCAAATTTTTATCCACTGTACAATAGCCAAACCATTTAGACATTAGCAGCCTTCTCGGATCAGACGTATCCCAATTACAGCTGTATATGTTATCATAAGAGAACTGTACTACTTAAGCCTAATCAGGCATGCGGGCAGTGGCATGTGAGAACAATCAGTGCTCTTGCTCCTGATTTGCCTGTATTGTGATTTTCTGCATTTGAATCCTGTTTTTTTTTGTTTCTTTTTTCAATCATCTTTATATGAATGCAAATAAAATGTGGAAGTACCCTGTAGAGCACCAGCACCTACCAGATAATAGTAATGCTCTGTAGGGAATAATGTGTCTGCCTATGTGTGATATTCATTAAGGGGTTATTAACTGATACCGACTTCTCCACTAGGATATGGAAAACTGCTATGCTTTAGGGACATTAATATATTTTTAAATTTCTGGAAATACTGACCTGCGGAATTTAAATGTGATCAATTTTGTTGCGTTTCATTCATTTATTTTTTTTAACGGACGTCTTCTGAACTTCTACCACCTATAGTATTTACATGACCTGCTTCATAAAACAGGTGAAGAGCAAAGAAAACCTTTTGCATTTAGATAGACAATCGAAGTGTTATTGGGTTCTTACTGTAACATTGAAGTAAAATGAATATGCATTTTTTATTGATATTTTCCATTCACGTTTCAACGGAAGATGACCGGTGGGCTCAGCCTTCATTTTGAACATTTTGAAGTATGCAAAGTGTCCATAATTGTTGGCGCTTATTTCCTCCCTTGTGAATTTAGCATAAACATTAAAGCAGACCATGCATTATTAACCTGCTATAGTTAATGAAGGGATAGTACAGTCCTTCTACAGAGGAGTTAAATTGTTGGAATGCGACATCAAATGACCTGAGCTGCAGTCAGACTACAAGGTACAGGCTATAGTCACCTCTGCAGTCTTTTTAGTTGGCTTTGCATTTTTTTTCCTACAGAATTTACTGGCACATGACAACTAGCTTTAAATCTCCATACTTGATGATGAATCAACCTCTAATTTAAGATGTCTTCAGCTTTAAAGTCTCCAGTGCCTGTTGAAGATTAGGGATGTAACTATTAGTAGGATAAATGGCTTATTAGGGTTTGTCCCAAAGTCTGCACCCACTCTGCTTGATGCCCTTTATAGATAAAGCCTATGCTTGTCAGTAAAGGTATTTTACAGCCCCCACAAGCTGTCCATCAACACCTACAAGATGAACGTATTAGTCAGCCGGATGGCTTACTCAGTGATTCTTTGTTGTGTCAAACATTGTTTTAAAGCCAGTGTTTATGGCGTCTTGCCAGAGAAGGTCCACATTGCGGCAGCTGATTGTTGCTTTTGTAGCCCATGTTGTTAAAGCCCTTCAAACGCGCAGAGCTGCTGAGGGTTTCATCCCACAGCTTCTCGAGCCTGAGCTTGACACAAAGCTAATGTGGGTGTCACCTTGGCTATCAGGTCCCTGTTTGTCCAAATCACCCTTGTGAGGCAGTACGTGGTCCTGCAGTACCAACTGCGGAGACACGCGAAGCCTGAGGAGGGCTGGGGATGATCCTTAATTTGTGTCACCCCCTCCCCACAAGTCCTTGTTTGTAACTGTTTGAGACCCTTTTTGAAGCAAAACAGTACGTTATTATAGTTAAGTTAAGTCCTGCTTGCTCTGAACTGTTCTGGGAATCAAAATCAAGGCCTTTTCTCCAGGTAGAGACAGTTCATTGGTTTGATGTGTATTAGTCATGCAGCATCTTGTATGCTCTGTGTATACACAAGACAACTGAACAGGCTTTGCAAGCGCAGAGAAACACCTGCTACAAAACCTACTTTTTCAAAATCCTGTTGTGTAACACATTTTATACTCCTATAAAAAGTATTACCTTTGGCTCATTATTTTCACATGTATTAAGCTGTCAAACCACAGAACTCTTAATAGTACTCCCTTTTTAAAAGTTATAATTACTTCTGCCGGGCACCACATTAATCTAATTTTACTCGGCACATAATTATCCAGCTTTTTGCAGCTTTGATATTTGTAGCATTGCTGTAAAGAAACGGGTCTGTTCTTTGATGGTGATGGTGAACCTGGAGCCCACCCTGGGAGGCACAGGGCAAAAGCAGGGGAATCGGGTGCTATTCCATTGCAGGACACACTTCAGGGAGAATTTGCCCTTCACAGAACTGGGGATGGACATCTCATCTGGGAGGTGTGAGGCAGCAGTACTGCCCACTAAGCCATCATACTGCCCACACAGCAATATCAGTTTTCTGTCACATTGTGTCTAGTATGATTCTCTTATGCCCATCATGTGTCTTGGGTATTTCTCATGGGGCGTTGATGAACGGTTTAATGTTCAGTGTTGGGCTGGTACAAAAAAAAAATAACTGGATGAAAGACAGTCCCTGTACTATAGTTAGCTAACTAGAGACAAACTGCTTCGGTTTATGTTTGTTGTTCGTGTTTTATAGGCGAAGCACACAGTCCCCCTGATTATCCAGTGCAGTTGGATTCGAAATGAATATGGGCAGGGAGAACATTGACCAAACCCTTGAGAAATATGGCAGCTGTAGTTATGTTCTGCTTTTGTTGCATTTATGAGAGTCTGACCTCATTTGAGGGGGGGCGACACCATATGTTGTTTATACTGAGTGGGAAAGGAAACCTAATAGTCACATAGTGCTTTTCGTTGTTTCATTAATATAGGAGCTAATGGAGATTTGGGCAAGCATGAACCCTATAACACTGTACACTTTGCCGAGTCGTCTCCTCCATATTCATAGGAGGCTCACTGGACTCGTTAATTTGTCATCGTTGAATGTGTCCCTCTGTTTCTGATTGTTTATGCGTGTGGACGCGGGTCCTGTTAACACTGCACCTAAATAAAACGTCTGCTTCAAAATAGGGTGACTTAAATACCTGCGACTTTCTGTCGTGGTCTGCGTGTCGTGACTCCGCCGGATGCTGCTCATTGCCGTGTGCGCCCACACGTATTTTCCACGACGGTTATCAGTTGGGCTGTTTTTGCGCTATCGCTTTTTGAGAAGACCTGGAAAACACTGGGGTTGTCGTTTTGCTGTGGCTGGGCCCCTAGTCTTGTGTTAGGATTTTGTTTTACTTTTTGTATACTTATTGGCGTTGATTATCAGTCCTTGAGTTATGCTTTAAGGGGGCTATAAATTTGATGTCCTAACAATGATAATGATGAAAATGAGCCATTGATGGACTTGTGCTGTCGGTGGGCTGGTAGATGGAGCACTGAGCTGCTGTGCCGTGTGAAAAAAAAAATTCATAATAGTTTTATTCTAAGAGATACCAAGACAAAGCCTCTTAAATCTTTTTGTTTGTTTTTTTTATAGGAAATTGACCATGTGTACAACTAGAAATTATAAACTAATAGAGCTACAATACTTCCACGCAGCTGAAAGTTGCACCAGATATTATACAGCATAAGAGTAACGGTTCCCAGGGAGTCTAGCGGCATGCCAGTGGAAGATGAGTTCGGCAAGCGATCTTTAACACCGCAGTGTGTTCTTGGCCTCACCTGACGCTTTGCTGTTCTCTTGGCCAGGTGGCTCCGCTGGCCTTCTGGCTGAGATTTCACCCTGAGCATGTGTGTGTGGGCGCGTGTTCATGGAGGTACTCGCCTCCTGTGTGGTATTCCACCCTCGGAGCACCGTCAGCAGGCTGCGTCTGCTCGAGCCTCCTCAGCGAATGAATCGCGTCCTCCCGCCCCATCGCATCTGTTGACAGAATGCTGCCCCCGCCTCGCCTTTTCTGTTGAATTTTGGCAGGGGGACATCAGCTGTGGCTGGGTTTTACCGGTTTCTCTGGGCTTGGGGACAAATTGATTTCTCGGACATTTGCCCAGCATGTGGCTGATGCTGATAATACCCATCAGGCTGGCTTGGCGCCGTCAAAAGCCCGCTGACGCAGGGAGACGTTACAGGTTCTCAGGCGTGTGACCCTGGACCTACGTGATGCTGCCCTACAAAACAGAAGTTTTTAGTTTTTATCCCTAAGCAGACACTAAGCTAATATTTGTAAAGTAACACCTTTGGTTTGTTGTAATTATGGTTTAACTGATGCATTTTAATAATGTTCCCTGAGGGTCTGACTTTTGAACAGGTCTGTTATATCAGTGTTAAGCTGTGAACAGGTAATACCCAGCTGTGGCAGGGAGCGCAGAATGACTCACCGTGTCTCTGATGCATAAACAGTGTCACCGAAGTGCTGGACGGCGTGTAGAAAACGTAAGCCCCAGTGTGGGACCAGCCAGCTCGCTTTCTGCTAAATCTGTACGTGTTCGTTTTGGCCAGCGGGGAACACAAAGTGCAGGAGGGTCACATGGTACGTATGCGAGGCTGCGGAAAACTGCTATCGTGGCCACTGTTCCCACCGCTGTCACTCCACATAAGACCTCTTTGATTTCAGTGATTAGTCGTTAGTGAAAGAGTTGGAGGCATTAGGGTCCTGCTGTAAATGGTCATTTTATAGGGAACCTCATTCTAACTTTAGTGCAGCTGAGGGAGGGAAAAAGGCTACATATAGCATTATGATGCTAATTGTACTGGAGAGAACAGCAGAAAGGGAAGAACTGTTGTCCCGGGTTTCTATAACCCTTAGCTGTCCACTTAGTGTGCCAAACGCTTGTGGTTTTTGAAGCTTTGGCCCCATTGCTTTTGCATTGTTGTTCTATATTAAAAGACAGAGTAGTCTTGAAAGTAATAATGTGAACACATCAGGCATAATCATCCAGCTGGATTTAATTGGACAGAGACACAGGGTAGCATCAGTAAGCGGGGTAATAAGATGGCACTGTGGCTGCTGTCTCTTTGTGTCCAATGAATTCAAGTGAGATCATTTCTGTGTGCAGTAGCCGTGCTGTTTTATTCATTATGTATAGCATAAAAACATTAATGCAGCCTACTGAAATCCTGAAGGAGGGAAGTACAGTGGTACCTCATTTCTCGAACTCATTAGAACTCGAATTTCTTAAGTGGAACCAACCAGTTTGGAAAAAAAAAAACCAAGAACTCGATCTGTATCAGAAGTCAAACCGTGATCGCCGACCTAAGAACTTGTACGCGCGGGGAAATGAGTCACGTGGCACGCCTCTCATGGGGAACAAAGGGTAAAGCTTCAGCCTCGCATTCACATTTAGGCAATGATAGACAGTAACAGTAATTATTGTATTAAAAAACACATTTAAGAATAAAGATTTCTTATTAATTTTAATATTAATAATAAACCATTAATACATTTAATTATAATAATATTGTCGTGCCCAGCGGGGACGGATCGGAGACAAAGGCGCAGACGTCAGGGTATCGGGGAATACGAAGTTTAATTACAGGTAAGGCAGGCAAAACGCAGAAGGACAATACAATGACCGGACTGGGGAAACAAACTGAAACTCGGACTAATGCAGATTAAATACAGGGGACTAATGACGACAACCAGAAACAGCTGATCACAAGGGGATTCCACACGGGGTTAACGAGGGGGCGTGGCACACGGAAGGAGCGGACGATCGGGGATTTTTTTTTTTAACTTTACACATTGTTTGGGTACATTTATTTTCTTATTTTAAAAAATACTGTTATGATAAATGTGCTTAGATGTAGTACACTGTATGCTTTTCTTGTTTTGTCCGGTTCATTTTGTGTTTAAATGCAAAAAAAAAACATATTTCGGTGTAATTTTTTTGGGGCCGGGAACCAATTAATTGGTTTTCCATTATTCATTATGGGGAAAATTCGATCAGAATTCGAGCTGTTTAGGATTCGATCCGGAGTTCTGAACGGATTAATTTCGAGTTCTGAGGTACCACTGTACTTGCCAGTGATATTTAATAAAGGAAAAAGTCGTCAATAATTCTTTAATGAACTCCATGCCTTTCAAGGCTACACTTGTATTGCACACGTACATCGTGTTGAGTGAACTTGATTAACTTAATGACGTTGTGTTAAACGGCGGCCATTTCACCCTTTTGACAGTGAGGACATTTGGTCGTTTGAATATTGTTCGTTTTTTTTTTGCTGTTATTATAGATGAAATATCTGCTGGTTTACTTTTGGGCCAATCACATGTTTTCATTTGTCTTTGGGTCCCTGTATGTTCAGTCAAATGGAGGGACACTTAAAGGCAGCAGAGTGACGCACTGTGCTTTAAATGGTGTTCTGTTTTGGGGAGCAGTGGTATTAAGTTTACTGCATGATTACATCGTATTCCTTTTGCCTTATAACTCAGTTTTGAGTAAATATACTGCCAGCTTGCTGTCTAAAATAGATCTGTAAATGTATAAAAAATAATTTCATTAGACCTTAGTGGAAAATGCACTTGACAGTTTCCTTTGTATGTGGGAAATGGTAGGAAGAGTGAAAAACATAGCATTTCTCAATTTTTGTTATTGTTTGTCAGTTTGTTCATAATGTCCATGTTTCATATGTTCACTTAAACTACTAATAGCATTCTGATTTATGGCAATATTGCCACTGGAAATTAAACTGCCAACACCTGTCTGTGATATGCCGAAAAATGACAGGAAAGTCCTTTTATTCATTAAGAAAAGTTAAGTTGGGTGGATTCCTAATGCAGGAAATAAGATGGACGTCGCATGTAATCAATAAATGATTGCATGTGAAATTCTCCTTTTGATTAACACTGAAAGACTCATATGAATGTCCTGTTTAATGTAACAAACCACTCTTAGAATCATACTGATGATTTGTATTTCATTCTGGTTGTGTGGTATGTGAGAATAATGTTAAATGTCTCTTCTGAAAGTTACCATATTAGAATCGGCAAAGAGGAAAAACCTCAGTTTCTCAATTGAAATAATTTTGCTATTCTTTTTCATGATGAAGTCATGTATTTTGCTGATGACTTTCCTTACTCTGCTAATGGCTAAATAATTGTGGCTTGATTGCTTCTGTTCAGAGCATTAACTGGTCCAATTCATCAGTGGTAGTCTTTCTCCTGGGCTTGACTGATGAAGGCTGCATTGTGAGCAAAGGTCATGTCCATCAATTCCTTTACCGGCAGTGAACTGCTGCCAAAGCTGCCTCTCTCTCCTTCAGTTGGACACTGCACATTTTCTCATGGCTTTGACCTGGCCCTGTATATCTGAAAAATATATTTAATGTAGTGTTTATTGGTAATAATAGGTTTTCCTTGTTATGGTCAGCCACTCTGTCAGCCTGGTGGCATTTCCAAGCAGGTAGATATACGTTTCTATCAGGAAAGCGGAAGCCAGCCAGAAACCCTAACAGAGAAAGGTGACCCTCGTCAATCCCGCCATAGGGGGAGAACCTCAGCAGCGAGTATTCCTGCTTGCGATCGGCGACACTCGAGGGCCTTTGCGGTGCCTCGTGCCGTCTGGGGGTGCAGATAGGCTGCTCCCAATAGGCTGCCATGAAGTGGGGGCTGTGCAGGTACACAACATCCTGAGACAGCGGCTGGTGAGGAGGCTGTGCCTTTCTCTTTCACGGAGCTTTGCCGACCCGTGCAGTAGCAGGTAATTAAACCTTTTGGAGGAGTTAGGGAACTGAAATTTCTGCATCCTGTGTTTGTGCCTTTGGTTCTTAGGGTTCTTTTTCTTAATTGTATTAGCAGTGTGGACATTTTGGTGAAATGGATCAGGTTGGCTGTGTATGAGGTAGGATTTTTAGCCAGGCACTTTAAATTCTGTATCTGCTGCTACAGCTGTGATGGAGTCCATATGGTGCTCTGTATTGGTCAGAGAAAGGCCTTAGTAAACATACATTCACCTGCTGAAAATGTGTCTGCCAAGAGACATCATGGAGGGGGGGGTTGTCTCACAGATCATTAAGATTTCATCATCTTTTTAGGAGGGAGAGCATTTACTGTTATTCAGATACCCACCATAATGGCCACATTGAATGGTTAAATTTGATAAGCTCTATATGATGATAAATCCAAGTTGTGTTCAGACAGGCCAAAATAATTTAGTTTTTCCCTGATAAACATGAACATGAAGCATGGAAGCCTCGGAAGTACTGGGATATTTCTTTCTGTGGAAGCAAGATAGATCTACTGTATATGAGTTGATGCTGCGATAGCAACTATTTACCGAGTCATTATATTGAACCATTTTAGTTAAGGGCTTTGCTCTGGAGCCCGATTGTGACATCACTCTGCTGACAGTGGAATCTGAATGTGCGATCACAGGCACTGCATCCTCACCCGCTGAGCCACACGCCATCCTTACAGTTGTGTGTCAAGTCATTCATTCATTAGTTATTTTACTAAATGAATTAAATGTATTTGAGTATGACAGTAAAATGGACATTTCTTAGGCTTTCTTATATTGTCCCGATTTTCTGTCACATGGATTTGAATGGAGTTTTGGAGTTCATCTTAGTGTAAACTTTTTAGCACAGGGTTATTCAAATCACAGTCCTCGAGGTCCGAGCACTGCTGGTTTTCCAGCCTTCCTTTACCTGTCAGTCAGGTGTGAAGCCTCTGACCAATCAGAATCAGTAATTATTAAACTACCTGGGAGAACTGAAAACAAGGCCTGGATTTGGAATCGAGGTCCAGATTTGAGGAACCCTGTTTTAGCATGTGTGGAAAAATGTAGAAATGCCAGTACTCCCTTGGCACCCTTTATTTAATGTGACAGCTTGATTTACTTATATTCAGCAAATATACCACTTGTGTAGATGGGTGATTGCTCGTGATTTTGTTTGTTTGATATCGGTAATGGTTCTTGGCGGGGATGGATCCACGTTTTTTCCAGTTCTGATCTGATTCCGAAACACAACTGCCGATACAGATTTAAATACAAGAGCTCTTTTTACTTTAATATAATAAATATATTCAATATTTATACTTGAAAAATATGAATTATATATAAACAAGTAGTTATTATGCAGATAAACAAAATCTTTAATTAGGCTACTAGAAACATACGTAACATACTATCCCTCCTTGTTTGTACGTCTTGTTTTAAGTCTTTTTTGAGACATTTGCAGTTCAATTTCAGTATCATCCAAGCGAGGGCACGCAAGCGGCGAATGATTAAAATGCCCCACAATAAGGTTACAGCAGGTGGAAGTCACTGCGCTCACAGTGTCAGCATTAATGTTCAGTTTGGATGTTGCAAAAACACACTTAAAATTGGAAAGAGCTGTTGTGCGATTGATTGTTCAAATAGATTTAATGGGAAATCTGAGCTTTTTACTGACTGCCAAAATCTAAAGTATCGAATGTAGATCGGTCGCATATGGCTGATACCTGATCCATCAAATAGGCCTGGTTTGGTGCCGATACCGATCTGAATATCGGATCGGTGCATCTCTAGTTCTTGGTATTTTGGTTTGGGGTTCTGGCTTCACTGGAGGCTCGTGACTTCATGGACATGTCATCAGCATGAGATTAAGGCAACTGTTTCATACATTTTGAAATTCCTCTGCAGGACATTTGGGGTACTGTTAAAATTTGCTGAATGATTGTATTTTTTCCATTTCTTTGTAATTACATTGGTTCTTGCTGAATTTGTACTGTTTTAATAAGTATATTTTTGGTTCAGCAGCTTGGAAGCCATAAATGATTAATTCTACAGAAGTTATTGCAGAGATAATGACCATTAACTGCATCACCCATTTGTTCTCTAACTGCTTAGACTTATGCTGAAACTTTCCCACAATGATACACAAACTTTTGGTTTTGTTGCAGTACTTGGTGATAATTCAGGCTTGCCTTTCTCTTCTCAGCTTAGCGTTCAACATACACCCCTGTGTGGGTTTTGTTGACCATAGATTTAAAACATTAATGAGAAAGGCAGCCATTGTTTATAACGTGTTTGCTTAAGAGTGCGGACTTGACTGGTCTCCTGTTTTGGCCTAGTGCTGGATTATTTGGGGTTTAGCAAGACTCATTGCTGGGCAAACACAAGCCGCGCAATGCAGTGGTGAGTTAAATTATCACATTTTTGTGACCTCAGCAAGTCCTGGACCTCTAACCCAGAAGCCACTCTGGATACAGTATAGGCAGGGACATCTGTCCAGCTCTCGGGGGACTTTGGGCCAGAATTCCCTGCTGTTCAAGCCAAATCAGGTGTTGACTTCAGAGAAGGCCTTCTTGGCGGACATCATTTCCTCATCGTTTCCACTGTCACGTTGATCTACCCACAGAGGGCCAACCATTTACCAGCTGCCCGGTGACATGGGGCCTGGAGGGTGACGGACCAAAGCAGCTGGAATCCCAATACTATCTGCTTTCTGTCAGGGACCGTTCGAAGATAAGCTCTCTGTCTGTGATGTCACTTCTAATTATGAACTAAATCAGTACTGAGCCAAAGAAAATAGGCTTCAAATCAGCTTTTTGGGGCTGTACTTTATGCTTAAGAAGACAATCTGCAAATATAGTAGTATTTAACAAGAGGCCTTTTTCTTTCTGTGTTTTATCTCTTCTTTGACATTTTTGTTGTGCTATGTCACAAGTGTGAACTCAAGGGAAAATGAAGTGTGGTCACACACTATTTATGTCTGGGCTGTGTTTTGACAATTGTGCGCTAATTAACTTTTTTTCTCTTCTCCGCCGGGTTTGTTTGTTACTTCTACTTTCAGAACTTGTGGAGGCAGTGACTGCACAGTATGTATTAGTGATGGAATAGGAAATAGGTTTCATTTTATAGATGCTGTTAAGGGGCTGCTGCTGAACTTGAATCTTACTGATGTTGCCATCCCCTGTGCTGGGAGCGCTTTGGATCAATGGCTGCTCTTTGTTAAACCCTATTGCTCTCATTAGTCATGTTCTAGCCAATTGCTCCATGCTGACCCTGAAAGAAGAGATGCCTTTTTGGGCTCTAATACCCCACACTTGGTCTCTGTGGCCCTGCACCTCACCCACCATGTGGAAGGATGCTTTTCTAGAGACTACTGACAGACAGATCGAGGACAGGGCTCCATCTGCCCACAAGTGACAGAAGCGGCCCCCGTCACTCAGGATTTTTGAACGGGGGGGGGGGGCACAGACAATGGGTGTTTTGTGTGCATGTGGGGCTGGTGAACTTCTGATACAGATTGATTCTGGCAATAATTCCAGGGTCATCTAAGTGTGCCTCATCTTCAGTGGTCTCAGTGTGTGCGCGAATGTGGGAGTTTTACGATGTGTATGTCTTGTATCCCTGAGGAAATTAAATTAGCAGTGAGCACATAAAAAAGCAAAGATGGCACCGTGTGGCCCTCTGGCCTCGTGGGTGAAATGCTGAGTCAGATACTCTCCAGCCAGGCTGGCGATGACTGCCCCCCGCCCCCCATTACCCTTAATCACGGGCATACAGACTCTAGTTGAGTCATGGTCTTTGATGGATGGGCACGCTCATATCTGATTCCCTGCTCCGCAGTGACGCCGTTGTCAAACTTCCACAGGAAGTTGTGCTGTTCTCACTGGACGACGAGACACCTGAGGTATTAATATGTTACAGAAGGAAGCTGAAAGTTATTGGTTCATACTCTGTTATTAGACCCTTGGTGGGCAGAGTTTCCTGTAGAGACATGTGCATGGTACAGAGTATCGGTTGTCTGTTATTTGGACGGGCTGATCCTGCACTAGGCGGCTCTTTGGATTGTCTGCTTTCGTGGATTAGTCCCATTCTCTTCACCAGCTTGCCTGTGCGTCGGAACAAAGACCACGTGGCTGGCACTGTGTCTTGTGAATTCAGTCCAAACCCTGCTTGCAGAGCCTCCCCGTTCAATCAGTCTGTCTATCTTTATTTGTAAGCACAGTGCCGCAGTGGTAGCACTCTTGTTCTATGTGTGTTACAGCTGCTACTAAGCCTATTAATCTATCGACTATTATATGGATTGGTCGATTTAATCTAAATGATTAATTTTCCTCCACATGATCAAATTGACTGCTTTGTTTAAGTCAATTTTATTTTGACAACAACAAATTGTATGTTATAGCCGGGCTTTTGATAATATACGCTGGATTTTCCGCACCATATGGACGTTACATACACCCACGATTCAATAAGCAGATTAATAGTACGCCTAACATATTAACGAGAGGCGTATCGTGAAGCCCAAATATTGGTAATCTGTAAAAGTCTGGCATATCATTATGCTGATTAAGTTAGCGGAGCACGTTGGTGGTGTGGCATTAATCGCAAGGTTTAGAAAGTGCTTTATAGACATTTTAAAAGAAGATTAAAGCACAAGAAAATAAGCATAAAAGAGAGATGTGCAGAAAATGAATGGAAAAAAATTATTATCATAGGTTATATTCAGTGGTGAAAATCAACCTAGTTTTGAATGTACTAAGACATTCAGTAGCTCTGAGGTTTTCTGGGAGAGAGTTTGGGATCATAATGAGTAAAAGCTACTACCTCCTCCGTCCTCAGTCAGGTTTTAGGAATAACCAGTAAATTTCTGTTGGATGATCTGAGCTCTGCCTGTGAGATACCATGCAATCATGTCATTGAGGTAGGGCAGAACAATACCATATAAACTTAAAAATTAGTAAAAGAACATTAAAATCAACCCTGAAAGCAACAGGAAGCCAGTGAAGGGATTTAAGAGTAAGTGTGATATGATCTCTGCAACTAGTGCATGTTAACACTCCGGTAGTGGCAATCTGAACATTTTTAATAGATTTTGTAGGTACAGAAACCAGGAGTGTTTTATATTAGTCTATTCCAGTGTTTCCTTACCCAGTCCTCGGGGAACCCCGGGCAGTCCACATTTTTGCTTCCTCTCAGCTCCCAGTACAGCTGTAACAGGTATTCGATGTTCCCGATTGGCTGGGAGCTCGAAGGGTGCAAAAACGTGAACTGTCTAGGGTTCCCCGAGGACTGGGTTGGGAAACAGGGCTCTGTTCAACTTGAAACACGTATTAGGTTTTCACATCGTAGCGTACCCTGGACTTTAGTGATATTTCAGAGGTGATACTATGCAGTTTTGTGGGCATTGCTGGAATGGCTGTTGAAACACACAGAGCATCTTCATACCACCTGAAGAAATGATGAAACTTTGGCTCTTGGTAGTCATGGCATCGCTGCTGTGGTCATTCAGATGTTCATTAGTGTTTAACAAATTGCGTAATGCTTTTGTGTAATTTAGTCTTGCATTTACAGATTAATTATTATAGGCTTTGCGGCCTAAGGAACTATCTGTAACCTCAGTAATATACTCTGATAAGCCTCAAAGAAAGTTTGCTTTTTTTTTTTTTTTTTTTGCTGGTTTCACACTTTAGGAGTTTACTAGTCAGAATGGCCTTTGGCATTCCGGCTTATTCTGCAGTGGATTTCAATGTTCTTTGCGTGGGAGGGGTGCTGTGAACAGCTGGGTCCTGTGGGGGTAACGATGTAGCCAGTAGAAGATGATGGTTGTTTTTCAGGTGGAAGGAAGTTATTAATTGGAAATGGTAATTAGGTCAGCAAGGAAAAGAGAGTTTTTAGTACTGATAAGAGGAACAGTGATTCCAAAACCAAAAGATCTCATGCCTAGAGGGAACATCAGGGGGTGCAGAATTCAAATGAGGGGTGGGGGGGCTGTTGACAAGTTTTCAAGGGTTTTCTCAGGTAAGCAAATCAAAATGGTTGATGGCATTAAAACAAGGTGCACAATGACAGGCCAGCAAACTTCTCATCTAAGCAGAGTTGCGTAGGCTATAGGGCTGAGAGCTCTCTGGAGGGGAAGCCCGTCTCACAACCACATGGTCGGGGGACAGTGAGATCCATAAACGTCCATTAGCTTCCATTGATCATCATTAGTAAACTGTAGGAAATCCATAAATATTAAAAAGCATAATAGTGGAACTTAGCCATTTACAATGGAGGGTATGAATCATAAGTAATTATGGCACAAGTTGTCACTGGAGCCAGTCATGGCTGAGAGCAGGATTTGAAAAGTGCTCTTTAAATATCATTAATAGATGGCAGTCAATGGATCTTTTTAGTTTGTATTAACCTTGTACTTCTTGATTTATAATCATTTATTTAATTCTTGCTTTTGTCTAATATTTCCTAATATGGTTCCCTGACATGGTGCTAAAGAAATGGCATTCTGGAGCTGGAATGACTGAGGCAATGTATGATGAAATGGCCCGTTTGAACATCGCAGCACCTTCCCTTGGAGAGAGTAAGAGGAGTACGGGACGTAGAGGGAAGAGAGCGAGCAGCAGAAAGGGACAGCCGCTTTTATGCGTGTTTGAAGTCTGAGAGACCAAAGGGCTATTGACGATACCGAGTGCATTACTCCCTGTCTCGTACAGTGAGGCTGCATTTAGAGAGTCCTTGTATTTCACCCAACAAAACCCATTCATTCCAGTGTAATAGGGGCTTGAGACAATGCAGAACCAATATTCATTTTGCTCTGTGACTTGCTTTTTTTCCCTGCATAGTTATTCATTCTTGAGGCACCATGTAATTCTCACCTTTCCCTGTGGTTTTATCAAATTCTGTGCGAGTTCCCCTATTCTTTTTGTGTTCCTCTGTGAGCTCTCTTTTGTGCCTCGACTCTGCCTTGGCTTCCCACAGCCTATCAGTGGATGGTTTCTGGAAGCTTGACTGTGTCCCAATAGACCCTGATAGACCGTGATTTGACTGAACAGGTCCAGCTCTGTCAGCCATAATTTACATGGATCAACCTTGATTAAGATTCACTGGAGGCAGTCGCAAGCCTTTTCACCTCAGTCTGTCACTCACGCACTATATGTTAATCATTATTTTTGAAGAAGCCCTCCAATTACATTTCAATGGAAAAAAAATCACCTGCCTACTGTCAAGCCGAGCTACTTAGCTGAATGAAAGCTTTGGGGTCTTGATTTTTTTTTTCATGCTAAAACTCAGGTGGTGAGGTGCTGAAATGAGCAAGGAAGTTAATCTTAGCACACTTGTCACCAAGATAGATTTTATAAGTACACTCGACCTTAACAGGATGATCTAGGAATGCATAAAACTGTTTGGGGTATGGCATTGGAGAGCAGTTAAAGACTTATTTGCAAGCATCGTTTAGCATCTGCATGTACTGTTGTTTTTTTTTTCCTTCTTTTCTTTTCTTCCCTGCGCAATTAGTCAACATGAGTGCACCAGGGCCATGCTCTCTGAGGTATGTAGGGTGAAAGCAGCTGGCTGTGTCTCTACCACCCAATGTCCGTGGCTCTGGACTAGACTGAGTGGTAATTAGAGACCCAGTGAGGGGCTGAGGTGAGGCACCGCAAAAGAGGAGGTGAACTTGCACACTCACTTTGTAGATCAGGACACATATCCAGGGCCTTGATCTAGCCATTGCTGAACCTTTATGCAAACAGGGTGATTCGTCTTATGCATTAGCTTAAATTGCTTATGAAGAATACCTTGTTACTGCTTTAAAGGATACAGATAGCAAATGGTATAGTTTGCATGAATTGAAGGACATGTTTCGTTGTACGTATTCAGCCTTTTAAGGACCAGTCAGGAATTTCACCACTCTGTCTGTGATTTAATTAGCTCATTTATTCTGATTGTGTTTCAGTAGTGCCTAAATAATGGAATAAGACAGCCTTGTTTTGGGGGATTTGTACATTAGTTGTAAATTACATGATTTTGGTTGGGCAAATTTGCAGATAAGAATTTTTTGTTGCGTGTCGGTCAGGTGATTTCTCAGCGCCATCATTAGATGACGCATTAGTCGCAGTACGGTTCCCTGTGAACTTTTGGCAAGACGTTATCAAGGTACATCAACACAATATGTCAGCCTGAGGCAAGTCATGAAATTGTCGGCCACACAAAGTAACAGAAAGACCTAAACACCAAACATCAATGCCAGTATTAATTTATTGATGAAAACTAAGATGAAAAATACTTTAATAAATAAATAAATGCATTTAATGACGAAAGCTAAGATGGATGTTTTTAAAATCATTGGTGACAAAAAAATAAAGAAAACGAAAATGTTGCAGACAGACAACTGGACAATGAGTGATGTGACGCTCTTTGCATATTTCTATTACACATGACATGGTCCGGCAACAAATAGAGTATGAATGCAGTGGTGCAATTTTATAAACTTGTATGCACGCTTGTAATTGAATAACGCTAGTTTAGGCACATCAAGAAATCATTACATCAGGCAGAATCCTGCTTTACTCTTCTACTCTATTCTACCCTCCATTGGCATTAATGTCGATTTCTGCTTTTGCCCTGTTATCATACCCTGTGATCCAGGGCTGCCATCACGCACGCATCTGGAGTGACATTTGCACTTTCTGACTCTTACACAAGAAATCTTATGGCAAATCTATATTATTCCATTATAAACCTAAAATTAGCTATATCAAAAGGGGTAGTTTGCAAACCCAACAGTATATTTTCCAAGGTAATAAAACTCTTACATACATGTAATGTGTGCACAGATTTGTCTCATTAAAAATCTCACACCAGCCAGCTGACCAAAGTTGGCAACCCTGCCATGATCTGTTACTTTCTGTATTGGTCTATTAGTTGAATAAACCCTGTTTGTTTGCCCCATCTCCCGCTCCCATGTCCTTTGTCTCTTATTGCTTTATAATGTTTTTGAGTTTTTTTATGTGTATATAATATGAATGAAGATGTTAATATGCAGGTATATTGTTTGAGACTAAACTTTGGTTTTATTTATACTTCATTTAATGATAAAGTTCATATAAAGCCATTTTAGAATTGCAATGTTGCGCATTACAGCAGTTAAGTCTATGTCCTTAAAGGCTGCATGTTCAAACCTAATGGCATGCTATAATTACAGATGTTTCCTTCAGGAATCTAGAGTGGATTGAGGTAGACTAATCTGTGCGTGTCTACATGAATGTGAGACTACAACTAAACCTGTCCATTTCATTTGACTGCATGAACTGTAGATGTAGTCGAAAATCAGATGACTAAAACTAAGTTGCATTTTCGTCAAAGGAGTAAGGCCTTGTCCACACATACACGTGTATTTTTTAAAACGTAGCTTCTTCTATGCATTTTAAGTTTTCATCCACACGAAAACTGCGTTTTAAATCACTGAAAATGATGCTTTTGTAAAAAAAAAAACTGTCCAGTTTGAGGATTATCAGAAACTCCATTTTCAGTGTCAATGTGTAGACAGGGAAAACAGAGTTTTTGGCTTGCAACATCAAATTGTGCATTGTTGTCCACTTTTGTTTGACGTCAGAGTGTGCACTGTTCGCGGTTTACATTAGCTGTTTTTAGCCTGGCAGAACTAGTAATAAGGCTTCTGATTGGCCAACATGGCTTTACGGTTAGAGTTATCGCCCCCTGTTGGTTTGGCATGCTCTTGACAGCGCGTTGTAACGTTTTCATATGGACTTAGATTTTTTTTTTAATAATGGAGGAGGAAAAACACTGTTTAAAAATCCCTGTGTATGTTTGGACTTGGCCTAAGACTAAAACTAAATTAAAAAATGCTGTCAAAATTAACACTGATCAATACCCTACCTGAATAGCAGCAAATAGCACTAGCAATGTTCCACATTTAGTGGAGCCTTCCTAAAAGAGTAGAGGCTATTTTAGCAAGAAAGGGTGAACCAAATTCATATTTGTACGCTTGGTTTCCAGAATGAGATGTTGTACATACTGGTATCCACGTACTTTTACCTATATAGTGTACTCTGGATTTCGTAACTCCAATTTACAATAGCACAATCATCTTATCCATACATCAGAAGAACAACATTTGAGAGTATTTGGAGCACTGTTGTCTTACTGGTTGATTGTTTGATTTACTGGTGTGCAATTTGACGATATTAGATCGTGAACGATTAAGGTTGATCGTGGAGACATTTTAACTGAGAGATCATTAGCATTGCACTTTAGTTCACATTCACATATCACTTGCAGGTCAACAGCTCAAGCACACCTCCTGATGTTGTTTTTGTCCATTTCAACACACCAGTTAAATGGCAATAACAAACAGTAGGTATAGTGCCTTGGATTTCTTCGTCTCTTCCTTTCATGTCCTCCCCAAACATGCAACACATTCCCTATTTGGCGACACAGCGACATGGATGACATGGAGGAGTTGGTCTGTAAAAAGAATTCTGTAATATAGAACTTGTTTGCGCCATGTTGGTTTTGGAAAATCCAAACAACAGTTATTTGCAAGAATTGCAAAGGTAAGCTTCGCACGCTGGATGGCAACACAACAAACCTTATCTACCTCAAAAGAAAACACCAGAAAGAGTGTGATTTTATTTTGTTGCATTGCCTTTATAGAGCTATTAGTTGAGTTGTACTGTTCAGTAACTTTGCAAAATAGTCTTAAAAACCAACATGACAAAGAATCATAATAAGATCGTGGATCGTGATCCTGTCTGGAAAATTGTGATATATTTTTGCCATATCACCCTCCCCTAGTTTGATTCTGAGCGTAGCTCTGCGTTTGTAGTTTGCGCATTCTCCCTGTAATATGTCTGTTTTCTCTACATACTCCAGTTTCCTCCCAAAGTCAAAAAAGCATGTAGTACATCTACGTGGCATCTCCAAATGGTTATTCATGGACTGCGTGCTTCAGGTTGGAAATTACAGATACCTCAGATGATCAAAGACGCACACTGCTCACTGAATCATTTTAATAGTTAAATGCAGGCTCAAGTCACCCAAGGGGTCTAATGCTTTGCTACTCAAAGAAGGTGTTTAACCTAAATTGCAGAATTATCCATCTGTACATATAAATTTCATTTTAAAGTATAATTTTTGGTTGGTTCTGGGTATAACAATATAAAGATGTAAAAAAAGTAATGAGCTGTCTTCTGGATAATTATCGCAGCTTCTTTCCTGTTTCACATCTCCAGTCCTTTGTCCCTCTGTGAAATGCAGAGTTTGCATTATATATATGCCAAATTCCAGTAAACCTTTTTTTTTTTTTTTTTTTTTTTTTATTGTAGCTTCAGCAGTATTCACCATTTTGCTGAGTAGATAAAAATCCCCTTTCAGCTTCCTATAATAAAATGTCCCTCTCTGGGATGTGTGTGTTATATTTCTGATGTGTAAAGGAGGAGGTGTCTGTAGGGGTGGAGACACAGAAAGAGCAATGTGGTGTTCAAAGCCCAAGACAGAAACGTGCCGCCGTTTAATACACGTATGAGAATTTCATCTCAAAGACACTGGCATCATTTGTACATTGAGTTTGTTCTTATGCTGGTAGTTCACTGAAGCAATAAATCATAGTACAGTAGTAGCAATAACCTGCATTTTTGACAGAAGTGCTACTTTTCAATGTATATTCTTTAAACTGAAATAAACCTAGCACATAAAGAGATTTTAAACCGTTTCACAGGTCTTCGTCATTCTTATCGATATTCCCCTGGGATAAATAGTTCATGTTCTGATTCCAGTTTGTGAATGTGATACGCATGCCCTGAGATGGGATGGAGCCCCAGCATTCACGTAACCCCCTCATAATCATTGTTTTGCTGCCTGTTGTTGCCCTGATATCTGTTCTTTCTCTCAATCTATTGTTTTTCCTCTTATTTACCTTTTGACTGTAAGCTTTCACTCTTATCCTGTTAGGTGGTCCAGAGTTCATATTTGAAATTAGGTCTGTTTTGCTGGGATTCCTTAATGATCATGCCTTGAGCATTCACCTCTAATATGGGCTTCTGCTGAAATCCCATTTCTGGGAATGCAGCTCAGTTTGTTCC
>JAODLC010000044.1:15226245-15236594 GCA_026781145.1 Hippopotamyrus pictus | reverse complement strand
TGCTCTTGCAAGGTTTTTGTACCATGTGACATGGTGACGCGTGACGACGTTTTGCAGCGCCGGACAAAAAAAATCTATCTCATGAAAAACGAGGTTTAAAATTTTCTACATGAAGTGCAGGGAGACTATCAATTAATGGGTATGATTTAACAGGAATGTTAAATCTGCATTTGCATAATTTCAAGCTTATGCTGGACTTTTATTTTTGATTGCTCTTTTTTCTTCCACAGTGGTGAAATAGCACCATTTGTATTTTGTAATTGCATCTGTTTCGCTCAATTAGAAAAGGGAGTTGTATTTCAAATAAGGTTTGAATCTGAACCTGTGTAGTTTGAATGGGGAGGGGGGGGGGGCTCAATAATGTTCCTATTTAGAAAAGGGGGGGCCTGCAAAGAAACTTTGGGAACCACTGCTTTAAGACCAAGTGCAGACCTGGCTCCTTTGCAATTACTGACACCGCCCACCTCATTGCACACAACTGGCGCTTCGTAACCAGTGTCGTCTTGCAGTCCCTGCATAGGCTGCCCGGCTCCTCGGGTCTCGCAGGGACTCGATGCGTGTCTGTCCGCTTTGATGGTTTAGAGCGGTCCTGGCACCCGAGTAACCTACTCCAGCAGGGCCAAATGGCCGCCGTCTGTCTAACCCGCCTGTTGGCATCCTCCCCTTGTTCTTCTCCCACAGAGCCGGACTGCGTGGCGTGGCTCCAGAGCTTCCTGTGTGACAGAGCCAGTTGGGGGTGGAGGCGGTACGGTAAGGCTGCACTTTCGCCGCACAGTCCTGCCCGCCATCAGACCTGATCCTGTGCCGAGCCTTTCCTTCAGCCTTCAAGGGAGATGCGGTTCCTATTGAGCCTGTGGCTTGGTAATACCCTAACCCAGTAATACTGCATACATTTATTAAAGACTTCTGTGGAAGCATAATTGTAACACTTTAATGCATAAATAATAAAGTGTCAATTAACCACTAACTAAGTCTTGGTTACATAGTGATCTCATGTTAATTCATCATTAATGAATCAAGATGCATGTTTATATCGAGCAGTTACTGTATTTGTTACTATATCTAATTCTATAAACCTTTCTAAACTTCTGAAGGAACTGCTAATGAACTAATGAAGGAACAAGTCATGAATAACACAAGTTGAATACTGATCATATTTTTTGATCATTAATGAATCATGGGATCACTGGATGCCAGGGCATCTCATGAAGCTGGGCTTCACATGTGATGATGTGCCTGGGGTATGGCAAGGAGGAGAAAGAGCACCAGGAAATGCCTGTTCCAGCATAGTCCAGTCAAGTAGCTCAAAAACATGATGGTACTTCTCAAAATACACGTTCACACATTTGTACACACAAAGGCACAGTATGTTTTTATATTTTGTAGAATGGAGAGAAATTAGGCATAACTTGGGTTAATCAAGATATCACCATGTAAAATAAATTAGCCCATTCTTATCGCAGTGCAAGATCAGCCACTACCAGGACACTCACTCCTTATATCGCATGAAAATCAGTCATGTGGGTGTGACAGTATAATTGCTGTAGCATGCATCTGTGACAATTCTGCAATTTTCCTTGGGGAAGTTTGCCAGAACCATGCTCTGCGTCTTCTAAGAAACGCATCAGAAGATAATTACCCTGACTAACAGGGTTTAAAGATCTGCTCCATGAGTCAGTTGTATGCTGCCTGTGATGGAGAACACAACCTATTTTTGGCTTACACTTTTATACTTGGTTTATGGCCTTGTATTTTTCTTTTTTAGAAGTTTTAGAAGAAATACTTTACTCAAGGATACAACAGCTGTACCCACAAATGCTCGAGTAAAGTTCTCAAAACGCTGCTGCGTCGGGGAGAGCAAACATCGGCAATTAAAAATAGCAGACATTTCTTAACGCGTTGAGTTACAGTTATTCTGTTTGAAACGTGACCTCCGGTTCTTTGGCTTCTCTGAGTGTGAGAGAAGTTCCTTAACAGACAGTCGATTGCAAATGGAGGAGCTATCTGAAACAAACAAGACTGCTGGGCTGTAATGTTTATTTAGGTGTTTAAATAAGGACAGGCCCGCTGGACCTATGGTCCTGTTATAACAGATGCAGTGAGGCGATATTTACCGTTTGTTTACATATGTTTGAATGACTTCTGTACAGAAAGTACATCAGCTGACATCGTGAGAGCAGTGGTCCATACCTTCATCGATCTGGGGGTAAGTAATAGACTGTCTGTTTATATCAGAAGCAGCTTCAGGTTAGACGTACAGACACAGTAAATGCAGGAATATATTCCAGTGGCCATAAATGATAAATTTTGTTGTGCAAATTACACCCTCAGAGTAATTACAAAAGAAATCCACAGTATTGTTATTAACCAGTAAAAAAAATTACCTGCAGGCATAATGGTAAAGTAAGGGATGGTGAAAGTGAAACTGAGAGGTGTTTCTGAGAAGTAAGGGTGTGGGGAGGGAGGGTGAAGGTGGCCTCTGTCGCTGGGAGCAAACGCAAGCACACGTGTGTTTGGCAGGTGCTGGAAAGGCTGGAGGAGCAGGGCAGAGCAAGAGCGGTTCTGGGGCTCAGTCCTCTCTTCCAGCAGCCTGAGAACAGAAGGAAGCTTCACCGCTTCATCGAGCAGTTTGTTTACAAATAGCCATCTGTCGACAAACACTGTCCACCCCCCGCTGGCGGCCTGGCATCTCAAGAGCTTACATGAACACAACCTACCCACTTAGCTGTGTTCTCGCAGCCGCGCTGGGTGAGACCTGGGTGCCGGACAGATCCATTCCAGTCCAGAAGAGGGGTCAATGAGTTTGCTGTCCACACCGGGCACACCTACTTTGTCCGTGGTGGAACAATCTCTCTGCCCGATTCACTGGAGCTTAACCCAGTTTTCAGGTTTAGTATTTAACCACAGAGTGACCATCACATTACAGGTATCTCTCCCCGGCATATTTCTACACCTCGGAGCTTTTCCATCTTCCAGCTTTGTTCTTGCTTAGTTCATGGACCTCAGAGAGTGTCACTGTTTTTATGTTTATAGAACATGATGTTTTGCCAATAAAGTGATCATTTTGAAGGTCACTTTTCACAATCATAAACTTGTTTGCCGTCATGTGACATGGAGTCGCAAGATTTATTATTTTTTAGAGGAGACTTCCTCCTGTTGGTCTGAAGTTTAATTGATTATTTAATTTAATTACAGTATTAACAGCTGTGCTGAAATCTGAGTTTGTGTTCCTCAGTATTTAAATGTGATCTGTTATTCACAAATACAAATCAGAATTGTGTTGCACGTTATTTACATGTTTGGCTTAATTGTTTCTGGTCTGTTTTGAAAAGAACATTAAAGAAGAACTTTTGTTCAAATGATTTGACACTACTAGCTTGCAGTGATTTTTCTCACTGACAGTTCACTGCTTGTTGCTTAGTCTTAACGTTTATCAAGGAGACTGTTTTTAAGAGCTAAATATATCATAGAAGAAATCTGACAATTTCCCTAATGATCCATCAGCTAAATTTCCATGACTTAAACCAGAAACCTTCAGGTTGCACAGTGGGTGTGTGATCTGTACCCATGTCTGGAAGGTTGTGGGTTTGAATCCCATGGCTGGCAGATTAATTGTATCCCTGTTGGCTCCCTGATGTAGTGATTTCCACAGAGACTTCAAGGCAGTGCTCCCTTCACTCCACCTCTGCAAAATTCCAGAGTTCTGCACTGACCCAGAAATCCCCAGGTCACGGACATATCATGAGTGGGGAGCAGCCAGGCTACCTTTATACAGCCACATACTGAAGACCGGTTTAGTCACTGGTTCATCTCAGTGTTCAGAGAACCTGAATAAATCCCAGATGGACACAGTGAGAAAGTGTATCCACCATGAAATCTGCAGGGGAACATGTGGATAGGATCAGAGTGAAAGAAGCAGTGAGATTAAGTGAAACTTTAAGTTTAAAATTACAGTACAAAACTGTGGCAAGAGTAGAAGGTTCAGTCACGGGTCATCCTGTGTGGGTTCAAATAACTGCTTTGTTTTTGGGGTGCCAAACAAGAGGGGGCCATCAATCCTAAGGGGCTTCTTGGCATGTGATCCTAGGATTTCTAATATGTAGTGGCAATCTTAATATATGTAAAGATAACCTTCACTCATACTACAAAGTTTATTCCAACTTACGATCACAGTTTGTGTAAAGAATATTGAGAGCCTGAACTTTTTTTATATTTCTGACCTTGCAGTTTCCACAGTGTTGAAACACTGGTCAGTGCCATGTGTGGCCTTCACAATGTTGTATGTGTTCATTGTGCGCCCCCTTCAGTCAGCTTTGGTAATGGCACTGGATTAAAGAGAACTTGCGCTGTTACCATTTCTATGGCAGGAATCATTGCAGTATTTGTAAAACACTAACGCTGCAGTATCTTTCTAATGGGGATCTTTTCTATACGTTATATATCGTCTTATTTTGGCAAAGGCCATTTTTCAAGATGAACCATCCAACATGTGGTTCCTGTGTTGCTCATTCTTACATCCTGAGTAATTCTGCTGTTTGCGGCATATTTGCCAGTTCTGCCCACTATGTAATCCTCAGCTTTTCTTCATTTAGGAGGAATGCTGCCATCTAGTAGCAAAATGTAGCTGCATGCAACTTTGAGATGTTTTGCAAGCTTAATCCTCCGGTGTGCCTTGGTGTACGAGATATCAGGTGACCATAAAGTACTGTAATAGTATTGTGTTAACTAGGTAGCAGTAATCCTTTACCACTGAATCTAATTCAGATTCCATAGCTTCCAGGAATATGTTTGGTATTGAAATGAACTCATCCTTTATTAAAAAAAAAAAAAAAAAGACTGCTGGGCCAACTGAAGTAACCTGCTGTGAAGATTTTCTCATACATTTTGCATGCCTGGTGGATGTCACAAAAAGACATTGACAAAAACAATTGATGCTGCTGAAGATGCAACACAAGGCATATAAAGTGGCTGCATGAAATATATAGAACTTCAAGAAATGTTGAAGCACCTCTGAATACCAAAATATGCCCACCTATATTTTAAAACAAGCTGATTAATACCCTTACCTTTCTAGAGTTGTGCTGGTTGGCAGACATTTACTTGCGTTGCATAACTCCTCTAGGTTATTTAAACTGCGTAAATGTCCCATTCAAAGGCTACAGCTATTCTGCATGGCCCACTTGGTTTGGCAGAATGCCTTTTATGGCTGCTGAGTAGTAGCTTGGCAGTGTTGCCCCATTTAAAGTACCTAGACTGCGCACTGGGATATACACACTGTCCAATTTGAGTCGTTAACCTGTCTGCTTTGTGCCCACAGTAGGGCTCTACAACTCTGAGCCCTTTCTACAGCTGATCAGATTTAGCAGAGTCATGTTAATATCCTCAGCACCTGAAGCCCTGAAGTAAATCGAGCATTGTGCTTCTGATTATGAAGCTGTCTCTAAGTGCAGTTAATTATTGAATAAATTCACTGGTTTCTTATAGCAGTAGGCTTCACAGGTTTATGAGTTATAAATTCTTGGATGGTCATGGCCCTTACCCTTTCAATACAGATGAACAAATGCAGTATGAAAGGCTTTGCATTGGGAAACGGTCGACAAAATCTGCTGTTTCAGCAGAACTTTTCCATTTAATCAACTTTTAACATGGAACACAATTTCAGTTCAGAATCGGTCATCACTGTTTATGTGCTATTCAACCCACCAGGGCAGAACTTAGACATTGAAAAAAATCCCCATCTGTCATTCTAGTTCTTGGGGATCTTTTGTAAGAAAAATAGATGAGAGTTAATAATAAGCCTGTAGGGAAACAAGTAAAGGTTCTAATATCAGCATGATCCTCCCTTCATGACCATCCCAGACACCTTACTGGAAATGCCTCAGGCTTTAGCAAAATTACAGTATGTGTGCATTTAATTCTCTATGGATTACAAGTGAAGCCTTTGTTGTCTTTCCATGGTTGGAAAATTGCCTGAAGTGGAATTATGGTTTTGCGTTACAAATTTAAATTTCAATGTCAAACATTTTGTATGGGTTCCAGTTCAGATGACTGTGTTGCGAATGACTCCAATGTCGTCAATCTCACATTCTACCACATCACCTTTCTGAGGAAAAAAAAAGATTGTGGATTGAAATGTTTATTTAAGATGAGGTCTAATTGAAGCCTGTTTGTCAGAAACATGCACTTATCGGTATCTGCAGTCATTTAAGAGTAATGTACAGTTATTTGTTTAGCAGTTTGTGTTTTTCCTCTTACCTTGAGGAAGATGGGGGGGTTTTTGAAAACCCCTACTCCAGGAGGGGTCCCAGTCAGAAACACATCCCCGGGACACAGTGTTGCAAACCTGAAGGAAAATAAATATTTTAAAACTTCCATGAAGCATTTTTCATAAAGAATTACCAGGTAACCCTAGTGACATTGTATACGGTGAAGGTTATGCTACCTTTCTGTAAATTGCTCAGCTTGGGCAGTTAATTTCTCAGGGCAAGGAGCCTAGAAGATATCTTAATGCAAAACAAGGTCAAAGGTAGCCAGCTCAACAGAATCACTCACTGTGAGACCCAAGCCACAAGCTTCTCTGTCTTGAAGATCAGCTGATTGGTGTTGCTCTCCTGGACCACACTCCCATTGACACGGCAGCGGATTCCCAGGTTATGGGGGTCTGGTGACCAAAAAAAGTAAAGTGTTCACCTGTTCACATCCTCCACTGCCACCCCTTAACCGCCATCTTCCATATACCCTGTTTCATGTCATACCTTTCAGTGCCGTTGTGGTGACCAGGGCAGGACCCAGCGGACAGAAGCTGTCGAAAGTTTTTCCCAGCAGCCACTGTTTCCCATTGCGGCGCATCTGCCAATCACGTGCACTAACATCATTGGCCACTGTGAAGCCAGCGACGTAAGAGAGAGCTTCCTCTTCCTGTGAAAGGGGAAGAGTGTCTCGTATGTCACACCCATCTGGGGTTCAATGTTCATCCCAGCTTCTGCTCCTGAGCAGTTCTACTCCAGCCATCTTTCACACTGAAATCGGCAACCTGTCAAATACTTTGTCAAGGAAACGTTCAGTCATTTAGATCAGCGAGGATAATGACGAGGCCTGAGGCTAATTGGTGTCGTAACAGTATGGCCGGCACTCACCTTGATGTGCTTTCCTCTCCGGCCTATTACAAAAGCCAGCTCTACCTCCCAGTCCACCTCCTTCAATCAAAGACAGTGATTAATTGCTCCCATCTTTCAGTGGCACAGCTGTGAGTTAAGATGAGAATGTGAATACATATTGTGGGGGAAGAAAAATAGAATCTCTGATCAACTACCATAATGGCCATTACACAGACACACTGCAATGCACATTTAAGTCCAAAGTTAATGACCACTGGGTGTAAATTCAATATGAGACAGTCGACAGTGCTTTAATGTATTCATGCAGGTGAGCCCACAATGGCACCTTCTGAACTCACCTTGGTCTCATCAGGCAGCAAGATGTCGTCGAATGGGCCGGTGATGGCACTGGGGAACTTGCTAAAGATGATGGGTTCCTTGGGAATGGGGGCGTTCTGCTCCAGGCAGTGGTCCCGGTAGTTCATGCCCACGCACACGACCTTCTCTGGACCCGTGACTGGGGAAAGCAGGCCCACCTCAGATGAAGGGACCACGCAGAGGCCGCTGGAAAGCGCTCTGGAAAGAGCAGAGTTGATTGGTTTCTATACTTGGCAATTACACTGTCACAGCGACAGAGATATGTTTTGTGTGGGAATACAGTTATGAACAGAAACCCAGCTGCTACAGGTCAGTCAGCACCTGTCTTTCTAAAATTAGCTGCAGGTTTCATTTGTCGAACCTTTACGACATATTTTTAATCTATATTTATTAGTTAATCTTCCCCAAGCTACAAATACAATTCCTGAGACACAGAAGGCTGACCCTATTGAAAGGAGGGAATCCTACAGTGTTAAATTATCGATCAACCTCAAAGCATCCTGTTTAGCTAAAGCGTTGGATTCTTTGATAAGTGAATCTATGAAGGACAGTAAATGAGACAATGACAGCACTGTTACTCCTGCCATGAAACCAATATCCAAGACAATAAGAAACACTGGCTCTTTTTATTGGCAAAAGCCTTTTATATTGTCAATTACAATGCCCCAATAAAGAACTTAACCCTGGCTTTTCTGACACTGTGGAAAGTTGTATTGTCAGCTATCATGTTAAGATTCAGACCATCCAATCAGAAGGTCTTACACCTGAATTTGTCAGGGTGTTCCTCAGGGTTCTACCTTAGGCTTGCTGTTATTTACTGTACATAAATCAATTGGGATAGAATGTTCAAATTTTATACGCCTTTATGTCCCCTTATCTACAAAATGTTTTCAAAAGAGTACAAGGTCAAGGCTGTCCTAAATACAGAAGAAAACATATCTTCTCCAATCTTAAAAGATTAAAGTTGGATCAGAGTATTGTTGCTCAAGGTGATCAAATTTTAAATTGATGAAAAGCTGTCCTTTAAGCCCCTATACAGAATTTAGTGTGAAAGTTCAAACTAAAGCAGAGTTTTTACTTTAGGGAACATGCTTGGTTTGGTTTTCCGTTAGATGAAGTCTATTCAAAGGCTCAGCTTTGCTTGGTTAGTCTCAGGTCTCAGGTTCAGATTCCTGAAGGCAATTTGGCTGCAACAATCCCCAAAACAGTACAAAGACATACAATACATACAAATATATGAATAAAAAATATAATAGTTCCTAATATTTGTAAGCTTTAACTAGGCACAGAATTGAAAAGCTTAAAGGGATAAAAGAGTTGGTCTTCAAGTGGGGCAGCCTGTGAACGCTGAAAGGAAGGGGGTCAAGCTCATGTGGTGATTATGGAAGGGGGTGTTTGGTATTTAGGAAATCGGCCCATTGTCTTTATATGCTGCCTACATCATCATGGAGCCTTAACATTCATTAGTGATTGTAGGACCTACACGCATTGTTGTGCATCATATTCCCTTGTCAGTCAGCCTTCTCTTTCAACACAATATTTACTGGTATTTTTTTAAGCTATAAGGCCATTCTAGGATGGCTTCTCTTATTGATTTGCTTTTATGTCTCAAAAACAAGACAGTGATGGGTTAAGATCTCCAGATTTGGTGCTTATGTCTGTTCTTAAGGGTCAAACAAATGGGGAAGGGAATTTAAAGCCATTTTAAGGTCCATGGAATTAACGTCTTTTGGGTGTGATTGGTTTAACGGAGTAAGCATTTTACTGAAGTTGCAATTTGGTTTTATTTTGCTCAGTTATTGCCTTAATGTCATCTTTTTAACTCATGCTGTTTTCGTAGTTTAGCTTATTAATCGATGTGAGTTAATGCATTCTTTTGTGCCTGAAAATACCTTTTTGCTGCCTCTTAGCCAGGTCTCGCTTGGAAAACTTTTTAAATCTTAGTGGGTGTAACCTGGTTAAACCAGGGTTAATAAATAAAAATGTAAGGCTGTGTGTTTGTGTCAGAAATTCCCTAAGGCCAATCATTGGATCTATACAGCTGTCATAACTATCTGGGCATATTACAAATCTCTCATATACTTTTCGCAATGTCATCTGCAGTCAGGAGTTATTTTTTTGCTATACATCTGACTGCATCTGTTACTGGAGTCCAATCTGGGGGTAATTTGTGTACCTTTGTGCACACTCCATGCCCCTGTGTCCTGTCTCCAGGAATTCTCTCATGGTGGAGGGCACGGAGGAGTCAAAGCTCTTGAGGTCCACGATACCTTGACCTTGCCCCAAATCCACGCCAACTCTCACTTCGCGCTCCTTGTTAAGGTGGCAGAACTGCACCAGTCGCATCGTGTCTCTGCTTGCCAGTCCTCGCCTTCCAGTGTTCGTTAGCTGCCTTCTACTAATTCTACCCCAGAGCAGCAGAGAGTGGACGAAAAGCCTCATCTGTTGAAAAAACAGGGCAGTACGATACGACTCGGTTACCCAGAAGAGCTGAAGTTGCAACAGATGATTAGAATTACACAGACACGCATGGGCATATTAGCCTAACATAACCTCTAATTACGTATTGCATATAAATAAAAATTCATCATTAAGAAAATGAAACAAAGAATTATACATTTTACAACAGAGCGGGGTACGATGACTCATTTCTTGCACGATGGCCAAAAATAATGTAATTTCCCTAAAAAAAAAAAAAAAAGGCGTATAATCAAGTATATACAATACTGTTGCAAAAGTTGTTTAGTTCTGAATAAATTCAAAGTAATGAGGAGAACGTGAAATACAAGTACGTCAGGTTGGGGAGCACGATGTGGTTGCCGCACCCGCCACGCGGATAAACACCTCGGTATCCCGGTTGGTAACCCCCCCCCC
>JAODLC010000044.1:15204062-15222026 GCA_026781145.1 Hippopotamyrus pictus | reverse complement strand
AAATATATAAATAAAATTATTTGCATTTATATACCATTGTGCCTCTCCTTCTCAGGTCCTGGCCCAGCTCAAACCAAAGAACCTCAAGGTTGTTGGTGCTTTGGCGATGGTCCGAAACAGCGTAGGGTCAGGTTGGTGGTGCTCCGAATATATCGTTCAGTTACACTAGATTTTAAACGCCTCTTACCCCTTTAGTGAAGAACATTTTATTTTTATGGAACGTCTTGATAGTCAGCCTGCAACCCTGACGGAGATAAGCGTTGAAAGATGGATGAATCATTTTGATCAACACATAAGAATTATATATTTAAACTTTATGGAGAATTTAATGTTTAAATAATGTGAATTCTGGAAGAGGACTCGTCCGGTTCATGTCTGGCTTTGCCTCTCTCAGACTGCTACGTGGCTGATGAGCTGGTGGTGTCGCGGGCAGGGCGCCGCGTGCGAGTGGGCAACACCGACGCAGAGGGCCGCATGGTGATGGTTGACCTGCTCTGCGAGATGAAGGAGAAGGTCAGGGTGCATCTCCCTCCCTCCTTGTCACGCTTTTGTCTAGCTGGCCACCCTGTTACTGATTCCTCTTTTTCAGTCTCTGTGTAAACCGGAGGGGGCTGTAGAAAAGAGAATAGAGTGCTTTTCAAGTGGCGGGTGTGCGTGATGGTGTTTCAGGCACTGAGCGAGGTCAAACCAGAGCTGTTCACCATCGCCACTCTGACTGGACACGCCATCCGGGCCATGGGAGCTAACTACTCCGTAAGTGACGTTAAGCACGCACACACAAAGGCGTGCGACATGGCCTGTCGCACATAAAGACGTATTGAGTGGGGTTGAGTATGTGTGACCGTTTTCTCTGCCTTGCTGAGTCACCCTGTTTCTTCTGCGTCTTGTTTATTTGGCAGATCATTATGGACAATGGAGCCGCTCGTCGATCAGACAACGCCAGGCAGTGGCAGAAGGGTGAGATGCCGATGAGAAGCCGACCGTTACTCTCATGTCTAATTATTACTAAATAATACATTTGTCATGCCCGGGGGCTTGCTTTCCTTAACCTTGCCGATAGGGGGTGACATTCAGTCAACACAAACGTTCAAGCGTATGTTTCTGTGGCTGGCCTGATTGCTGCCCCCTTTTCTCTCAGCTGGGGAAGTCCTGGGCGATATGTTTGAGATCTCCAACATTCGCCGGGAGGACTATGAATTTCACCGTGGTAAATCCGAGTACGAGGATGTCCTGCAGTGCAACAACCAGCCGTCCAGCGCTACTCCCCGAGGCCACCAGTCTCCGTCAGCATTTCTCATCATGGCTTCCGGTCTTGATAAGGTTGTCTTGCATTTTGATATATCCTATTGTGTACTGAATATAGCACAGTGCTGTTTGCAGACAAATGTGTAATTGTGTTATGCATGAATTTTAAACGTGAATTTCTCTCTCAGCATGGTGTGGACTCTTCCACCCCCCTGCCCTACTCCCATGTTGACATCGCCGGCTCTTCCGGACCCTTCCCTGGAATTCCCACGGGAGCGCCCATCCTCGCCATGGCGATGCGCTATGTCCTCTGAAAGCTGTTTACACTGCATCATTAAACCGTCTCCCATGGAATAAAAGGAGAAAAACCTAAACGAAGAATCGCATTATATCCATTTTATACCAAATAGCTGCATGTGTCTACATTTTATATCTGGGGGAACACTGAACTATACAATAAAAAATTTTGGTTGTGGTTAGAACATAATAAAAATCTGCTTCAATCTGGGTCTGTGTATGGTTATCATTAAATGAAATAAATGAATGAAATAGGTACCAAAACAACTCATGCCCAGGCTGTAACTGATGCAGAGAATTCAGATGCAGTCTGGTTATTGCTCTGGCTGATGAAGGGACACTTTACTAATATGAATGCAAATTATTCAGCCACAAAGGGTTTAAAAACAGCTGGAAGATGGGTGCAAAAGTGTCTTTTTTTCGTAACCTCTCTTTATTATTTACTTTCTATTTTATACCGACGAGACAACTGACTAATTAGACTAAATAAAGGAACTGAATGACTAATGGGCCAGTAACTACTTCCTACAGAAATGAGCACGAGTAGTTCCAGCATGCGTGACGCGTAGACTCGGCACGCAGAAAGGGAAGTTGGGAGGAGCCTCTCGCCGGAAATGACGGAGATAACCCGCGGGTTCCTTAAACCAAGTCCGCGGCGCGGGAGAAGCATTTCTCTGCTTTGTCTTGGGTACGCCGGGTAGTGTACTTATTGTCACTTGCTTGGATTATTTTGATAATCACCGGGCTTTATTTATCATTTTAGCTATATATACGCACAGCTACAGCAATAATGTTTGAGGCTCGACTGGTTCAAGGTTCAATTTTAAAGAAGGTCCTTGAGGCGCTGAAAGACTTGATCACCGAGGCATGTTGGGACGTGAGCTCCTCTGGTATCTCCCTCCAAAGCATGGATTCGTCTCATGTCTCTCTTGTGCAGCTCACCCTTCGCAGCGACGGCTTCGACTCCTACCGCTGTGATCGCAACCTGGCCATGGGGGTCAATTTGAGCAGGTGACAGCTTTCTAAAGGATGACACGCTGATGCATGGTTAATGTAGATACAGAATGTAAACTTTTGTTTTACTCAGCGGAGATTACTAATGATTGCAAGCTAATCATTTTCTTCTACACGATCAGTTTCTTGCTTCTCGCTGTTTCTTATCAGAATAGTGTGTGCTGCCGCGTATTTTAGGATCCTCAGACAGCAGCTGTACGAATCAAGAAAATTAGTTTTGCAGTGATTTACTCTGTTGCGAAGAACAAATTCACATCTGAGCATTTTTGGTGAACAGTTGTGAAAAGACAGAAAGGCGCCATTTAAAGTGTGGCTCGTGACGTCATCTTGGCGGCACATTCCCTGATTGGACGTTTCTTGGCGCGAATTCTTCAGTCATTCAGTAAAGGGAACCTGTTATCTCCAAATGATATGATATGCTATAACGGCCTGTGTATATATATATTTATATATATATATATAAAAACAACGGTGTAGGGGAGGCCTTCATATGGGGGGCATAGTTCGATAGTTTGTTTGATTACAAAGGTCCGTTTATTAGGGTGGGGGAATGAATGGATACAAATGAAATGTTGGGGGTGCACGTCCCCCTCGGCCCCGACGCCCATGACGTTGAAGAGCGATTCATAAATTGCCCATAATGTCCATTTTGAATGTGCTATAGCTAGTTAATGTAAATAAGCCCCTTAATAGTTAATAATAGTCTTTGCTTTTGCAGCATGTCAAAGATACTTAAATGTGCCGGAAATGAAGATATCATAACTTTGAGAGCTGAGGACAACGCAGACACATTGGCCTTGGTTTTTGAGACTCCAAGTGAGTTATGATCGGGATTTACTTTTGGAACAATATCTTTTTTAAAAAAGTACATTGTAGATTTTATAAGTACTGCATGTACTGGTTGTGTTATCTCTAATTGGGGGGAAAACATACATGTAAATCCTACAAGCAGTGGAAATCTGAGCATCCCCTCCCTCTTTCAGACCAGGAGAAAGTGTCCGATTATGAGATGAAGCTAATGGACTTGGATGTTGAGCAGCTTGGGATCCCTGTAAGTGATGAGTTTGTTTCCATGGATATAGTATTGTTTTTTTTCTGACCTTGGCCTTGTCACCCTCATAACCACCCCCTTCGATCTTTAGGAGCAGGAGTATAGCTGTGTCGTGAAGATGCCCTCTGGGGAGTTTGCACGCATCTGCAGGGATCTGTCCCAGATTGGGGACGCTGTCATGATCTCGTGTGCAAAGGACGGGGTGAAGTTCTCAGCGACGGGAGAACTGGGCACCGGAAATGTCAAGCTGTCTCAGACCAGCAGTGTCGACAAGGAGGACGAGGCTGTGGGTCTCCTTGATGTGTCCCATGCATTGCATTAGGGTGGTATAACCATCTGGGAATTGGTCTGATGCTATTTTCCTCTCCCTCCTTAGGTGACTATTGAAATGAATGAGCCAGTTCAGCTCATCTTTGCTCTCAACTACCTGAACTTCTTCACGAAGGCCACGCCGCTGTCAAAGACTGTCACCCTCAGCATGTCGGCCGATATTCCCCTGGGTAAGCTCTTCGACACCCCAAAGGACGTTAGGCTTTACGTGGATGAAGGAACGCTGAGTTTACCTTAAGTGTCCTTTTTTGCAGTGGTGGAGTACAAGATCGCGGACATGGGGCACGTCAAATACTACCTGGCACCCAAGATTGACGAGGAGGCTTCATAGATGTGGGTCGGTGGGAGTGTGGCCCTTCTGGGGTGGCAGATGAAAGAAGCGCTTGACGATATCTGGGGTGGCAGTTGGATATCTCCTGGTCCTGGAATCTCCCATTTCTTATATTTTTAGGTTTCTACTTTTTTTCCCCTCCTCTCTCAAACCTCTGACTCTGTGATTCACTTGGCACTGATAGTAATTGGGGACCATTTACTGTCGTTCATCCATCAAGTTGCTGTATTTCTAACAGAGTTGCTGAAGTCCATGGTGCCCTGCATGACTGAGTACAGGCAGCTGTTTTGCCAGTGATGCCGCTTGCATTTTCACAGGCCCATTAATGCCCATTAGTGTACTTTGAGCATGATGTTGGGGGAGGGGGAAGCTTGCACGGAATGCATGAGTTTTGTATGTAAATGTATTTTTATCTGAATTCTGAAACTTTTTGGTATACAGTCTGTTGATGAAATGCACTCGTTCCCTGCTTCTCTAGTCCCCCCTGCTCTCGCTCTTAGACTGATTGCTTGTCCAGACCTGTAGATATGTGTAAATATTGCTGTTTTGCCGCCTGGTTTTGTATTCTCTGTTTGTTCCAGAATATTCTAATAATGAACCATGTGAAACCATCTCATTTGTTCATTGTTAGATGGTGTCTTGCAATAAAACTTCAAAATATCAAAAAAGACTTGATATTCCACAGATCAGCATTCTGTATTGTACTCTTGCAATAAAACATTACAGTGACAAAGGATAGTTGCTTTTTGTGGTATACAAAATCTTCATGGTGGGTGGGTGGGTAGCATTAGTTCCGTACTTCTTAGGGTTTGTATTTGATCCTGTGTTTGTGGGTTTATCGCCATAGTTCAGGAATATGATTTTGAAGGCTTAGCATTGTGTGTTGTGATGGAATCACATCCTGTCCAGGGCAGGGGGAGCACCTTACGTTCTTATTACTGCGTCACGAAGGGAACTACAGCTAACAATGTTTCTTGGTGGATTCTTTTGTCTAAGATGACCCCAAAGAAAGTGCTTGTTGCATGTGTTGTATTGACTCTCATTCCTCTCAGTTTTGGGGATTAGCTAGGGATGGTATCTGGCTCAGGAGGCTAAACCCCTGTGCTTATGGCCTGAAGGTTGTTGGTTTGCGTCTGGTTCTGGGAGAATGGTCACACATCTGTGGGTCCTTGAACCCCCAGCTCCATGCTGCTACAGGTGGCTGCCCTTCACTGTCACACTTGCTTTTTCTTACACATGTTTCATGTAGGGAAAGGTGAGGTAGACAGAGAGTTTTCCCAGGGGCGTCTTGATCTTACCAATATTCCAGTAGCATGTCTGCTTTAGATCAACCAAAAGTCTCCTGTGACCATGAAACTCATTTGTTGTGCATGTTAATTTATAATTTTTATATATTTAAGGATGTTGGGGTAAAATGTCTTTGTATCATTTATATAAAATATTCCTTTTGACGCCAGGTTCAGTAAATAGAGCAAGAGCAATAACATTCTGTTAATTTCATGCTGCATGACACAAAGCTATTTAGATGCTGGGTAAACAATGAAGCTGCCCATTTTGAATCCATATGCGCATTTACTTAATGAACACAATAGGTTTTTACTCACCCCAGAAGTAGCCCTGAGCTAAATTTAATGTCCCTGGATCAGTTGATACAATAACAGGCACCAAGTTAAAGATAAAAATTAGCCTCAATTTAATTGAGAATTATGGCAATTTTTAGAAAAAATCTTGAACCATGAACAGAATCATTTGCGATTGCTATACACTCTGTCCACCAGATGGTGCTCTCTTTATGAATGAAGTGTTAACATTAAAAATAACCATATTCAAACTTTTGGAATGCATACCTGCAAAGGGTTGGCACCCCATCCTGGGTTGTTCCCTGCCTTATGTCCATAGGCTCTGGACCCCCTGCAACCCTAGACAAGATCAGCAGTTACAGGAAATGGATGGATGGAATGTATACAGGTCAGAGGATACCTGATGTATCTACTGTATCCATCAATCCATCCATTTATCGTCTAAAAATTATTTAGGAAAAGTGTCCCGGCGAGTCTGGAGTGCATCTCAGGAAACCAAGGATGAGATTTAATACTTTAAAATTTTGTACTTTTACTGTGATATTTGTATGTCTCCCTGGATTAAGACATCAGATAAATAAATGCTGTCACCAGTAAGTAAACCTCGTTTAATATTATATTTATCCACCCCAACCCTGAACAGAATAAGCATTGGATGGACAGGAAAAGCAAGATGGATGTCACATTCATTATCTGAGCCTGTTCCACAGAAAGTACAGTTCTTTGAAAGGTAGCTTGGCTGCTACAGCGTGGGTTGAGTTTCTGAATAAGTGTCACTCTGGATTAGGACGGACACAATATCTCAACATCTAGATACAACCCCTTTCCGTCCATAACCTTTGTAAGATTATAGTGGATTACAGATTAAAATGTTTCTGTAATCCCTGTGCCAGCTCTCTAAATCATCTGTTTTAGTTTAATCTGGGGGTGGAAATCCCAACTTCAAGTCAGATTATGAGTTTTGCAGTAATAAGAACGGTCATTATGAAGTTTTGGGTATGCAGTTTGAATCGCTAAATCATTACATACAGCTTCCCACCTGACTGATGGAAGCAAAATGGGTGGTCAGAAGACTAATGACCCTCATTAATCACTACCAGCCCTCACTAACTGAGTTTCAAATGCAAAACCATTAACCCGGACTTCACATTGGGAAAACAGGCATCTTGTAGTTTTAAGGTTAAGTGGTAAAAGTGCTGAATTCAGCCTTTTGGTCTTGTGCAAATGAAATAGTTCAAAGTCGAAAGGTTGCATGAGGAGAAGAAGAGGATGGGAGATGTAATTAACCTATCAGCTTCTGTAATGCTAACAGAGAAAGCAGTGCAATGTCCTTAGAGACCCTTAGTCCCTTCAATATTTAATTAAACCATGACAGATAAAGATTCCAGAAAGTGGGGGGAATTAAAAAGTAAAACAGTTAAAAATGGATGGAAGTGTGCAGCAAAGGCCACATGCAGGGTGTATCTGAGAGTAAGTGTGTGTGTGTGTGTGTGTGTGTGTGTGTGTGTGTGTGTGTGTGTGTGTGTTATGACAATGTGATGACCTGTTATGTTGATGTTGAGGAACCACCTCTTTGGTCCATACAAAGGGAAGCTCAATTTTATAAAAATTTGTGGCTGTAGTCAAAAAACTAAAAATGCCAAAAGTCTCATATTTTGTTTGGTTGCTTATGGTTAAGGTTTGGGCTGGGTAGGGGTTAAGGTCATCATTGTTGGGAATAGGGTTTTGCCCATAGGAATGAATGAAGAGTCCCCACAAAGACATAATTACAAACCTGTGTGTGTGTGTGTGTGTGTGTGTGTGTGTGTGTGCGTGTGTGTGCATGTGCGTGTGTGCACCTTGTAAGCCTTTCCTTTGATATTTGGTGTTTTGCATGTGGATATCAAAGTATACTGTGCTTGTAATTGTAATCATAGTTTTTATATATTCTTGTGCTACGCTTCTGACTTCACTTCAGTAGCAGTACAAAGAGATATGGGTTTCATGTGGAAGAAACTTACCTAAGAGGTTTACTGCACTCATATACTGGCTTGTTCTACATACCATTTTTAAGTTCCCCCAGCTCTCACCAGTTTTCATGTTGACTGCGACTTCAGTTTGTTTTTTCAGAACATCACAAAGAGGACTGAAGGACAGGGACAGTAGATTAGTGGTGACAGATGCCTATGGCCAGGTCAGCATGCAGTGCTACATGGAATGGATTAGAGGGACAGCTGGCAGATCAAACATTCAGTCCTGGACTAGTGAGCGAATGCCCCTCTGGAGCATCGCTGAGGAGGTGCAGGCTGGCTGCTTCTCCCCTAATAGAGATCTTCCTGTTGGAGGGTCGTGGTGAGAGCGTCACTAAAATACACACCTCTGACAACCACTACTACTACTACTAATAATAATAATAAGAATGATGATGATGATGATGATGATGATAACAATGATATTATGTGGATCATAAGGGGGTGGTGAGTGGCTCAGCAGGCTCACCCTCCATGCCTGGGATCAGCAGATCATTGGTTTGAGCTGCAGCCTCAACAGAACAGTCACATGTCTGTGGGCCCTTGAGCGAGGCCCTTAACCCCCAGGTCCAGGGGCCCTGCACATTAGCTGACCCTGCACTGTGACCACCCCCACCCCCCAAGCTATGGCGAGCGAGATGGGGTCGGCAAAGAGAAGCATCTCAATGTACCTGTACTTGTGCAAATGGCAAATGAAGAATGTTTGTTTATTGTTTTTCGCATTATGAGAAAGTGGAGTAGGAGGATGATGGAGGAGACAGTTATTATCCAGCAGCCGACGCCGGCAGACCTGGAGTCTCCCAATCGTATAACAATCTGCTCACATGGTCTGTGACTTTAATGCATATAGGCATGCTTGAATACATCCCCGTTTATGTACAATTTACAGGTTCAGTGTCCTGTTACAGATTCACATGTTACACGTGCAATGGTCAGATGTTGAGCTCTGTAGTGACTGCCCTTGTTCACAAAGATGTTCCTGGCATAGTCTCTACTTTTATCATCACCATTCATAAATGTCCAAAATAAAATATTATCTACCACACAGGTTTTTTTTAATCACCACAAATTATATGCTAAGGTTATATTTTTGTATTTTGTCATTCTGAGCACAGACTCTGATAAAATAGATGACTTCTGGGGAAAACGCAATAAAGACAGGGAGACAGGATGAATTGAAAGATGCATATGGGAGATCAGTCTGTACTTGTGTCATGCATTTTTATCAGCAAAAATCTGTGGCACTAGTACAATAATATTTAGTATGACATTTCCAGCTTATTGATGTCTTAGTCTTTAATCCAGTCCCCGTTCCAGCTTGATTGAGGTTAGAACTTAGAATAACGCCGATCTGGTTTTTAAAGATGTAGCTGCTTATTTTATTTAGCAAACAATAGTTTGGTACACTGACTTACATGTCCCTGTCCAGATATACAGTTTTATATGCAACAATCATGTTATTTGGATGAATCAATGCAGGGCTCCAGAAGCATACCTCAGACAGCACAGGGCTCAAGGTGGGAGGGCTGTCCTTAACTTCACTTAACTCCACTCCACTTAACTCCAGTTAACTCCACTGGTATAATTCCAAGTATGTGAAGCGCATGAAAAAGCAAATCTGCTGCTTGGATACAGAGCCCAAAGCTGTACTAATGGCCATGTGAGTTCTCACATGTGATTGCCTTTGTTGTTTACATTTCACCACTGGCCAATCAGTTTCTGTGTGTTAGGTCACACCCTCATCTGGTTTCAAAACCAATGCCTCACTGCATTTATATTGATCTGTGGTAACTTTAATCACACCTCTCTCCACATATAAAGTGTAGGACAAGGGAAGACAGTTCCATGCAAGTATGAAGTATGCGTGCAGTTGTGTTCCCCTCCTTCCCCTTGGCCAGTCAGTCCACAGCTTTGTAGAGCTGGTCACCAAGCAAAGCTTCCTGTCCAGCAGCAGATCACCTCTGTCGAAATGTGATCACGAGAAACAGCAGGAGCTCCCCAGTGCTGTGCCTGCCTTTGTGGGCTGCAGGGTGAAGACATTGGTGGGTTCTCTAAATCCGTCTGACTACATCAGCTTCTGTATGGATGTAATTATTCCCCAGAAAAAGTATGTTGTCTCTGAAATGACAAGCCATGGAACACATGGGATATCAAAACACTCCTCGGTAAGAAGAAGATACCCTAATAGGGATAAAGGGAGCCGATCAGAGCCATACAAGGATCAGGAGAGGAAGATCAGGGAGGGGAACCTTTAAGGAATTCCTCAAGACCTGTTTCTTCCAGAAAAATCTCAATAAGCTCATCCAACCACTGACCTACTAAGTCTCCATCTCTTAGCCATCGATTATGTGTTGTTATGTATACCGGGCGCTCTGTCTTACATTTCTCTCAGCAGCACGACAGATTGGTCTCAGGTGCTGGCCTAAGAAATTGGAGGTGCAGGCTTGAATTCCACTACTGCTAAACCTGTCTGCCTCACTTTGCTTTGGACAAAAGCGTCTGCTAAATAGGTAAATGTCGTAGGAACCTAATATTCATCACGTTTTTATTTCCATATGTGCACTGCGTCGTGTAGCTCTTGCTCTGATGACTTGCGCTTGTTACTGGTCCTTCACTGGAAGCTCAACCTGTCTGCCCGTATCTCTACTTGGCTCCTTGACAGCTGTATGCTTGTACTCTGCTTCAGACAAAAGTATTTATTAAATAAATGAGTTTAAATGCATCAGTGAAGGAAGAGAAGTTTTTCTAAAGAAGTCTAATGTCCTGCGGTGCCTGCTGAAAACCGGCTCACCTGTTTAATCAGTCCAACATACCCAATGTCATGTTTTCGCTACTCTTTGCCGGAGGCTGCAGATTCCTCCTTTCTATGTTCAGTGACCCCGACACTGGACAGCTCCCCTAATTACAATAATCATTTATAACATCAGCAAACATCCAACAAACGAGGGGAGACAGAGATGCATGGGTGGAGTTTGGGGGGGGGGTGGCAGCGGAGGGCAGTGAGGCACAGTGGGGGCAGTGCCATTGGCAATATGGACATCTATGCCAGTGAAAAAAAGAGATGGCTTCTCTTGCATTAGGTAAACTGTGTTCTAAGTGTTCTACCTGGCTAGCTAACAGGTGTTATGCACAGATTTAGCAGGTGTTTCTTTGGTCAGTTGTTTGAATGCAGTTGTTTAATATCAAGGCTCAGTGAATCAATAGTGCTGTAAGGTTATAATCGTTGCATATTTTTTGTTGATACACTGCAGGTAGACAAAATAATAGCTTATGTGTGTATCAGATATGTGTGTTAACACATAGGGTAAACAAGACACCCCCCCCCGAAAAAAGCAAACATCAAACTGGCCTATGTGGGGGTGGTGGGAGGCGTCTGCTCCCATGCTCTTTGTGACCCAGATTCTTCTCAGAATGACCGCTAGTGACCCCTAATCGCTGCCCCTCAGTACTCCCAGGCTGCTGAGACCCAAAGTCTCTCTTTTTTTTTAAATTCTGCACAGCCAACAGCTCATACAACTGAATAAACGTCAACAGTTTGGTGCTGCATATGAAGTTACCCACCCTGGATTAGCTCTGACCCGAGACAGAGGTGTGAAATGTCAGGGTGAAGGAGGCTGGTAGGTTGAACAAAGTTTTGTGGAAAGTTTGCTCAATCGTGGATTTTGTGGCGCTGCGGAGAAGATAAATGAAATGCAGTGCATCTGAGTAATGAGGCTCATTCAATCTAAAGGTTGATTGTACTGAGGCTTTAGTCGCTCCTTGGCGTCTGCGGCCGCTGCTTTCCACAGTGCTTCCAGTTTCTATGTCCCTAACTCCACCTGGTCTGTAGGGCACTAATCCAACTAACTGTGCTGAATTATGTACCTTCTATGCTTGTACTTCAATCACCTGCACTGTACTATACACTCCCCAATTATGTATTTATTTGGGGAGGGGGGTGTTGTTTGGAGTTTTATTCCTATAATGCTACTAAACAACAAAAAATTCTCCCTTAGGTTATATCTTGAGGCTGGGGGATCACATGACCGTACACTGGATAAGTGATTAGATGATGGATGGAAAAATCAATCTATGTAACATCAAGTTTAAGAATAAAAATTAGCTCCAAGTCCAAAAAGATAACTTAAGATTCAATAGCTGTCTAAACAAGGTTAATATCATCAGGTATGTAAATAAACAGGTAACAAGCTAACCCTTCAAATACAATCACCATGATGATGGCTGGACGGCTATTTAATTTTTTAAATCCTCTGAATACGGTCTATACATTAGTGCAATATGTCACGCCAGGATCTAAAGAGAGCCCAGAGGACTTCAGGATGAATGCTGAGTGCTCATTAGGGTTATAAAAGCATCACAATATATTTTGGGGTTCATTAGTATACTGAATTAAGGCAAATAATACAGAAATTAACATGAATGTAGGAGCACAGTGATGTCTACATTTTAAAATGGTGTCAGAGGGCAGCAAGAAAATCAAGGATCATCGAATGAACCCGAGGATAATATTTAAAGACATTCAGGCCTTCTTTATTGTGACTGCTCTCCTTGTATTCTTCTTGTCAAGCATGTTGGGGGTATGTCATCACCCTTTCATTGAGGGAATTATTTGTTCATAGTCATTGCAACATTGTGAACTGGACAACTTAATGAAATCCATTAGAAGCTGCACCAAAAGTTGGTATTGAAAAATAACAATGATTTTCAGCAAAAAAAGTGCTGGCTGTGTCTGTGTATTATTCAGGATAGTCAAGTACTGTACTGCTGCATATTTCTAGTAGCCTGTTCTCAGTCTTTGATAAGTATTTAAATTTTCTACCATTTAACCCATTCGCAGCCATATTGTGTAAAGCTATTCCAATTACCTTTGTAAGGCAGTTACTATCAGTTACTATCAGCTCATTTATTGACGCTAATATGGATAGCTAATAAATTTATACATGATATGTATAATGAACTATGCTTGTATTCATGATGAACCAATTGTCCAGTCCATTAGAAAGCTTTAGTGCTTGTGAAACTGAATATTAACGCATTGGGGACTTCCCAATCTTAAGTGCATAGTCTTAAATGATTTATGAGCATTTTTAGACAATGAATTGGAAAACTGGATGAATTCAAAAGGTATAATTTAATGACCAGTTTTAAATCTGCATTTTTTAATAGTTTAAAATTACAGTAAGAGAGTTAAAGGTTGTAAGTTCCGATACGGAACTAATGAGGTCATTAAAAATCTAAATTAGGCTCGCAGAGTCACATTTTCTCCTTCTGAAATCTAAGTCCATAATATTATTTAATTTGAAAAGAATCCAGTAAATCCACAGTCTTAAAATGCACTTTTGTAAGGTATCTGCATGCATTGCATGGTATAAGAGAGAAACAGTGTTGCAGCTTCTTGATGTGCATGTTTGTGTGTGTATGAATCGTGGGGTTTACACACACTTTCAATGAAGAATTATGAGGTCTTTCTCCTTCAGACACCTCAAACGCATGCTCTAGCTGAATCTACGTGGGATAAAAATAACCACATGTTCTGCGGAGGCGAGACAGACCAGTCAGCTGAGCCAAAACCCAGAGACAGATAGACCGACGTGTGGAAAGTGTTCTTCATAATAGTATCGCTGTAATATCAGGAAATCATTTGGCACGATGCGCCATCAAGTCATGCTACGTTCTAATTTAAGGATGCCAACACACAGGAGAAAAGAGATCCTTTATTCTTTGTTTTATAAATCTCATTAACGTGTGTATACCCTATATTTGCTTATTTCGCTAATGGACACATCAATTATGGGTCGTGTTGACATAGTCAATTTCCCCATCTGCAATAATGATGAATAGGGTTTATATGTGCTAAGTGACACATCTGTTGCCGAACTCATTCCCTCTGTTTCCCTCTGTCTCTACTGCCCAAGGCAGCGGCGCGCTTCAGTACTGAAACCCAGCTGCTTCCGTGCAATCCCCCTCTCACATTTTCTCTTAGTTCGCTGTTCAGTCCCTTTCCCTCTCTCATTTTCACTAATCTCGCCATTATGCTCTCTCTCTCTCTCTCTCTCTCTCTCTCTCTCTCGCGTCTCTTCCTTTCACTTCGGCTTAGCGTCTCTCTCCCTCTTTTCTTCATCTCCGTCTCTCTCCTTCTAAGCATCTCTGCCTCCTCTACTTAGCAACAGTTTCCATGACTACATACCCCCCCACAATAAGCCACTGACAATCCCTTAGTTATGTCTGATTCCTAATGCATAATTTCTCGGAAAGCATTTTCTGAAATAATTTGGTGCTAGCGCGGTTTATACAATACTGTAATAGAAAACATCACATAAACAGATTACAAAAGAATTATTTCCACCCCACTACTTGACAAATTGGCATTTACCCTTCTGTTTTAATAAAGTTGGCTGTGCATGTCAAGAAGGAATGTTTCAGTATTAGAACTATTATTAGAATATATAAATAAAATCGACTTAGGACTCAAAACAAACCCGATTGCGCGGAAATATTCCTTTTTTGTTATACCAGGGATATTATTGAAAACTTAGGTAAGCTATTTGTGCACAGTTTTTTTTTCTAACAAATACTTCCAATAGGCCTATTAATGTATACACGCTGAACGGTGTTCGGGAATTAGGGTCACACTGGTCATTGCGGCAATCAATGGTCTGTTGAACTGGAACTTGTGAGCAGAATGAAATGGACACAAGGGCTGCTTGCCTGCAAGATAAGGCGGTAGTCATGAACTGACCTGGGTACTCCGCGACAGAAAGAGAGCAGAACCTTCCAGTTAGCGTGCAGTTTTGCTGCAGGCTACACATGCTGCAGTTGTTCTACAGAAAACCCGCCTAACTAAAAGCAGCATCAAGAAGCGGACGGTATTGCCGGTTATTTTATGACAGAGGGTCACAGAGCGTCACTCTTCCTATCCAGGTGGTTCTCTGCAACCCTTCCCACTCAGCACTGGAGACACTGACAGCCGATGAAAGCGGTGAATCAGATTTGTTCACGGAAATGGCGGATGACTTTAACAAAAGTGCTTCTCTGGTAGACCATTACTGTGAATATTCAAAACATTCTATAGAACTCATATAATTATCCTTCTGACCCGCTTATTTCCAGGTCGTTTTGGGTAGATTTATCTTCCAGTCCAATTAAGTACCAAGAATAACTGTAATAGCATTATTATATTTTTTGTTCATAAAAGTAATTAATATAATTATCCTTAAGTGTGGGCGTGCATATTAGTACACCTAACAAAGAACCATCTGGAACTAGCCTGATGAAGGGCAGGGCAGTCATTTCCAACACAATTAGATGTATATTCTCTTAACTGTTTAAAAACATTCTACATACCTTGATATAAATACGTAGTTGCATTCATAAACTGGAAGTTTAAAAAAAATCAAATACTTCGTGTTAGTTATGTTTTCATTTAGTACACAAATATAAAAATCTTTATGACGATGTCTTGAATGGATGGATTTTGGAACTGATGGACGAGCAGACTTCAAGTAGCCTAACTACGGTAGAGATAACAAATGATATAGGCTACATTTAATTTGTTTTTAAATGGTTTTGCTTTCATATGAGAAACGGTTATGGAAGAATCGCAGTTTTGAATTTGAGTGTGACATGAGTAACTTTCTCTGGTATGGACCCACCTTACAAGACCTTGTCTGTGACTTTTGACTTTAATAGATTATTCAGTTATACGATGGACCTATTCCGCTAGACTGTATATTGGTTACCTATTAACATTAATTCATCTTCTGTAGCATTTTCTTATTTTAGCCACTATTTTTAGCCTCAAGGTCTCTCAAAAATGATGCAAACATGTTTAGGGGATTTCTAAATTATTTTAATTTCCATTCTGCAAGATCTTCACGCATTTGGTGTATGTTTCTTTTTATTTAGAGTTACTCGGAAAAAATGCTAATGAAATTAACGAAACAAGCAACTCTGCCATGTGCATTAACTGAATACAGACATATATAGATACCGGTTTTGATATTTTGTTTTGGTTGTGCTAGCGCCAAATCCTGACTGCACGACTTACAAAACATAAAACTAAATCAGGTTCATTTGCGTTAATTGATGGTCAACTTTTATGTGTGTTTCATTAGCAAGTTTATAATACATGCTGTGCTGATTGGGAATCTGGCAAGACGCAGGAGGGAATCCCCCCTTCCAGCTTTCCCTGTAGAGCGAGGCAGTGAAAAGCCGGGCCATTTAATCGCGTTCCAGCAGTGAAGAGAGGGGTCGATCCAGAGATCGTGAGAAGTCCGCGCTGTCTTCGGCTTTCACGCAGGAAGGTATCGCCTAAAACAATATGCAGGTAAATATTACATGAGCAATAGTAACAACGGAAATACCTGAAATGTACATGATATAAGGATTTTTAATATAAACGTTTGAATACTATGGTTCAATCCTTATTATTAGACAGCTTTTAAATAGTCTTTAAACAAAGATTAAAATGAATCTGTATTCATTTGAATATGTACCTTACTGATAATCGACTGTCTCATTTAAAGTTCGGTTCGCTTCATTTTTTATTTTTTTTTTGTTCTTTTGGCTGAGTTTCATTTAGTTAAAACTGCTTTTGTGTTTATGACACCCAAAGAGCACGATAGTGCTTTGGATAGGGTTCGGTTACCTTATAATTAAGGTCTGTCCTATCGTTATACATAATCCTGTTTGCATGCAATTTAAGTTCGCATCTGTTTGGAGATCCAGCATTGTAGTCCTTGTTAGGTTATATCTTTGCAACGTAGTGCATGTTATATAGGTTATAGTTATTTAGAGATTCAACGCTGTTATTCTTGTATGTTTTGCGATTTTTGGACACATTTCAGAAACATTCTGGGCTTCCGTGTTAGTGTCATTTGGCGCTTCCCCCCGTCTCTCATGGCGGGTGCACGGCTCCGTTCAGGGGCTGTTTCAGACGCTTAAGGAGGTCAGTACGGGAAGCCAGCCCCGCGCTGACACTCCAGCGCTTTGGTGCATCAGGAATCGTCTCAGTACGCGGATCCGCCTGATCCGCCGCTTCCGATGCACCGAAGCCCACCCACTTGTTTATTCCTTCATTCCTTCAAAAGACAAATTCGTTTATGTGTAAATTATAGGTTATGAGCCCCAACTTCCTTTACGCATTTTTTACAGCTACCGATATTCCTTGCTTGTTAACACATCAAATTTCTTAGTTCACTAATTACGCTCTGAATTCCAGCGGATTGTTTCAGTAGTTTAGCCAAATGTCTTACTTTTCTAAATAAAATGTTTTGACTTTTTTTTTTTTTTTAACAAAACATGAACTAGTCAAATAACCTGAATAAAACAAATGTAATGAATATTTACATTATATATACATTTGTACTACTTCTCATTTGAGGAGTTTACATTCTAATTAAAATGTAATTTAGAGGTTTGAATGATGATGTCTGTTTAATTGGTCTAAAAATAATGATGGTTTATTACTCAATTTAATATTTCTAACGTTAGTATCATGATCAAATGGTCCAATTAAGACTAATGATTTAGAATATAATGAATTAATTATCGCGGTCAAATACATCACTCTTCATTTGTTTAATGATCTGATAAACAGTAGTTTCAGTGATGAGTTAGGCAGGAAGTCGTAAGAAATATTTGCCTTAGAAAATCAGTTTGGAACTCAAGCTGAATAAAGCGAATGAATATTATTTCATGTTGACTTAATCGTGTTCACCCAGGCCACAGCTGGAGAGATCGATGCTGGTAGGAGAAAGGGGATCAATGCACTGGTGGCTTTACCTGGTTAGTATAGTAAGCGGGAGGCGCCATTTTGACAAACATTGCCCCCGATGTGCTTTTTTATGTCTTTAAGCAGGTGGATTCTTAAAGTTGTCAAAAACCTCACGTGGGATGTTCTGTTTCAGACGCTGGAGTGGATTCACAGGAAAGTGTAACTCGGTCTGTAGGTGTTGGATATTTATGGAAGGCTTTTGGTCTGTAATCACGTGATCAGAACTTGGAAACTGCTATAATTAAATGTATACTTACAACAGAAAAAAACGTTATATATATATATATATATATATATATATATATATATATGCAGCCTCTCTCTCTCTCTCT
>JAODLC010000044.1:15188979-15199844 GCA_026781145.1 Hippopotamyrus pictus | reverse complement strand
TGCCCCTCCTCTCCCCGGCCTGCCGCTCACCATCTCCCCAGCCTGCCGCTCTCCCTCATCTCCCCGGCCTGCCGCTCACCATCTCCCCAGCCTGCCGCTGTCTCTCATCTCCCCGGCCTGCCGCTCACCATCTCCCCAGCCTGTCGCTCTCCCTCATCTCCCCGGCCTGCCACTCACCACCCCCCCAGCCTGCCACTCTCCCTCGTCTCTCCAGCCACCACTCTTCCTCATCTCCCCAGCTCACTGTTCACCCCCATCTCTCCGGCCCGCTGCTCTCCTTTGTCTCCCCAGCCCACTGCTGTCCCTCATATCCCCAGCCCACTGCTCACCCTCTCATCCTCACCACTTCAGTTGTCTGGTAGTTCATCCGCCACTCTCCCTCGTCTCTTGGGCCCGCCGCTCTCCCACATCTCCCCTTCCCACCACTCGCCCCCATCTCCTCAGTTGGTCTGACAAGATTGTTTTCTGTGATATGACTCACCCGTGGGATCCGTCGTTCTGTGGCTGGAGCCGCCTGCTGTGTCTGGGGGGTATGGGATTACAATATGTACAGTGCAGTGAATCAGGGGCCCTTGGAGTGGAGCTGACAGTATCTCTGCATGCATCACTCTGCCTCTGTGCCATGTTTATGAGCACACGTGCCATCGGTTGTTTTCAGACAGTTAACCCTCATGCAGTCAGCCTCTCTCATGCAGTCAGTCTACCGCTCGTCATTTTCCCAGAACTTCCGCATCAAAAGCACAGGGATGGTAAAACATTGTGGGATGTTTTGAGATGCCTGGCAACCATCACAGATCTGTTTTGAAATATCCTGGTGCCTGCTTGTCTTGAGTTGGAGGGGAGGACAGGCACAGTCTGAAATACACCCAGGGATATTTTGGTGTTTTGGTCTTTTCCTGATGCTTTTTTTTTTTTTTTTTTTGCTGCTGTCTTTTTTTGACCAACAAAATCATGGCACCCCAGTGCCATGTAGGAGGTGGATAAGACCCTGGATCCCCACTCTCGCTGTCCCTGTGGCTGACCAAGACCATTTCTTAGGCAATAACGACAAGTAATTTACTCTATGTTATTCATATGTATGTACTTCCCATAGACCATAGTGCCAGCATAATTCAACACAATAAGTAAAGCAGCCGACAATGCATGACTATAAATAACAGGAAGTAGCACCACCATTGACAAACACTTAGCGTCTACATGTTAAAAATGTGCATTGGACGTGGAACCATCAGTACATTCATCGTAGCAGCTTTCGGTGTGTAATTAGCTGCCGGTGAGGATCCTAATTGCCTGCAGGTAAAAAGCCGTCCTTGAAACTTGTGGCCCAAATGCTTAAGGTCTGCTTAAGGTCTGATTCCATCTGCCAGAAGGGAGGTGGGAGTGGCCAGTGCAGAGTCACTGGAGTCCAACAACGGCAAGCGCTGAATAATTGACGGGCCCATATACAGTACCGCTTCTGTGCGGAAACGAAAATCCCCACACCGAGGGTGAATCAGCAGAAGCTGTGGAAGGCCGGCTGGGTACATGGCATGCAGGAGTCACGGTCCTGTAATGATAGCGAGAGGCTGCAGTGTGCGTCTTTATACTAGGGGGAGGGTGGGCCACCTGTATTCTGACCCAAGCCATGGATGCACACACCGACACATATTAACACTAGACTAATCCACTTAAAGATCCATTAAGACCCCTCTAATAACACACAAACAGTATAATCGCATTCCCACGCACTCACACTTGCAGAACGCATTTATGTCACGGAGTTATTTCAGCCATTGGAGGTGCCAGGGCAGATGTGTCGCCGGGCAGCCGCCAGCTGACCCCATTCCTCGCCCCGCCCTCTGCGATCGTTCTCCATGGCGACCGTTTTCACCGCTGGGGCCATTCGGACAGCCCTTCCATCTGACATGTCCATCAGCGGGATCTTCTCGGACTCGCATCCAGTCACGTAGAAGGCAAGTTTTTCACACATACTTTGGAGGGAGAAAAATCTTAGAAAAAGGAAATAATTCTTTAGAAAAAGCAGTGCAAAACAGATAAAGAAAAAACAATAAACAAATCTCTATGTGGCACCTCCTCACACCAGAAATGTCCCGATCTGGCAGTGGTGGAAATGTCACCATCTGTGCTGACATTTCCCAGTTCGGTCGTCTCCCGTTGGACCTTCATGCATCTGTCCAGCAAAGACTCGCTGCCACCAGCCCACAACCATGTCACCTGCGATGCCGCCAAATCCCCCTCCCCCACCACCCCCCAAAGAGGCCCTGCCCACACCAAGCCAGCCAAACATAAATCACAGAAACAGCTTTTATTCTCGCTGCATAATTGTTGCTATAATGAATGAAGGAGACTGTACCTGCTAATATAGTTTAGTTGAGAGTAAATTGTTATGCTCTGGTAACACATCTAACATTGCTGCTTAGTTGTTTTATTTTTGATGAATGCTTATTTTAATTACATTTTAAAAGATCTTAGAGGTCGGCTGCTTAGTTTAATTAGATGTGTGGATATTGAAAGCAGCCTGGGACGATGGCCCAGTGGGTAGTGCTGTTGCTGTACATCTTTGGGGATGAGTGTTCTAACCCCACCTCTCTTGTGTGTGGTGAGGGGGGTCATATATATATATTTATATTACATTTTAAAGACCAAATTTCCCCACAGTGTGATACAAACCTGTTGTATTGACATTGTGGGGACCATTTTTCGTCATCATTTGGTTGTCATCATAGTTGAGAATTAGTATTATGCCCACTGAAATGAATGGACAGTCCCTACAAACATATGAATACAAATATGTTTGTGTGTGTGTGTGTGTGTGTTTGTATGCGTGTGTATAGACCAAATGTCCTCATAATGTGATGAATACCCATTTTTTCCCCCCATATGGGAAAACTCTATTTTACAAAAATGTGTCACTGCAATGAAAAAAGTAGAAATGCATTTTCTTTAGCTACTTATGTGGCCTGCACTACGAAGCGGGGTTACTGGATTATCGGCGTAACTTGTCGGATTTAAGGTAGTCTGGGCAAAATGTAAGTGAACTAATATGAAGTCCATTTAAACTGTGGTACCTTAAACCCTGCAAGTTACCCCGATAACCCAGTAACCCCGCTTCGTAGTACAGGCCAATGGTTATGGTTAGGGCTGGGTAGGGGTTAAGGTTGTCATAGTTAGCATTGGCATTTTTCCCGTAGAAAAGATATGATTACACGACTGTGTGTGTTTGTGTGTGTGTGTGTGTGTGTGTGTGGAGTTTGCATGCCTGGAGTGGAACTGTCTATGTGTCCTGCAATGCACTGATATCCCATCCAGGCTGCACCCCCGCCCTTTTTGCTGTTCAGTCTGGGGTGGCATCTGTAGACCTCCACGTACCCTTGACAAAGGTGGTGCGTAGATAAATCTTTAAAACAAAAAGAGTAATTTCTCTTATTAATAACATTTGTTTTTTTTTTTTTTTTTTTTGTGAATTTGCCCTGAAGCAGCATGATGTGGCCTGAGCGCTGCCTCCAGTGGCTGAGGCACATTGGCCATGTGTGGTTTGAGGGTGTGGCCTGTGTCCACCACGCCTGGGCCTGTCCTTCACGTTCCTGCTCAGCCCTCTGTGAGATCAGCTTTCTGTGAGATCAGCTTTCTGTGAGATCAGCCCTCTGTGAGATCAGCTTTCTGTGAGATCAGCCTTCGCTTTCCGTTTGGGGGGAAGGATCAGATCTGCCTCCTCTGCTCTGTTTATTTATGAGGAGCGGCTGCTTGCCCCTCTGCTGCTGCTGCTGGATTTATAACTGTATGCCCCCCCGCCCCCCCCACCCCCTTTGCTCTTGAACTGTCACCCAGGCCTCATTCCAGAGCCCATCAGCCCCCTAAACACAGCTGGATGGCCAGAATCGATGGCGAATACATCACCCAGTATCTATCCCTCACTGCTTTTTCCTGTATATAAGTATTACACAGTATTATCGACATGAACACTGAAATGATACAACCCCCCCACTCTCTCTTTTTATATGTTGATACCCAGCTGGTCTTGCCTGAGCATAATTATTTTCCGTTTTCCTATTTTTTCTCTTCTGTGCACATGAAAGGGCTTTCTGATTAAAGGGTGTGTAGGTTTGCTCCTTCCCCCCCACACCCCCCCCATGGCTATTATGTAACGCTGCCCATTGCTCCATCACTGTAGAAAGTGCAAAAATAGTTACAGAGGCTTATTTTGGGTAAAGCGGGTTTTATGTAATTTTTACGTTTTTCATTTTTCCCCAGAGGCCATCCGTCTGCGTCTCCTCTCTTTGCTCACACTTACTGGGCCACAGTAGAGAGACTCTTGTGGTTTTCCCCCATTAGTTAAATGTTTAAATATAAATACATATTTAAGAAGCTGGAATTCTGAATGTTTGAAGGCCATTAGCATTTCCTTGGCCACCTCCCAGCTATGCCCTGACTCTCCCACCCACCTCCGGCCTCTCTCTGACTCTCTCGCCTGCTTTTGTTTCTGTTCCGTCTTTCCTGCCTGCCTCCTGGCTCTGCTCTGACTCTCCCATCCACCTCCTGGCCCTGCTCTGACTCTCCTGCTCACCTCCAAGCTCTGCTCTGATTCTCACTTCCACGTCTTGGCTCTGCTCTGACTCTCTCGTCCACCTCCCAGCTCTGTTTTGACTCTCTCGTCTACCTCCTGACCACACTCTGACTCATCTGTCTGCCTCCCAGCTCTGCTCTGACTCTCCAGTCCACCTCCTGACCACACTCTGACTCTCCTGTCTGCCTCCTGGGTATGCTCTGACTCCCACCTGCCTCCTGGCTCTGCTCTGAGTCTCTTGTCCACCTCGTGACCACACTCTGACTCATCTGTCTGCATCCCAGCTCTGCTCTGACTCTCCTGTCCACCTCCTGGCTCTGCTCTGACTCTTCCGGCTGCCTCCTGGCTCTGCTCTGAGTCTCCTGTCCACCTCCTGGCCACACTCTGACTCTCCTGTCCACCTCCCGGCTATGCTCTGATTCTCATCAGCCTCCTGGCTATGCTCTGACTCTCCCTTCCACTTACTGGCTCTGTTCTGACTCTCCCATTCACCTCCCAGTTCCGCTCTGACTCTGTGGTGTGTCTCCTGGTGCTTCTCTGACTCTCCTGAAACTCTGCTGTCTTTGACACTCACGGACTCACCCACACAGATGAAGCAGCACCTGTGTCAGGGTATGAATGCAGGTCAGCATCCCTTTTCTCCAGAATACTGTGACTGAGTGGTTTCCACTGTGCACAGATTTGCGAGGTAATGCAATTTAATTATGAAGATGACTGTGCAGCTTTTCAGTAAGCATAGTGAGGTGTGCGTTTTCTGACACTAGGTAGTCCTTCACGATCGGCCGACCCAAGCCTTATTGCTGCATTGCATAGAGCCAAATGTCACACCTGTATTGAATAATATGTGTGACCCTTTTACTTATTTTGTATATGATGCCTCTCGACATTTCCTGTGCTTCTTGCCTTGCTTTCTGAAGTACCTGGTGGGCATAGAAATCCTGCATACTGTATCCAAGGACACATTTTAATATAAGTATTGCCATTTAAAGCACAATTTACACCTCGTTTGAGTCGTCCATGATATCTGAAAATCAGAAGTCTTTTTTTTGGCCACCTGCAGATGGCTTTGGAGCCAGAAGGAGCCTGTCCCCAGACATCATTGTGTACACAGAGTATAATGGATTATTGTTCTCAGTTACCAGTGTTCGGGCCAGTTGTGATATTTATTAAAGATGTTTTTCAGAAGTGTGAATTACTAAGTGCAGCATGACCTGATTGGCTTTGGCTCTCATATCAGATGGGGACAGACACTGTAATAGGCTGCTTACTTTTTAATTTTCCCAAAGACAGACACCAGGACATGGACACACACCTGTCCCCCGCATGCCTATACACATCCTTAGCCACACGCTCCTGCAAAGATTTTTCCGCAGGAGCTGTGATGAACGGACAGATATTAGTGGATGTTTACTAATCCAAATTCCTTATTTTGTTCTCAGAATAAATACAGATGCTCCGCTGGTTGTGCTGCATTTGGTCCGTGTTACGATATTTCAACTTTACGATGAGTATTCCAATTCCATTCTGTTTTTCACTTTCAGTACATTATTCAATACATGACATGAGATATTCAACACTTTATTATACAATAAGCTTTTTGTCAATGATTTCTCCCAGCTGTAGGCTAATGTAAGTGTTCTAAGCATGTTTAAAGTAAGCTAGGCTAGACTATGGTGTTTGTTAGGTTAGTTGTACTGCATTAAATTGCATTTTCACCTTATGATATTTTCGCCTTACAATAAGTTTATTGGAACGTAACCCCATCATAACCCGGGGAGCATCTATACGAACAAACAGTCCACGAACAGCCTACTCTCAGTCTCTGTCTTTTTTCTCTGTCTCTCTTCTACTCCTGCACAGTCATTCTTTTATCAGCCATTCTTGCAGTCGCTCTCTCTATATATAGTACCACCACAAAATCAGCCCCATATATTACAATATATTACATGCTTGAAACTAGAGGATTGTGCCCTTTACTTTACTAACAGCAGACAGGAGGGTGTAGTATTTGAGAGCTGAGATAATGTCTCGTGCTGGGCTAGCTGAGATCAGACGGATAGAAAATATGCAGATACAGCTATAAAAAAATTGTGTTAGGTCATAGACAGTCTGCGATGGCCTTGGAGTGTGTTACCTCTGCAACAGAAGGATTTCCCCACTGTGATGCACTATTTTGACATGCTTCCTGATCTTTGGTAATCCTCAAGGCTTCCTACATGCCCTCCCTGACTCTCGGATCTGTATGCCATATTTTACCCCTTGTTGCACATTTGCGGTCTGCCTTTGGTCTATAGAAAATGTGGCTTAATGGCTCTTTTGGAAAGTAATTTTTCTCACAGTGTGAAAGCTGCCCCAGCCTACAGAAGCAGCCACTTGTTTTCAGGTTTTCGAATAACCTGCCAGTCTCCCCTAAGCTGCGTGACCTGCCTCCCCCGCTCTCTTTAGACCTGGATAAGCGTTTCCTCTCTGCACCTTCTGTCTCTCTCCTCTCCAGGGCCAAAGTAAGGTGGTGGACGGCAGCCTGCAGGGCGGCGCTAATGGCATGGAGCCCGGTCCTGGGGGACAGAAGGGGAGCGGGAAGTGGCAGAGGCCCCGGTTCACCCGCAAAGCCCTCATGAGGTGCTGCTTGGTGAAGTGGATCCTGGCCAGTACTGCCCCTCAGGGGCCAGGTAAAGGGGGGCAGTGGGCAGCACAGGGTCCTCTGTTTATGCAGAACGTCTGGGTGAGACAGAAGTGAGGTCTCTCTTCTCTGGTGTTAAGTGTCCATATCAGTCAATCCAGCATCAGTGTTTTGACCCTTTTTGCATGATTTTTGCTGACTGCCCGGGTTGTGTCTGAGCTTCCTGTTTGTGGTGGAACAGAACTCTACCCCTGCGGTGTCGTGAGTGTCTTGGCAGAAGAAATTATGTGAAATTTTAGGTCATGACTATGCCTCTTTGAGTCACCTGCATAGACTCACAGAGACGAGTCTCATTGCCGTTAGCGAAATGAGCTGGAGAGCGGTGACTGATAGAGCGTAAACACATACAATTTAAATGTCAAAATGGTTTGTTTTCAGACATTAAAAACAAGCTCTACTTAGTGCCTTAATTATATATTGCCGTAGTTCTAATTAAGAAGATACCAGCTGTGATAGTCGAAAGTATTGATTTTCGCCGATTTGCTCTGTTACGTGTCTTTACGATGTGTTTACCCTTGTGCTCACCGTAAGCTCAAAGCTTCCTTTCGTCTTAAAGAACAGGGTTTCTGCATTTTATTGTCACTGTCGCTGGCGGCCTTATCGTGAAGCGAAGGCTGACATATTGAACTAGTGCCAGTAGACCTTATTCATTAAAGTAAACGGTCAAATAAATAGCTTTCTGGCGCCATCTACTGTTTGTCAATGGAGCACGCAAATAATTGCTTAGGCAGATACAGATTTTTCTGCAGCAGCGTTAAATTTGTTTTTCCTCAGACCACTCATGTTTGTTTCATCTTCTAAAAAATTAGCCTACTACCATTTTAAACTTGTGATTAATCACAATTAATAGCGTGTTTCTGTTCATTTATAAACATAATAACCCATATAATAGTATAATGGTATGTGATATTGTGGAAATAACCTACATGGAATTGAACTGGGGGAGGGGTGGGGTGCAACCTTGTGCCCTCGTGCCCCCAAGATAATTTTCGAAGGGAAGTGCTCTGTGATGTTTGGCTCCTGTCTTGGTGTAGGAAGCACACCTTAATGAGTGAGTAATGGTGTCAATATGGGGATGGACATGCAGCCTAACACAGACTGAGCCTTCAGTCTGTTACCCTTCATGGGGGTGCTGTACATTTTATTTTTGCCGCGTTTCATCTTGTGAGAGAAATAGCCAGCCGGGTGGGATAGGAGGAAGTCAAAATACCTAAAGTAAGGTGGGGGACAGCAGCCTGCAGGGCAGCGCTAATGGCATGGAGCCCGGTCCTGGGGGACAGAAGGGGAGCGGGAAAGTGGCAGAGGCCCCGGTTCACCCGCAAAGCCCTCATGAGATGCTGCTTGGTGAAGTGGATCCTGGCCAGTACTGCCAATTGTACCATATAGCTGTAGGCAAATGTGTCTTTTAGTCTAATTTAAGGTACAGAAATGGATTCCGAAGAACATCCTCAAGGTACAAACAACATTAATGTACCCCCAATGTTACAAAAATGTTCCTCGGAGTCATTTTCTGTATTTTGAAAGGTACAATTACCTACAACTAGGGTACCTTTGAGGTTACAGCCCCATTGACAAGCAAAGGGTACAAATTGGTACAGTGTGGTAAACTGGAGGACTGTGACCAGAAACATCCACATCACACAACCACCATTCAAGACGTACAGCTGTGTTTTTGTGACCTTCACTGGATGACATCTCTGCAGACATGAGAGAGGAAGTTGTTTTTTTTTTTTGCTGTTTATAAAGAGGGAATCCAGGACCCACCTCTGACAGCTGCCAGTCAGACCCAGGCTCAACGTCACCTGCAGGGGGAGCTCAACACTAGGCAGGAGTTTGAGTCCTGACGACAGGAAGGTTCCAGCAGCAGTTTTGCAAAGGGGGTGATTGGGAAGGCCAGCCTGAGCTGTGGTTCTACCCCCCTCCATTGTGGCTGGGCTGCCCCCAGTGGGCAATCGCCCCCCCTGTGTCACGGAGCTTGTGGCTGGGAGTTTCACAATTGGCTGGATCATCCTTAGACTTTGAGGTAATGTGAGATGTGCAGCATTGATCAGAGCCCCGTGATCGTTTTCATCAGGGGGGTGGGCACCGAAGTGAACGGAGCAGCCCATGGGCCCCAGGTCTCCAGTGCTGGCCACCATAAGTCGCTGCAGGGTGCAGAGCTGGAAGGAGCTTTTGAAGTTGCTCCGCTGTTCCTTCAGGCTTGTCCTGCATGGTAGCATCCCTGGTCTATCCTCAGCCTGTCTCCTGTATGTCCCTTTTCTCTCCACAGTCTGTGTCTGTTCTGTCCCCTGCCTGTCCCTGGTCTGTCTCCTGCTTGTCCCTGGTCTGTCCCCTGTCTGTCCTTTGCCTGTATCTGGTCTGTGACCTGTATGTCCCCTATTTGTCTCTAGTCTGTTGGTGGTCTGTCCCTAATCTGTCCTTGGTCCATCCTCATTCTGTCCCTGATTTATGCCCTGTATGTACGTTGCCTGTCCCTGGTCTGTTGGTCATCAGTCCCCAGTATGTCCTGTGCCTGTCTGTCCCCAGCCTATGCCCCGTATGTCCCCATTCTGTCCCCTGCCTGTCCTTGGTCTGTCCCCCCCCTGTCCACCTTTTGTCCCTTGTCTGTGTGTCTGTGGTCAGCCCCAATCTGTTTACTGTCTGTACCCAGTCTGTGCCCTGTATCTCCCCTATATGTCCCTGGTCTGTCTTTGTTGACCCTATTTTTGTCCTGCCTACGTATTTAATAAGTTCATTTTTTATTTCACTGATAACTGTCCAGAATCTTTTGTGATGAGTCTGCAGTCTCATGGGTTAAAATTCTTAGGAGCCTTATCAGGCCTTAAAGTAATTAAAAGAGGTTCCTAAGAGGCTGGCAGAGAAAATGGATTTTTAATTGGTCTTATTACATGTGGGATAATGTCCATAAGCCTAGTGGAGATTTTCATGTGCCTGATTTGCCTGGTCTTATGGGGATTTCCCAGCTGAGTCACTGGCTCTAATTACTGAAGTATGCATCGTTTAATTTGGGTTTCTTCTCTGACAGGTCCGTTTACTTGCCTATGAGCTCATTCCTTCCTGTTTTAGTGTGGGTGTGTTTGCTGGTGTGTTGATCTCCTTCGTTTGGGTACCTCTGTCTGTCTCTTAACTTCTGCTGAGGTCTTGCTCAGCCTTTTCTGCCCATCTCAGTGTCCACTCTCATACAGTAAAATCCCGTTATAGCGGACTCGCTTATAACGGAATTTCGTCTATAACGGACGAGATCCGCTGGTCCCGACCGTGCGCCTTTAAGAAAAAGCATCAGATATAGTGGATAAAGCATCAGATATAGCGGACTCGCATATAACGGTATTTCCCTTTTAACGGACAAACAATTTGGTCCCCAGGGCCGCTTTTAGCTGTAGTTTTGTTCGGCTATAACGGACATGCAGCTCCGCCTACAAGGCGTGTGGCGTGCTGGTGATATCCAGCACAAATACGTAGCCTACGTAGTCAGGATTATTAATGGTCACGCATCTGATCAGGTGAAGTTGGATTACTACATGTGCAATATAATAATCTATACCAGTGGTTCCCAACCTTTTTTAACTCACGGCCCACACAACCAAACACATATGTTTCCGCGGCCCACTGCAAAAGAAT
>JAODLC010000044.1:15146473-15171407 GCA_026781145.1 Hippopotamyrus pictus | reverse complement strand
AGGTATAAATTCTTCGATGTCATGGTTCTCCAGGCAGCACACCCCAGAAGGGGTGGGGGAGGAAGTAAGAAAAATAGTGTATTAGCCAGAGCATGCCACTGTAGGTCTTTTTCCCAATGAAGACTTTGTGTTTATGGAAACCGCTGCTGGTCTTTGTCTGTCTGTTCATTTCTGGGTCATCAGCAGGAACCTGCTTCTCAGAAAAATAAACAGGATGGAAAGTGTGGCATCCACTGTCCACAATATCTACTAAAAATGACTAGTTCAATATATAATTAAAAAATGTATTCATTTTAAAGTGAACGATATATTTGTATTGTGTTTCTCTCATTCACAAGCAGACGGAAGGCTCCTGTAATCATTAACTTGCAGGATTGTGGGTAAGATTAGGGATTAGTCTGAGGCAATAACGTCCAGAAATATGTTCTGATAATGACTTATTTCAATTATCTAATAAAAACTAATTTTACATCACGTTATTGTAAAACTTGTATGAAAGGAAGCGCTAGAAGCTTCAGCACATTTTGGTTCTAGCAATATTTAAAAAATGACAATATTTCGCTTTTGCATTTTTGCATTGTATTTCAAGAGGATTTCCTTGCAGTCGCGGCCATTGTTTCTGGGCAGCTATAGTTTAGAGACGCAAACACGTTCTCACGTCACAAATGTGATCCTCCACGTTTATGCGTCAGTATCAGCTCAGCTTGCAGCGGCCTGTGTGTGTGCGTTAGACAGAGCGTGCCCGTGATTCACGTTCCACACACGTCTGGTCACTTAAGTTTGATTAAGGTGACGTTTATTTAAAGAAAAGCATGCCTTGGTTTTTATCCTGTAGATAATATTTTTTTTCAACAGCTCACAGTTATGTAGATAGTTGGTAGGTAAATAATAAGTAGCTAAAAATGCAGAGGCATAACAAACTTTATACATTTATTACCATCTTATATGTCAAATGCCTGATATATATGACATGCCTTCCTGATGATTTTTGAAGAAATTAAGTGTTTGAGGACTTATCAAATACAACAGCAACACTATTATGCTATTACTTATATATTAATTAACCACAAACTGTCTTTGTTGCATACTAATTAATGAATCATTTTATCAAGCATGTTTTTCTCAAAGTTACTATATTTGTTACTATATCTGTTAATTCTGCAAACCTTTGTGAACTACTGAAGAAATAAGTCATGAATAACACAAGTGAAATACTCATGTTTGTTCATCATTTATGAATCATGATGTATTTTTCATCCCAAGCAGTTACTATATTTCTCACCATATAGGTTAATTCTGTAAACCTTTATCATCTACTGACGGAACTACTAAGGAACTCCTGTAGGAACCCATAATGAGTAATGAGTAACGCATATTTTATCTCAAGTGGCAACAATGTTCATAGATTGTTCATGATTTGTACTTCAGTAGTAATTAAGTTTTTACTAAGTATTTGTGCCCTGCCAACTATGTTGGTTTTACCAGTACATCTTCGCTATTAAGGGTACTTAAATAATGGACTCCAGTCCACATTTGTGTGAGCACCCCGCCCCAGGCCCACCCCCGTCAATGAAATTTATGGAAGTGGATCCACCCACAGAGTAGATAGAATTCGTACCAGAGTAACCCCGTGTTCTGCATGCTTGAAATGTTCACATTCCTACTAGTATTCAGTTCACTGCCTAAAATTAATACATAAATTCTATTCTGTTGACCTCTGTCTGCTAGGGCAGATAATGAGGCTTTTATTTATACTGAAATCCTATTCTATGGAGCTCTGTTGTCTGCCTGATGTATGCCCTGGTTTGTTTAGCTGATCAGATAAAATGTGTGTGACAGTGGAGGTAGAGCAGCAATGCTCAAGTGGGCCACAGTGTGGCGATAGCGTGTCATTTTATTTTAAATGCTCTGTGGTAGTTCTGTGGTTTGATTCATCAGTCTTTTTATTCGTGGGATTATACATCCTCATTAAGGCTTTCAAAAGGCAACTTTGAAAATAATAGCAGGTAATGATGGAGGGGAAATTCTTACTCCATGTTTCGTTCATTCACAGTTTATTCACCGTTCCACTATTCCACTCCCTCTATAGTCTTTTTTACTCTGTTATTACAATTCTTGCATGATGCAAACCTGCCTTGGATTTTTCTGTTAGCAGTCAACACTAACCACTGGTAACAGGGGCCCTTCCTAACTGGACGATATGAAATCAAGTTGCTGGTGGCTTGTCTCACCACCAAAACAGTGGAGTGTTGAAAGGTAATATGGGAGTTAACCGAATACACTTAATTTAGTGCCGGTCGAAACTTAATCATGGCCCTTTTGAATCTTGTTATTCATTTAATCCTAATTGTCCTTATTGCTGGAGGAATATTTTTTCCTTTGCTGTTCTGTGGATTGTGGGGCTTATTACTGTTATTCAGCACAATGGCTATTGACAGAGGGGGAAAAAGAGACAAGGACAGTTAAGTCAAGTGTACAACAATTTTGGCAAGTGTGACAGTTCCCTAGACAGAAACTCCACCGGTGATGCAATGTCTGAAACATCTTACGTTAATGAACCCAAGAGTATGGTGAGAACAATTAAGAGGAAACTGGTTCAGAAGGCTGGGGAGATGGGAATGAGGCCACAGACTAGATCATTTTTACAGGTTGTGTGTTTTTAAAATGGTTTTATATATCCTCATCAGTGTACTGCCCATGTCTGTTTTGGTGCCTTCTGTGCGTCAAGCGAAAGGTGATTCCTGCTGTCTGCTTCAAGAACTCCCAGAAAGAGTGGACAGTATCTAGGAAGGGATGTGTGTGTTCATCAATACCAAGAATAAGGCCATTTAGGTACAAAAGTGTATGGACAATGACTTCTTATATTTTAATCTGAAGGGCATATAATTGGGGGGGCTGGATTCCCTTCACCAATGGAGAGGTGGAGAGTGAAAGTTTGGAATAGGGGGGTTGAGAGAAACAAAAGGGAAGATGCTGGGACAAGGAAGTGTCATTTGCTGTCACAGGGGACTGTAATATTTTAGGACATTATAATTAACATTTCTTCTGTATTTTAATCATCATCAAAGTAGGAGGGATTTTTTCAGGGAGTGAGGCTGTTTTATTCAGATTTGAAGGAAGAGTGGACCGATACACGGAAGACAAGGAACATGTGTGGAGGATTGGTAGACTTCTGGATGGTTCTCTCTCTAAGCTTTTATTTGGCTAAATTTTTTTCTTGAAGATTTCCAGTGTCTTTTAATAGGGATAACTTTAAAGTGGAATAAACATATATATTTTTGTAATAATTCCATCTGTTCAGTTTATAGAGCATCTTTTATTTAATTTTGAAGATCATCAATTGTGAGTATGTTCCACTCACTATAGCAAGTTAAATGTTGTTGTATGCTCATTGCTTGTTGTTATCGACGTTTGAACTTTAGCATCGAGGTGATTTCATGAGTAGTTGAGCTCTCCACCACCAACAGATAGACTGACGCACAACAGTCTTCACAGGTGAGGAAGGAGGTTTGCAAGCGTGAGGACGACTGCAGGAGGAGAGGTAGCAGCTGAAGACGAGCCAAGGTTTTAGCAACTGATGTACTGAGAAACTGAACAGGGACAGGAAAGAGAGTCTTTGAAAGAGAGACAGGGAAAGACCACGAAACCAGAAGGATGAGCGTCAGGTGGGAAACTGAGGGCTTGCAGACGGTGGGAATTGTCTGCCTGGTCTTCATGTTCCTCAAACTGATGCACCTGCTGGGGCTCATCGACATCACAGAGACAGGTGAGGGAAGAAGGTGCAGCACCAGAGAAGCTGCCTGAGGGCAGCAGTGCCCTATGAAAATGGCATATCTGTAATGCATTAGCTAGGTCTGTCATCAGCGGTGAGGTGGATCACATCAAATATCATAAGTTCTTGAGGAACTGATGTTCACTTTGTCCACAGTCCATTCATCCAAGTTAGGAGATGCATAGCAATTCTGAATGTGTGATTACTGTGGCTGTGTAACACAAGCCCTTCTTGCTGTTGTCGTTACTAATGGTTGACCGTATCCCTGCATGCTGGAGTAAACCGTATAGCCACCGGCTTTGTCCGTCGCATCGTTGCATCATCTTCTCTCGTTCCTCTTCTTCTTTTTGTATCTGTAGTCCTGTGACAGATTTCAGGAGGTGTGCTGTTCTGTTTAACTTGTTCTTTTTCCTTTTTTCCTCTCGCTCTTTCTGTCTTCTCTCTCCTCCTGTTACTGTCCCTCCCTGTCTCCATGTCTGTGTATGTCCACCAGATGGTGAGTATGTGCACGGGGTGAGACCCAACTTACCGCGAGTCCCTCTAATCCTCTCCTCCTGAACTCTAGTTCCCTCGCTTGTCTCTGAGTACCTCTGTGCATCTGTCTCTTGGGTTTTCCTTTTCTTGTTTTTTTTTTTTTAGTTCTTCTTCCTGCTTGAAAGGGAAATTCCACCTAAAGTCAATAATATATTTTTCCTTCTATCGATAATCTATATTAAATTCAATCTTTTTCAAATTTATTTTATTAAGAAGCAAATTGATTATCTTCATATTCTGACCATCTCACATGGTTCCCAGGGTGCATTTTCTGCTATGACAGAATGTTGTTTACATTTTCGGTGCATCAGGGATTAGTGGGAAGCTGAGGGTTATAATCTAGGGAGGCCTGTCTTTAAAATGAATTCCATGATTTGTTAATAATTTATAAAAAGGCTGAACAAATCATTGGATTGATAATATATAAGAATATATGCAGAGGTGATATTGGATTGTGTAATTTGCACAAAATACAATTTTCCCCATAGATTCACTCTATAATTTGGACTGAAGACATTTATTTGTCATGTTAAAGATTTTTATAGTAAATATTAGATTTATGGAGGAAGACCCCACCCTCACCCAATTGTGAGGGTGCCCAGATCGAGCATGGCCAAAAGCATCCCTTAGCAACTTACATAGTTGGATCCATTCACTTATATGGTTCCAACTATGAAAGTTGCTAATGTTGTTAGCAAATACGCTTTTGGGAAACATGCTCCCGGGATATCACTTAACCTGAATGGGTGGTGCGGTGGATCAGTGCTTAGCAGGATAACCTCACACCTCCTGGGCTATGGGCTTGATTCCTGACTCTGTGGGTCCAGGCTGGCTGTCACCCTGCATTGGGGAAGTGGTTATACAGGGTGGATCGCTTTAGCGTGGAATTCCCCTTTTATTTCTCGAATCTTTCTTCCTCTCGTTCTTGTCCGCGCTCTATCCAGTCTTTGTAACTCTCTTTTATTTTGCCCTCCCTGCTGTCTCCTGTCCTCACTCCTGCTCACTCGCCCTTCCCCCTTCCTCCCCCCATCCTGTATCCTGCCCCCCATCTCTTTCTCCCTCACACACAGACAGCAGTGACAGTGACCTGGAGCTCTCCACAGTGCGCCACCAGCCGGAAGGACTGGAGCAGCTGCAGGCCCAGACCAAGTTCACCAAGAAGGAGCTGCAGTCCCTCTACAGGGGCTTCAAGAACGTGAGAATGGACCTAGAGGCTGACTTTAGTCGGCATTGAGGCTGGGGGATTGGGGCATGTGGCCAGGAGTTAGAACTAATACTAAGTGAGCAAATATCAAGTGATATCTCGGGAGCATGTTTCCCAAAAGCGTATTTGCTAACAACATTAGCAACTTTCATAGTTGGAACCATATAAGTGAATGGATCCAACTATGTAAGTTGCTAAGGGATGCTTTTGGCCATGCTCGATCTGGGCACCCTCACAATTGGGTGAGGGTGGGGTCTTCCTCCATAAATCTAATATTTACTATAAAACACTAATTCATGTGTTATTGGTAATTTGGAGAGTGTACTACTGGCACAAAAGCTCCTCTCCCCCCCTCCCCCTCCCAGGAATGTCCCAGTGGCCTGGTGGATGAGGAGACATTCAAGACCATCTATTCTCAGTTCTTTCCCCAAGGAGGTGGGCTAATCTTCTAAAATATCACATTGTTCTTTTTTAGTCCTGTTCAAGTCGGTAACACAAAGTTGAAAGGGAAAGACTTGCTGAATGGCCAAGATAGGGTTAAGGCCTTAGCTGGACAGTGCAGAACAAGACAAAGCCAGATCATTCTGTAGGATGGGCTGCCAGGATTAATAATGCAAGTGTAAGTAATAAAAGATGGATATACACTATAATCTTTACTATGGTGGAATCCATTATTCTCTTCCCCATTGTTATAAAGACTGATGAGCCTTACCAGAAAACTGTCAGTGAAGATGCCTACCTCATGCCACCATTATCTGTGCTTATGAGAGCTTTTAAAACTTCATGTAAATACTGAGATGGGGTTTAATGCCTGTCAAGCCACAGATTGAGTTTTCCGGGGCTGTAAACTGGTGGGGGTTTTGCTGCTTAAGGAAGCTGGCAGCCGGCTGATGAGTGGAGGAGTCATGTGGGCTTAGAGGGCATCTGGGGGCACCAACAAAAAAAACCTCTCAGGTCTGATGTGACAAGGCGTCTTTTAAAATCAGGCAGTGAGAGGTCTTAGGGTTGGTTGTTAAGTAGTTGTGTTTTTACAGTTCAGAAGGATTCATGAAATAGCATTACACTCATTAAACTTAATGGCATTAGCAATATGTCACTCTTGGCCCTTTATCTGTTAGTTTAATAAAAATATTTACATTGTTGCCCTCTTATTGTACTTTTTTATCACAACATTTAATATTAAAAATCTCCAAAGAGCAGGTAGAACTTTCATAAGGTTTAGCCTTGATTGTGTTATACTGCTAAACGCTACTCAAATCAAAAAGAGCCTGAGAGCTTGCTAAAAAATAGCTATGAAAGTATGCAAAGATTTGATTTAAATTGTCTCGGTCTGGTAGCCTTTGAAGGGTGTGACTATGTGTGTAATCTGGGAAAACTCAACCTGGCTCTTTAAACACTGTTCTACTTATGAAAGCAAAGCAAAAGCTTAATTCTTGGGATTAAGTTAATAGTACTGTATGCAGTGTACTGTGATTGAGTCATATTATTTTGGCCTTGATCCTATAAAAATGCCTGGCACTGATCCTTTTGTCAATGATGTCATGACCACTTGCCTGAGATTCACTACTGTGCAAGGTATCTGAGTCATTTTCTTTCTGTTTGTTCTGTAGTTCTTTTTAGTAGTATCAATCTTTATTTTTTCATAAACAGCTCTATATAGATTAGTATATCCCAACAGATGTAAGTAGTGACATAACCATTTTAAACTAAAAGCTGTGGTATTTTCATAGTGAGGTGCGGAAGCCCCTGTGACTTACAGCTAATGACCAGGCTGCTGCAAAGGGCTGTGAAGTTCAGTGTATATAGTCCAGCTAGCTAACTTTTCACACTTTATGTAGACGCCTGTTACCCAACAATTTTAGCTACTATTATTAGGCACTCAAAGAACATTTTTTATAAGCTAGTTATCTGGGTAGTAAGTGTATATTTGCTCAGAAAAAAAAACACAGTTTAATATTAGAACGTATAAATTAAGAATCACACAATATAAACTAAAAATAATTTCTTCTGTTCTCCAAAAAGTTACTGATATCTTGTTGGATGGCTAGATGAACACTGCTTCAGTTCCCAAACCTCTCCTCAGGGGCACCTCAGCCATTCCATGTACAGTGGTACCTCAGTTCTCGAACTCATTAGAACTCGAATTTCTTAAAAGTCGAACAAACCAGTTTGAAAAAAATTACCTAGAACTCGATCTGAATCTCAGAAGTCAAACCGTGAATGCCGACCTAAGATAACTTGTATGCCCTGGGAAATGAGTCACGCGGCACATCTCTCAGCGGAAACAAAGGGTAACGCTTCCATGTTTACACTAGCTGAATTCATATACTTAAACAGTAAAAATACATTTAGACAATGATAGACAGTAACAGTAATTATTATTATGTAATAAAATACATTTAAAAATAAATATTTCTTATAAATTATTTTAATATTAATAATAAACCATTAATACATTTAATTATAATAATATTGTCGTGCCCAGCGGGGACGGAATGGAGACAAAGGTGCAGACGTCAGGGTATCGGGGAATACGGGGTTTAATTACAGGTAAGGCAGGCAAAACGCAGATGGACAATACAATGACTGGACTGGGGAAACAAACTGAAACGCGGACGAAATACAGAGGACTAATGACATCAACCAGAAACAGCTGATCACACAGGGTTTTCACATGGGGTTAATGCGGGGGCATGGCACACGGGAGGAGCGGACTATCGGAGCAGGACACATTGTTTTTTTTTTTTAACTTTACATATTTTTGGATACATTTATTTTCTTACTTTACAAATTACTGTTTTGATAAATGTGCTTAGATGTAGTACAGTATATGCTTTTCTTGTTTTGTCCGGTTCATTTTCTGTTTGAATGCTAAAAAAAAAAAAAACATATTTTGGTGTAATTTTTTGGGGCCGGGAACCAATTAATTGATTTTCCATTATTTCTTATGGGGAAAATTTGATCAGAACTTTTTAGGATTGAGTCCAGAGTTCTAAACAGATTAATTTCGAGTACTGAGGTACCACTGTATTTATTAAATTTCACCACCAGTTCACTTAATTAATTAATTAATTTAATTGATCAGTTAAATAACTCATCATACCATCGTGATGATGGTATTGATTTGCCCTACGAGATGTGCTAGGGGTCGAGGGGTGACTTTAAGGGAGGTTTTGAAATGGTTAAGTTGACACACTTTGACAGCCATAAAATCATAGAAGGACTGGATCACTTAAGACTTTTGCACAGTATTGTAGATCCATTGTGACTTACACCTCTTTCATAAACTCTTTGAAAAAAAAACATTTGTGCGGCCAATTGTTTCAGTTGAATATGTGTATTCGGTCTATGTTGCATGGTTTCCTCTAAGAACTCTGGTTTACTCCTACAGTTCTAAGGGATTGGCGCCCATAAATTGTCTATAGGATGTATCCTACAATGGATTGACAGCCCATACAGGGCGCACCCCTTCCTGGCCCCCCGGGAATGAATAAGTGGGTAGTGGTTATGTAGAGAACTTTGTGGACCTCTGTAAGTCATTCAGAGTGCTCATGCTTGCGTGGATGGAGAGCAGCTCACAAGACCATAGCTGTAGGGAACATCATTTTTTGGTCAGCCCTTTCTCTGCAGTTTGCTGGTTTCTTTTGGGCCTGGTGTAGGTGTTCAAATCAGACAAGAAGCTGCATCTCCTGTCTGCTGCTGTCTCAGCTCAGAGTTTGTGGTTTGATCCTTATTTTCCTGTCATGCATCACCTCCCACACATGATCTGATCAAAACAGAATGTTGACATGGAACAATACAGGATATCTGCGACACTCTAGTCTCCCCGCTGATTCAACATGCTCATTGCCGTTTTTACACTCTTCCCTGGACTTCAATTGACCTACTTTCACATCCTAACAAATATCCAAACGTGGACATAGATTTCTAACTCTCAGAGGACTGACACCCTGTACAGCCGCTCAATGCCTTGTGCATCCTGGGATAGCCTCCAGGCGTCTGCAATACTGACCAGGATAAGAAGTAAATATTATTGACCTTTATAATATCATGTATTGCGTATTTTTGTTGTGATGTGCATGAAATCTTATCTTTATACAGAGATCACACGCAGTTGCTCTTTCTCTCCAGACGCCACTACTTATGCCCACTTCCTGTTTAATGCGTTTGACGTTGACAGAAATGGGTCCATTCGCTTTGAGGTGAGTCTCTCGCTCTCTGTGTAGAACAGGTTATGGATGACTTATGATACTGCCTGTCTGGACTAAGCATTGACTCTTTCTGGTTAAACAAATGTAATGCTCAGCCTGTAATTTTGCCAAGTAGGTTGTCATAATAGCTCAGCTCCACCCTGAAATTACATGGTTACAGAACAATATTGATGTCATATTGTTATGGGGATCTGGGTTCTTTTCGCAGGATTTTGTGATTGGGCTGTCGGTGCTTTTGAGGGGGTCTGTGACAGAGAAGCTAAATTGGGCCTTTAACCTGTATGACATTAACAAAGATGGCTACATCACCAAAGAGGTAACCAGGGATTAAGTATGACTGTGTGCAGAGGTAATGCACAGCGTGATGCTGAGGCTGCCGTTCTCGTGGTCGTCTCAGTGGAGACCCTCTTCATCTATGTTGGCCTACAGGAGATGCTGGCCATCATGAAGTCCATATACGATATGATGGGCAGATACACCTACCCCACTGTGCGGGATGACGCCCCCTCTGAGCATGTGGAGAAGTTCTTCCAGGTGTGCTTTCAGTGATTCTTGTGTATAGCGCCCTTTTTACCTTCGGTGATTCGCATCAGAAGCGATTGTTTAGATTTCAAACTCAAACCCAACTTTTTATAGAGAGAAGGAAATGGTGGATTTACCAGCCATTTACGTTTCTTCCTTACGCTTTGTCTTCAGAAAATGGACCGCAACCGGGACGGAGTGGTGACCATCGATGAGTTCATTGAAACTTGTCAGAAGGTACATCTTTCAAATATGAAGGAATATCTCCCTGAGAAATATATGGTACAGCGGTACTGGTGCAGTTACACAGCAGTGCAATGATAAATCGCTAGCTTAGCATTATGTAATGCGTTGCTTAATACACCCTACTTTTCTCGCCCCAGCTGGATTGCACTTTTCATCAGAGCGGGGAGGAATGCTTTGATACGCGGCAAACACATTCATGTCTTATTTACTCTGCCAATGAGAGGCACAACTGCTTCACATTTGTGGGGTTGTGGGTTTGACCCCTGCTCTCTGTGTACAGCGACAAAAGGTTCTTCCTGGGGGTTATCAAGTACTTTTTTTGCTTAAGATTAGGGCCAGGTAAACCGGTCATTTTATTTTGCCATTACTGTGTAAATGGCCTAAGGATTGTGAAAGGTGCCCATTTCACCTTGGCCATGGTTAGATAAGTAATTGCTGAAAATAGATTGATGTGTATTTATTGTTCTGATGACTGTATACATTTACTGACCGTGAATTTCTCACCCTCCTTCTGTATTTGTGTTTAGGATGAGAACATCATGAGCTCAATGCAACTCTTTGAGAATGTTATATAGGGCCAAATGGATGGCCCTGCTGGACCCCCCCACCCCCGCTCATAAGCTCCCTCACCGGCATTCTAAAACCCGTCTCATTCTCCCTAACACGGGACACTGAACTTTCCAAGGACCGCACAAAAGGCGACTGGGTTTTAAAAATTAACTATGTAGCTGTCAGAAGCAGTCGATGTACATGCAACAATCTCAAAACGAAAGAAAAGAAAACAGCACTTTGACTTTTCATCGCATGGAAATTATATGCTTGGAAAGGTGAATGAAACAGAAGACAGAGACCGAATGCTTGCTGCTTCAGATTAGTGTTTTTCATATTTTTATTAAGGAATAAACCTTTTTCCTTGGATACCACTGCGAATATTAGTAAAGAAGAAGGACAGGTGATCCTTGCTCCAGAACAGGGTTCTTTAGTAAAACAAAGCTTCCACATTTCCTTGCCCTGGAGAAGAGGACAATATAACAAATAAAAAAGGAAATTCTAGTTATTAGTGGCTCCTGGAAGACATGATACTTGTTGAAGAATTTGTTGCTTATTCAAACCCATGATATGAAAGCAGAGGAATTAAGGCTGACGACCTTTCTGGTTATCTGTTCTTTTGTCTGAACTCCTTTCTATGTGGTGTTTGTTTGCACTAACAAATGGCTGAATGTTGCTGTTTTCCCTGTACGCCAGGTTGATAACAACTCCATGCTGGTGGGGACCAGAGGTAAATGTAGGCATTCGTAGGTCACCATGCAGTTGTAGCATAGAAATCACACTGTGGTAGGTTATGAAGACGCACTCTGAGTGTGACGTCGTGTCGTCTTGGATTGTGGTTTGGCCCAGCCATGTGGAAACTTAGCCGGAGAACTAGCTCCTCTATTCCCGACTGGTTGGGTTCTCACAAGATCTGGGAACATGCCTGGGGGGTTTTGTGATTGTGTGGCTATGTGACAAACATTCGCCCTCGTAAAATAGCTTTCTGTGGTTCAGAGGAAATCTCTGAGTCATTCTCTCAGGCTGTCTTAGAGTTTACCTCATCTGAGACCCAATGCTAAGTGCTTCATTCTGGTCTTGACATCATGGCCCACATTCTGGAATCAGTTCATCCCTCAGCCTAAACTCACCCGTTGTTCGCCATTTGCTGTGCATGTGCATTTAACAATGGTTTACTCCAGTATGTGCAGTGTCCCTGCTTGGGCCGTTGGTGACAATTCAGCAAGTCATGGCAATCACCTTCTAGAAAATCTTGAAACTGCAGAGGCCATTTTCTGGCACATGGAAAAAAGCAGAAATTTACATATAAGACAAACACAATAACAAAAACTATAGTACATTCACACACATATACATAAAAATATTGATTCACTTTGTTTCTTTTCGTCAGGCTAATTGTATCATTAGTTAACACCAAAATGGATTCTTCAGTGCTTTTATTGACTCACAGCAGATAACCCTTAAAGATGGTGAGCTTAAAGATGTGTGCTGGCTTCCCCAGGGAAGGGGAGAGGACTAGATTACAAGATGACTTCTGGATTAACCCTGGAGCAGGGGGATTACCTGAAGGTTCAGCAGACTCCCAGCATAATATAAGCCCCTGATGCTGGTTGGAGATGCCTGACACAGTAATTCCCTGACTCACAGGTTTTCACAGGCTCTGTTGAGCTGCTCTAAATAGACACCAGACAGGCACTCCCTATATCCACATGGAGTATTCCACCTACTCCAAAGACCTTTGCCCTTGTGCTCCTAGAATCGGTTTTGAGGCTACATGGTTCTTCCACATCCAATCTGTTTTACCGTGCCTGATTTTCACTGACATGCAGAATCCTTTTAGAGCAAGCAGAGTCAAGTTATGGCAGCAAATTTAATCCCCAGGTTATTGGTTTGAAAAGCATTTTTTGTTTTTTGTTTTACCTTAGACAACACTAATATTTTGCTGCAAGGCTACATCTACTCACAAAAGAGCCATATAGCTTCATTTTATTGACCTATTCTGGAGCTACTGCAGTCCCATGGCTCACCTAATAGTCATTCTTCCTTAGTCCTAGTTGGTTACATCCTGACGAAAGTTCTGCATGGGCCGCTGAAGCTTATATCACTCAAGATGGAAACAATCAGACTGCATACTGTAAGAAATACCCAAGTAATGTCCTCACGCTCAATTACAGACACTTACATTTACAAATGATGTAAGCAGCCACACCTTGTCTTATTGCACAAGAAATTATGGTGGGCTTGATGCTACTATTATGTCTCTGTGCAAGTCAGGGCGAGGAAATAACAAGCAGTTGTAACAGGCAGATGACCTCCTTCTGTTTTGCTAGCGGCTTACTGTTCGTTCCGTTAGCTTAGCGGTGCAGCGAGCTTATTGGCGGCTGCCCAGACAAAACATATATTACACACTGGGCTGGCTTGGGAGCCCGCAGGAAGCCCTAAACCAGGCCCACACCAGTGCTGCATGAGGACATGTGCAAATAGCAATTTTGGCATGAAACTCATTTTTGTATTTCCCTTGTTTAAGGGAAGTAAAGAAAACAACAAAATTAAGGTAACATGATGCAAAACAAACAACAGTGTATTTATCCAAAAAGTGGTAATTAAGGAAAATAGAAAGTATGGGATATAGAGATTTTATAGTATATGAATGGAAGATGAAATAAATGAAAAATCGTTTTCCCTCTCTTTAATCATTAACATACTCCCGTGTTAATGGCACACTTATTCGTTTCGGTAACAGAAGGAGGAAACTCTGTGCGATCTGTGTGTACTTCAGTACCATTGCTGTCCATTGCTCCCTGTGTTTGTTTCACCTCCACACTCTCAGGGAAGTATCCATCATCTTCATACACTGCATAGACATCTGCTAGAACAGCTTCGAGCAACACGCTTAAGCTATTTCTGTTCAAGTGTATAAAAAAAAAAAAAACACATTCTGTGGTGTTGTTTGGTTCATCATCATAAGGGAGCACCTGATCTCCTTGTGGCGTTTAATCTCTGCTGAAGATATCTGCTGTTCATTATCAGGAATTGCTGGGTGACTGCTGTGGAGCTTTGCTGTTTGAGACTTAATCCTAAGGTGCCTCTTCCCAAGCAGGTGAAGACACTCTGCTACCGTGTCAGATGTTTGACTTACAATGGTTTGGTTTAGCAATAGAATATGATTCTGGTAATGAGTTCCAAAAATCCTTATTTGTTTACTTTATATATTTTGTATCATTAATATCATTGTCATTAACAAACATGCACATTTTTGTACTTTATAGGCTAAAATTAGTTTTTCCCTCTGTCATCTCCAACAGCATCCTCCCATCTAACTCTAATCCTTGGACCAAATTTAAAAATTAAATAAAACTGTTGGTTTAGAATTTAGCACATTTCCTGCATAAAAAGCACATAAATGTAAAAAGTACATACATGGGAGTTTAATTCTGTCTCTTTAGGACAATAGCAATGGTTACATGAAGCACAGCTGTAAAAGTCTATTCTGAGGGTTGTTTAAATGACAATTTACCTCCACTGAAATCAAATTCTGCAACTGAATTAACACCAATATACCATTTTCTGCTGTTGTATTTCTCAATTTTTGAGTTTCCTGGTGGCATTGGAAGATTACAGAGTTGGTGCAGCAAAAGTTTCATCACATTTTCATCACATTCGTTTACACTAGTTACATTTCTAGAAGTCATTCCTTGTTCTATAATTTGCCGCTTTTAAAAATGTTTTATTAATTCCTCTTTGAAATTTGATAGCACTGTTTCTTTCATCTGTGGAAACAGTCTCTATAAGAAAACTTTTCACAAAATTTTGGAACATTCATCTTGACAAGCCATCAGAGCACGGCTGTGTGAATCATAGTATTACTGCTGCAGCACAGAAGAACAGACAAGCTGAAGCAGGTCAGCGTTAAATCTGCTCATTTTCTAGGCTCTGCAAGGAATTAATTACAACTTTCATGGAACATCTGCCTTCTGGCACATACCACCCAAGCACCAAAACTCTACCAAGTACAATATCCTCAGTAATGTCATTATTTTATAACAAAAACCTTTATTTCAAATGAGAAGACTAATCAGAAACCTCAGAAGAAATAAGTTGTTAAACTTTATTTGTATCTTTAAAAATTTAATTGTTTACAAAGTAATTACAAATTCAATTTCCAGGGGGAATTAAATGCAGTGACCACACATCTTAATGTATGATGTTGCACATTTGGACTGTGTATAGTTGAAGATAAAGTTAAATATTACTCTGAGCTTTGTATAATAAAAGACTGTACATTAAAAGCACTAAATATTTTATCTACAATTTATTTCTTTCAGCTAAATATATAGCTTGTCAGTAGCTGTAATGTTGGGTTTGAACTGTTTGCTATTGTCCCTTCCTATACTATATGTCCTGTTTGTTCTGCATGGTACTGGTTTAGTTACCAATAAATCATTTTATTTGTGCCTGTATGACTGCTAAATTTGTTATAGTGTAAGTTGGACTGGAATGAAACCAAATGAGGAAACAACATTTGAAAGAAAATCCATCCATCACATTCCTGCAAACAACGGGCAATTTAGAGACACAAGTTTGCTTAAATACATGCCTTTGATTGAGAAAATCGGAATACCCAAAAAATATATTTTCGGGTGATATACGAAAATATTCTGAGAAAATCAACTCGCATAGGCTAATGACGAATCACTTTTGTGCAGTTCTACAGTTTACCACTGTGTGTCACTAAAGGACACTCTACCCGGACTTTCATTGGGAAGCGAATGAGGACGTGTAGTTCACAGGATATAGCTGTAAAACTGAAATACAAAATTATATACACTCAAAGAAAATCCATTCAACACATACAAATAATTTGCCTATGAACCATAAATATCCAAATTTATTTCATAAATTCCCAATACTGGACATTCCATCCATTCATATTTTTAGCCATCGCTTGTCCTGGTCAGGGATGTGGGGCACCTAGAGTCTTACTGGATATCGCAATACAGATATTAAGGTAGCTGTATGTAAATACTTAAACATCACCAAACATAATTCTGCCGTACATAATTTACATTATCTTCTAAAATGCCTATCAATTTGACTTTTGAGACGTATATCTTAATTCAAAACAGCACTGAATGAACGGCATTCATTTTTAAAGGAAAATGACTCCCATGTCGGATAATAATTTTGCCATTTCTAATTAAAAGTTTAAAAAAAAAATCTAGAGTTTAAACCAAGGCAGTTATGCTGTGTGCCAAAATAACTACGAGCAGACGCCATTTTGGCAATTATAAACGCCAGAACTTCTCAACGAGAAGCCGATAGAACCAGTACGACACAGAGCATGTGGAACGAACACCAAAAAGCTGATGAAACGAAAGCCACGTCAAGGCGCTCGCTGCTTCTGATTGGCTGTGATGTCCTTCCAGTGACGGAGCCGGGAAGCAGCTTGCACCGCGTTTAAGCTGCGCATGCGCTATCACCGACACCGTGTATGAACTGGCTGCCTGTTCACTCAAGGATATGCATTAATGCCTCAGTACCTACAGATAGCCGAGCTGGAAACTTTAGCGGCTTTTTATTTTTAGTAGCTGTTTTATTGTCTAGTTATCGATATATGTAGATGATAACTACAGCTGGCTGCTTAGTTCGTGCGCTAGCTAAGTCACCGAAGATAGCCGCGTAACGGGAAAGTAACTACGGAGCTATCCAGTTCTCGCGGATTTTAGCTTCGGCAAACAGGTGAGCGAAGCTTTTATCACACTGTAGCTAAGTCCGTCCTTACCGTCTTCAAACGTTGTTTATTTATCTACCTGTTCGAGCTGTGAATTTGTGTTGTGGTGTGCGGTGTGATACGGAACAGTGGCATCGCCTCCTCCATCACCATAATGCTTCGGTTCTGCCCAGGCTCCTCGGCGTTAAGTGTCCAGGTATGAAGTCATATTCAATAATGATTGTAAAATAATTTGAAACGACATCGTTGTACACGCGTTGGCCATCTTTCGCTACCTGATGCCCAGCGCGCGACTTCGGCGGGGATGCACTCCCCCATTTACCGCATGTGTGACCTCTTTCTGGTGTGCTGTGGCTGAACTGTTCCTGTAGGATGAGCTCAGGCCGATCCGGTGTACTGTACATGCAGAATGGGGTTAAATGCATGATGGTGTCCTATACGGCACCGGCTCACTGTAGGTCAGATAACGGAAAATGCACCGGCGATGGGTCTCAACAATACCGGTGTCACCATGTGTTCGAGGTAGGCGGTGCCTCGTCACGGGACGACACCGAGGTTTTATATGGTTGCAATCACGCAGCTTCATAGTGCTCGACCAGTGTCTGGACCTTTGTTTGTATAACAGTTTCAGATTATGTGCTTCTTGTACTGTGTTCTTGTAAGTATTGAAGAATAGGTAGGTAACTGCCAAATAAAGCGCTGTAATCGGAAGACACCCAGCATTGCTGAAATATAACCCCTCGAATAAAGACAGCGCTTCCCTGTCTGGCCTTTTGCTAAAATGATGTGTGCTGGCTTCTATCGGTCCGACGATAAAAATATGAAGTCGTGGTCACTTCGCACAAAGCGAATATAATTCAGGAGTTCAGCTTATCCTCAGATAAATATGCTTCTGTCGTAGGTCTGGAATTGCTATTTTTTCCTGTTGCCTAAGTAGAATGAGAAATACCGAAGGCCATTTACTTTGGACTGACATGAATTATGTAGTCTTTTCGTCTGCTTTCTGTGTTCATTGTATTCATAGCGCATGTTTGTCGCGGCTTAGCAGCGCCTCTCTCACAGGAAAGTGAAGTTTCTGCCTTTCCTCATATTGGCGTTTTGTTTTAATACCTACTTCGGAGATCTCCCAATGATACCCTATTTGTAATGTGTTAGCCTGCAGGTATGTCTGTGGTTATCGCTTTAAAGTATTTTATGTTATTTTATATGTGGCAGTGTATGCGCAAGGGGAAAATTACCTGATAACGTAAAAATGTAAGGTGTGAGATTTCATTTTTGTAAAGCTTGATATGTGTGCAACCTTCTGCTATTATTGTTTATGTCCATGGTGCTTCCTGTTCTCAACACATTGCTTATCCTCATTGAAACTTAATTCCTCTGATACAGTAGCTGTATCCTTGTGCAGAACCATATTTGATGATCCATATTTGAGTTAAGGGTCACCTTCTTCTTAAATTTTCCACAACGGAAGTGGGACACACACTTGTACGTGGTATGATGCCTGCATGTCTGATTCCCGAGCTGTGAAATGAGACGTCGGGCTTTAACGCCTTGCCAGTAAGACTGGTGACCTGCCACCACTGAGATCAGCAGCCATGTTTATGAATGCTATCCGGAGACTTCATACTCACAACCTGCTTGTTTAACAAATTACGATTTGAGAGACCTTTGTTAGTTAAATCTCTCCTGTGACGTTGGGTTTCTTTCCTTGTTTATCTCGCCTTTCCTGCCCAGGATTCACCCACTGTCACTACGCTTGACTCTCCTTCTGTCTCTGTTTGCTGCATGACCATTGCGTGTTTTTTTTGTTTTTTCTCTTTCTAGTGGTTCTTCATATGGCATCTAGGTACCCTGAGCAAGGTACTGCCCCCAAACACTGCTCCCCGAGCGCTGAATTAGCTGCCCCCTGCTATGTCACGAAAGTCACATATGGGTCAAATGCAGAGGTCACATTTCGTTGTTGTGTACTGTGTGCTGTGGTGTGTTGACAATGACCACTGATCACTAAATTCTAATTCTAGTTCCATTTCCCTGCCACGCCATCAAGACAGCATCTCTTTCTTTCATATACTTTTTGCACACAATTATTCATCTTATATTGAAATATTTTTTTACACATTCTGTTTTTCAGAAATTTTTGTTTATTTGTATACTGTGTACTTTTTGCATCTGCCTGCACTGCTTTTACCTTGTTTGCAAAATGTGTTCTGTTTTTGTACTGTGATGTTTGGCACTATACGTATGTCAGCCTGTTCTTGCTGTTCTATGCACCATAATTTCCCCCAGAATCAATAAATTTAATCTTAATGGGACCCTCTGAATCACAAGTATTTACTTATTAAAGGCTTGTATGTAATAAAATAAACATCCATTATTGGCTTTTGTCCTATGGGTGGGCTCTAAGAGCGGGTGATTATGAATAGTATAGTAAGTTTGGTGTTAGGTGTTTGTCTAGTTAAAACACCAATCTACCAATCTATGTGGTTTCTCTCAATAGAATCAAACCAGCTTCTGCAGTTTAACTGCAGACCCGTGGATGTGAGTTGATTGTTCCACAGTTTGCCATGTGTGTTGGCACTATGTTTCAAAGCTTGTCCCCAGGAGATTTGGCTATGAAGATAGCAGTTTCTGAAGTAAACACTTGTGTGTGTCTTCCTTCCACCCATTTTTGGTGGTTGGAAATTGAAAATTTGTGGGTCGGTCTGCCTCCTCCAGCAAATGTATTCAAATCTGCAGGTTGCTCTCTAGGCAGGAGAGACCTGAGGTGACCTGTGATTCCTTTGCTGGGGGGTGGGGGGGGTTTGACGTAGACTTTTATATCTACTCTATGCTGAAGGTAGTATAATCGTATGGCTGCTCTAGCTTGATGACCATATCTGCTTAGTATATAAATAAATTAGGTTGTTGAAAGCTACTCTTCCAATCAAAACCATCAGAGATAAATTGCACACATGCGTTTCCTGTGTGCAATAGCCGATCTGCAAGCTCATGTCTAAAACGGTACACTTGGCTTAAATGCCAGAAAGGTCTCCATTTTAAATAAAAATTTTGATTATCTTTAGCCTTTCTGGTGCATGTGGATGGTGAGACACTGTTTTGTATGCATTTATTACAACTACACTTTGGAAGGCTTGTCTTCAAATTTATTAAAAAAAAAAAAAAACAAAGCCAGCATGAAATGATTCCTTTTAGCCTCTTAACACAACTTTTCAAATCATATTGCATATAAAGGATTTGGCTTTTTCAGTGTTCCTTTGTACTGAAGTATCAGCTTCTACCCTGTATTGGGGAAAATGTTACTCTTGTTTCTCACGTGACCAGCTTTACTCCAACAGATTCTGCCCGTCCTAAAATCCAGACCCAGAAAACGAACAGTTCGGTGTTCCGAGATCTTTTCGTTAAGAAACGGCCTTTTACTTCATCGCCACACATTCCTCATCCGTGTTATTGATGGAATTATCTTGTGCCGTAACTTGGTTTAGTCGCTCATCCTCTCACATCATCAGTGCCCAGTTAAAAGCATTAGAGAGTTCCTTGTTACTCTTTGTTTGTGGCTTTGCACTTGATGAAGTCGATGTCATTGAGGTGGCCACTGCCTCTTTTCAAGCGGTGACCCCTGTTTTGCCAGGCACCGGTACTGAAATTCTTGAGCTCCCAGTGGTCTCACTGGCCCCGTTACTGGGAGGCGGCCGGCTTTAACAGCGCAGCCCGGGCTTTGATAACTGGCCCGTCTACCCATGTGGTGGGCCAGCAGCCTGCCGGGCTTCCAGCCGGACGCGTCCCGCGTAGCGCGCTTTGCCTTAATGAAGCCGTCGATACTTGGGGAGCCTTTTGCAGCTCGCATGCTGTCTGTGGGGGAACTTTTGAGGGCAGCCTGCCCTGTGTCAGCGTGAATTAATCTTCACATCAGAAATCAAGACAGTCTAAGTGGCTGAAGTGAAATGAGGCATTCAGCAAGATGGTATCTCTGCATTTGAGGGCTCCTTATCGGCAACGAGGGCTGCTTAACCCTCACACTTTCTTGATAAGCTCGGGGGGTGGGGGGAGGCTTTTGCCCAGCCTCTGCACTGTCCCCACTCAGGGATGTGCTCCCGGCACCCTGGGGTGTGGTCCTGAACCCCGACGATCTCCACATGGGGTGTGAGTCTGGAAGCAGGGTGGGGGGATGCGGAGAGGCAGGTGGCCTGCTGAGGGTGAGGAAATGCTGCCCCTGGGGATGGNNNGGGGCTGAATTTCAGAGAGCTACATCAAAGGGTGTATCAAATTACACCCCCCACCTGTACTTCTAGGCTGTGTGATGATTTTCTTCCAGTATATCCCATTTCATTCACAGTGGGCTATTCGTGTGGTGGGCTGTAAGCGGGCAATTAAAGATGAATGTGAGAACAGAAAAGAAGAGTGTAGGTGCGGGTGCAGCTCACATGACCGTACCCCTGGCTCTGAGGCCCCCCATGTGCAGTCTTACTTAAGCCTCACCTGACCTCTTGCAGCCTCCCGTTGGATCCCCTGTCGGGTGTACCTGGGCCCTGCTAAGGACGGTGGCGACATACAGCTGCCGGGGCCACAACTACCAGTTCAGCTTCCTTGTGCTTTTTATTCTAATTCGGCAGAATTGAAATTAAAGACATTAAGGTCTGGCCTGCAGTTGCCTCTTAAATCAATCTCCCAGGTTCTCTGTCACCAGGGGCTCCATGTCGCCACATGCAGTGCGGGGGTGATGACAGCCGGCTTCCATAAATCTCTCCCCACTACAGGGCTTCCTTGAGGGCGGCTGGTGATACGGCCAGCCTGCGCCTACGTTGATGTCAATTACAGTGAAGTTTGGGGGTAATGACCTATAGGGAGGCTGGGCAATATAAACGATCGTCATATAACCTTTAAACACTAAGAAATTGAGAAACTTCGATGAACTGTTGATACAGAACACTATTTGATAGCACGCGTCATGAAAAATGAAAGGCAATTGCAGTCAATAATATGGTAATCTTTAAAGAATGGGCAACCTATGTTGAACAGACTCGCTACAAAGTTGGCTGAGTCAGCAGGCAACGCCACACGCTAATGTTTTGGTAATATAGGTGAGTTATGGAAGAGAGGGGCACTCTGGAGAGTCCTCAGGTGTCGAAGTAAGCGGCAGCCACAACTTTTTAAGAACTGAGATATTGTGGATAAAAAGACATCAGCGGTTTTTGCAGTATGTTGGGTATTTAAAGATTGACAGGCAACTCTGCCCAAAACTCTGCCATCGAGTAGAACAGACAGAATGCCAGTGCACCTGCAGTGAGGGTTTCCAGTTTTCATCCCAGGAAATACAGGATGCCACCTCCCTTGGGGTATGCCCATGAGGCGATGGTGGTGCAGGAGGTAGTGCTACCGTTCGGCAACCGGAGGGTTGCCGGTTCGAGTCCCGGGTCCTCCTGACCCCATCGAAGTGTTCTTGAGCAAGACACTGAACCCCAAATTGCTCCCGGTGAGCTGGTTGGTGCCTTGCATGGTAGCCTCCACCACCGGTGTGTGAATGTGTGTATGAATGGGTGAATGTGAGGCATAATTGTGAAGCGCTTTGGTAAAAAGCGCTATATAAATGCAGTCCATTTACCTCCCTGTTCTCCAACAAAAAAATTTGCCAACAATGCACTGGGGTGGGGGGTAGATTAATCATGAAATGCACAACAAACTGTGTCCTGTATTGGTTCAGAATGAAGCACATCGTTTTCTTTTTCAACATGGGATGACCCATAAAAACGGGATGGGTGGCAGCTCTACCAGCAATGTCAAACCCGCCCCCTGGAAGGAGGTGCCAGGCAGGCAGAGAAAAATCCCAGTAGCCAATCGTACAGTCGGGGTTTCTAGCGTTACGCCCTACAGCAACAAAAGTTTATTTTTATATTATTTATTAGAATGAGTTTTCAGTTTGTAATCCATTCACTTTGTTATATTTTCATCATCTGAATCTGTTTAGGGGGAATCCTAAGGGAATTTGAATAAAAAATGGAGCCTTGAAGTAAAGAAATAACGACTAGAATTATATTGTGATAATTACTTACATTGAATGATATGTAAAGAATTGTTAAAATATTTTGCCATGGTGCTTGGCTGTATCTTGCCATTTTAAGAATTTAGAACTGGGCAAAAACACCAGTAAAGATGCAGTCTGTGCTAACGGTGCCAGAACAAGGAAACGCGTCCAAGAACACAGCTTGTTATTCCCGATAAGCGGCTCGCCAGCAGTGAGGATCCACCTGGTCCTGGTCTCCAGCACTTTGTGGGCTGGAGGTCAGTTCCATCTGTCCTTGTGTGACTGAGAAGACCACCACTGGGGGGGGGGGTTTCACTCATCTGCGGCTGGCAGGATACATGTCATCCTGCGGTAGTCAGGTGTTCACGCTGCCCTTTTAAAGAGTCCCTCAGCAGCATCTCTGGGTTGTGATGGTCGCTTTTAAAGGATCTCATTCTTCTTTATGGTTCATTTCTGCACTCAATTTTATTTGCATGTGTTTTTCCCTTGCAATTTCCCTGCGAGGCTGCTGTTGCCTTTATTTAGCCTGATTAGTCATCAGTTTAAATCTGTGCCAGGGTGGAAAGCGAGAGGAAAGGTTAAGCGTGACTTAACATCATTACTCTCCACTGTTTCTGCTTTCTTGGCTCTCAGTCACTCTTCACCTCCTCCCTCTCTGCCTCACACAGTGGCACACACGCTCTCTCTCTCTCTCACACACACACACACACACACACACACACACACACACACACACACACACACACACACAAGTTGGTCTTCCTATGTAAATGGGGACCGTCCATTCATTTCTATGGGAAAAACCATAATCGCAATCACGACACCCTTAACCCCTACCCATCTCTAACCTTAACCATAAGTAACCAACCCAAATACAAGACTTTTGGCATTTTTACTTTTTTGATTGCATTCACAGATTTTTATAAAACTGAGGTTATCCAAATGGGTACCTCCAAAAGATGTCCCCAAAAGTAGGGAAATTTCAGGCTTTATTATACTTTGGGTACAATTTGGTCTTCAAATGTGATCTATGCAAACACACACACACACGTGTAAATCAAACCACTGCACCTCCATCTCCCAGCCGATCCGTCCCTGCACAGGCCTCCGAGGCAGGACCCTGTCTCCCAGGCTCCTTCCAGGCTCCTGCTCCTTTCCCAGGGGGCTCGGCCCCTCGTTTGCTCTGCTTACCGGTGGCCGTGTCTCTCCGGAAGGGCCTGCCTACACACAGGCAGCAGTGATAGTGTAGTGTGGCTTTGTGAGCCCAGTGCCCCTGTCGTGAGATCAGCTGTGACGCCCCTGTTCCTTTTGGCTCTGAATCGGTAATTAAACGATGTCTTGCTCTCATGCAGCTGTGGAGTGGCACGGATAATGCTGGGTGGCTGTGCTCGCTGGTGACTTGGAGGCACTGTCCTCGTTTTCTGATGCAGGGCCTGAATTAACTTCTGTCTCACTCCTCCTCTTCTTATCCCTTCCCTGTCCCTTTTTACCTGTTCCCTCTTCCTCCTCTCTCTGTCCCTCTGCCCCCCCCCCACCCCCCGATGGTTCCCTGTTCTCCCCCCTCCGAACAGATGTCCCCTGGCACGCCGTTTTCCCGGAGCGATGTGTGAACTAGGTACATGCCGACGCTGCCCCACAACCCCTCATGGTCGTGCAGTTTGCATTGTCTAGGGTCATGGGGTCAGGATCAGGGCCAGTCATACCCTCTCATCACCCCCCCCCCCCATGTGTGCAAGGGTGGTGGAGGGAGGATGGAGAGAAATACCAGACAAGGATGGGCCAGGTTGTGTATGTCTGTCTGTGTTGGGGTGGCCTTGGCAGTGTGGCTGCACTTACTGTTAGGGTTATGATTTGGAAATAGTACATTTTGAAGAATTACATTTCAGTTAACATATAGTTATAGAGATTAAATTGTACTGGGGTACAATAGTGATACTTCATTAATTCCCATGGGGAAATTTTCTTTTCACCAGCCCCATCTTGTTCTCCATGAGACACACCGACACGGGTGACAGCAAGGGTCACAGTGCAGTCAGCCAGCGTGCAGCGTCCCTGGGGGGTCACAAGTGCAGTCAGCCAGCGTGCAGCGTCCCTGGGGGGTCACAGTGCAGGGTCAGCCAGCGTGCAGCGTCTCGGGGGGGGGGGG
>JAODLC010000044.1:15099936-15122258 GCA_026781145.1 Hippopotamyrus pictus | reverse complement strand
CCACCAGTCCTCTCAAACCATTCACCCGCAGCTCCATCATCTAATGACAAGTGCATCACTGCTGGGATCAGGTGCTGTTTAATTTACCCTTCATTGCCTCTGTTTAATAATTCACCAGCCCCTGAGGGTTTAGGGCCGACGTCAGGGCCCTTGTGGGTACGCAAGTGCACAGAGGCGTGTGAAGGTTGATTTTCTGTACATGAAACTGGGGACATTAGAGTGTGTGCGATATTGTATTGTGTGTTCCTGTTCTGTGCCTTAACAAATGAGAACGGAGACGCTTTTATAACATGTTTGATCCTCTCGAGTTTTGGTGGTATTTTCTGATAGCACAAGGCAGGCTGTGTGAGCGGAGGGCTGTAACAGTGTTCTTGCCGCTGTCATTACAGGAGGAGGGGGAGTTGATTGTGGAGGGCTTGCTCAACATCTATTGGGGTTTGAGGAGGCCAATCAGGCTTCAGATGCAGGATGACAACGAGCGGATCAGGCCGCCTCCTTCTTCTACATCCTGGCACTCAGGTTGCAACCTGGACGCACAGAGGTTAGTGCTCATTTTGCTGGAGCTAAAAGCACCAAAGGTCAGCTATTTCTGGCCCAGAATGAATGGTCCCATCATGAATGACTATAAAGGTCTCCAGTGATGTAGCATTCATTGTTAAAGGCGCCCACAGAAGTGCCTTCCTCCGTGCGTATGCTGATTAACAAACAGGCTTCGTAATTAGTTGAAATAAGAGGGTCGTTCATTGCGGAAGCACATGTTCTAAGTGCCCCTCTCTTGATTTAAAAACAGTATGCTTTCCGTTGGTGTTGATAATGCAAAAATTATTACACCTTAATAACAAATTAACCCAATACCCTTAAATTGTTTTACGAGCTGCAGTTAGTGTGCAATAAATCATTTAAGTATAGCTCTGATGAAAATTGCACAGGTCATAATCGGCCACATCCTGGGGTAGAGAGGAGATATGATTCCTGTCATGCAACATTTCCCCCTGTGGCTGGGGGTCTGAGTGAATACAGACCCAGGCCTCACTCAGTCTGGGCGACTGCAGAGTTGTGGATGGGCCGACATTATCAAAACCTTCAGCCTGCAGAGCGGGCAGCCAGCAGGGGTTGGTAGGTCTTCACCCCCCCCAACATAGATGCCATGTATGGAGGAGGAGAGCTATGGTGGGATTAATTGTCCTTTCGAGACTGAGGGGTGGTGGGTGTGAGTCAAGTGAAGAATTACCTGTCATGCTGGTTGGAAAAACTGTAAATCAAATCCGACAAAGCAAAACCAAACGGACTGATGTGAGACATTTTCTGTGCCACCAGTAAGGACGGCTCCAAGCAGGCGCCCCCTACCATCGAGGTGACATCGTGCGATGACCAGTCGAACAGCCCCACGGTGAAGGAGGAGGAAAATGCAGGTCAGAGGGGCTCTTTTTGCCGCGATTCAGAATGTCTGTTCATATCTCCTATTATTTGATATCTACCTGGGGATCATGTGCCTGGCCTGCTCTCTCTACCCCGAAACGCTTATTCCCCACCATGTTTCCAGGAGAAGAAGATGACAGTTCCTCCCAGCTGCTGAGGACCAAAAGTGATGCTGGGGTGTTTAGGAGGGGCAATCGGCGGTCGCCTAGTGACCAGCGGAAAATCAGGCGGAACAGATTTTCTATCAACGGCCATTACTACAACCACAAGGTAACGTGACATATATTCCAAACTGACAGCCACTGCTACTTAAAAAAGTATCCCGGTACAACTGCTAAATATCTGTTAAAAATTTAGCCAGTAACCGAATCTAAAAATCACTATCCTTGTAACAATTAATCTCCGTTCTGTTCTAAAGGTTTCATGAATCTTTTTTTCGTGTAACTGTAACAAAATGGTTACTGTATCTGAAAAGTAACACTGTTCAATGTATTCCGTCAAACACTAATCCTGACTACTTGCTAAAAAGTCTTTCTCTTGTCTGGATGTGGCTGTGACTTTATTTGGGTACGACTCCCCCCAGACGGCTGTCTTCACCCCCGCCTACGGCTCGGTGACCAACGTTCGCATCAACAGTTGCATGACGACACCCCAGGTACTCCGGGTCCTGCTCAACAAGTTCAAGATCGAGAACAGCCCCGACGACTTTGCCCTCTATCTGGTGCACACCAGCGGTGGTGAGTGTGCATGTATGTAGGATTTGCGGGCGCACGTCTAACCGCGTGTATGTAAATTAGAGTGCTGGTCCACAGCATCAAAGTGGTCATGAGCCTATTTATAAATATACAAAATTCTGTGTGTAGATGTGGTTTAACAGAAAGGAATGAGAGCACAGGAAAAACCAAAATGCATGCAAGCACAAGCACTCGCGCATTCTGTGCAATGCAGCAGGATATGTGTCTGCTTGTCTCAGAGCGCGGGAAGTTGAAGCGGTCGGATCACCCTCTGTCGGTTCGAGTTCTGGAGGGCCCATGTGAACAGGTCAGCCGGATCTTCCTCATGGAGCAGGACCTCGGGGAAGAAGTCACCTACGATGTAAGGGCCTTTGAATGTGCCTCCTGCTGTCTTCCAAAAGACCCTTATGGGGAATCTGACTGGCCAACAGAATGCACTGGCTATTCTTTCCACTAGGTGGCACAGTACATCAAATTTGAGATGCCCGTCCTGCAGAGTTTCATCACCAAGCTGAAAGAGGAAGAGGACAGAGAAGTGCAGAAACTCAGGACCAGGTAGGGCTCCTGCCCACAGCCAGTGCTCACAATAGTCATCTTATGATATGTGTATGCAAGGGCTGGACAAAACAATAGAAACACCACATGAAAAAAGGCTTTAATAATGAAGTAACAAAATCACAATTATAAAGACAGCTACAAAGGTGATTCATATGAGGTTGAATGCAAATCAGCAATATACTTTAGCTGTAAGAGGGGTCAGACAGTTAACGTTGATATGTGGGTTTTCAGAGCAACACTGCCCGGATTACAAGTACACTATTATTTAGTGTGTCGAGGGGACTGGCCTAATCATGCCGGATATAGTATATCAAATAGCGACAGACTGCATCGGCAGAGACAGACTAATGCTTAAGAGGATAGCTGCTAAACACCATGAGTTCCGCTTCAAAAACTCAGAACAGAACTGAATCAGCCCCTCTGTGACCCAATCTCAACATAAACGGTACATCGTGAGTTTTGCAAAGCTGGAATTTATGATCGAGCTGCCCTTCGAAACTGCTTGTATAGGTTTGCCATTGTACAGACACATTGTATCTAGTTTAAGAAGTACAAAGCCTGTATCTTGGAACACTGGGAAGAAATAATATGGTCGGGAGAATGATCTTTCGCCCTTTTCCTTACAACTGCAAACTTTTAGAGGTGGTGGGGGATTCACAGTGGTTTGGGCAGTCATCTCATTGGAATCATTAGGTCCAGTGATTGCACTGCACGGTTGGATAACATCCAAGAAATATGAGACCATTTTAGAGGATCAGTTGCAGCCTATGGTGTAAACTCTATTCCTTTACAGTGCTTTTCTAAGAATGGAATTGAAACATTTATTATCAAACACCCAGTTTGCTGGAAGTTGTATTTGATACAGTTCTGCTATACATTCCTACACGGGACAGTGACATACATTGAGAAGGACATGTAGCGTTGACATAAATACAGTGAGAGAACAAGGTGGCATGGACAGTGCAGTGTCAAACATTCAGTGAGCAGTGCATTTAGAAAGAGGACAGTGTGGATACTCGGGCATGGACAGATGGGATTGGATATTACCCAAATATCGATATAAATCAAAATGGTAAGTGTATACAAACAAACAAGCAGATGAATAGGGAATATGAGGAAGTAGGGATTGCTGGTGATAATATATGCTGCCGAGTGACTGAAGTCCTGTGTGAAGTACAGTGAGGTCAATGCCACCCGACACATATTCCGGAGGAGTTCCATGAGATCCTCCTCCTTCTGTGTGCTCACTAGTCACCCGATCTACACGTCAGAGGATATGATGCTGACCCTTATTTGGTCCTTGACAATAATATATCGTTCGGGTTTTTCCATTATTTTGTCCATCCCCATGTATTAATGTGTTAATTACTGCACTCTATTAACTTAAATCCACCAACTCATGGATTTTAAAGACTTAAGAAGCTACCTATGAACGTCATTGACTTTGTCGTTATTTGGGGTGATCACCAGTTTGCTAAAATATAGCAGCAAGCTAGTTTCTGTGGCAAAGTTGAGACTAGTCACATAGGTTGTCTGTTTCCTTTGCGTGGCTGTTTTAGTTCCATTGACAGTTCACCTCTATTCATTCCTCTTTCAGGTACGGCACTCTGAGATGCATTATTGAAAAGCAGTTGCAGTGTTTACCCGAGGGCACCACCTGTATTTGAATGCCCACAGGACATGAAATTCCATTATTTCCAGGTTTTAATTTGCGTTCCCACTTCCCCAGCCTCCCCTATGTCCATGTCTGATGTTACGACCCTTGTATATCCGGGGTTGCTAGGATGTCAACAAAAACAATGCACAAGTGCTTTTAAACAATTAATTTTGCACAAACACATCATATCTTAATTATGCTTGTGGTGTTTGATAACATATGACTTCAGGGTGAGTTGGTGCCAAAACAACCAACAAAACATGGCTTAGTAGCAAGAGACGCAAATGAACTAAGCTATATAAAACTAAAATAAACACAACTCACCTTCCTGACTCCTTGGAGAACTTACATAAAACAAAAACAAACATACAGCTCATCTTCCCGGCTGGCTCCCTACAGAAAACCAGGACAACAAAACAGGCCCCACAGGAGAACAAAACATCATATGAACGAAAAGTGACGCAAAACAAAGGGTCATTGGAAAATAAACCAAAATCCATGAATCCAATCCAAAGTCAAAATCTAAACCAAAATCTAAGCTGAAAGAAAAGTCGCATCTCGATGTCCCACCCAAATCAGTGACCAAACCCAGCTCTATCTATCCTCCTGGTCTGTTATCTTGGGCAGCAGCCAGATCCTTCCTTGAGGGACGCAGGACTTCTTTCCAATGTCTTCAAAGGCCATTAGCTCATAAGATGTGAAAAGTTTGTCCAGTCAAGGCCCCACAACCAGGGGTCTTAACATCGAGGGCTGCCACCCTATTCCATCCTGTCTTTGTTTGTCTATGAACCACAATGTGCTTCCATGCAGCAATAAGTGAGGAAAGCCATCATGTTAAATGCAAGTTCTTTTCCTGTGGACAGTAAAGCGACAAGCTCATCCATCTGGAAGACAGCCCTTGGCGTTACAATAAATTTTGGAGCTGATCTGAGCCTGAGCCACTGAACCAGTGGTGCATTGGGAGTTACTGAACCTAAAGTTTCATTTGTTCTCCTATTAAACATGTTGAAAGCGTGCACTTACAGAGACCGTTATTCTGCTGTGGGAATAATGTAGCCACTCTGAGATACTGGCTCTGTCTATCTTTGCATTTCCTCTGAACTGCTTCCATATGATCCAGGAGATGGATTTCTCAGTATTTCACTCACTGTCTTGAAAGAGGGCAGTGAAGCTCCGACTTGCCCTACCTCTCTTAGCAGAAATCTTCTTACATTTGATCTGTTGGCATCATGCATCTGTGTGTTTGTGCGTGATCATACCTTTGTTGGAGTAGGAAATTGTAAAAGCACAATTCCTAACATGTTCTCACACCTACCAGCTGTGATTGGCCTGAAGAAGTATTTGCCTTGAAGAAAGTGACAGAAAGTTAATGGTACTTCCACATTCCCTGAAAGGCTGATGTTAAGTAATTTCTGGCTGTGTACCTCCTTGTATTTGAATAAATCTGAGCATATGTGTGCTTGTCTGTTTGGACAATGTAGGGAAACTTCCAGATGGTATTTTTTGGGGCAAAAGCAGGACTGAGTATCCATTTCTCAAATCAGTTCATATTTTGGTATCTATTTCAGTTTAACTCATAATTAATACTCTGTAATTGAGTTGTTGGTTTTTGAAACCATATTACAGTGTAATCTCTAGCACTCCAGACATGTTGAATTGCATTTATTTTAGTTGAATAACATAAATCAAACTTTATAACAGTAATAGTGAAATTGTGTTATTCTGGCTTTAAAAATTAAAAAATGTGTTATTTGAATTGGTCATTTATTAATCTGTATTTGATTACAGTTGAACAGTTGAGTAAGCAAGGGACTGGTTCAAAATCAAGATCATCCTTGCACCTGTTTTCACTGCCCACTAATCCAAGAGAAGGTCACACTGAGCCTATGACCCTGAGCAGGAAGTAGGGGCACCTTCAATGGAAGTCCATCAGCATTATGGGCAATTCAGAGACAATTCACCTAACTGCATGTTTTTGGACTGTAACAGTAAACCGCGGGTTAAACATGGGGAGAACATGCAAACTGCACATGCATGGAACCTGCACTGGGAATGTAAACTACAGCCCTGGAAGCATGTGCCAGGACATGGAAACTGTTTTCAGTCAAATTTACTACTCATTGAATATTTTCTAAAAATGGTAAATGATCACATATAGCCGATTTCTATAATGACAGGTTGGATTCTCCTAAACTAATACAAAATCAGTTTAGCATGTTAGAGGAGGGTGATTGATGTGACATTATTTTAAACATGATTCAGCAAAGTCACCAGGTCAGCACAGCTTAATGAGAAGCTCAGTTACAAAAGTATTGGCACAGACTTTTGACGCTCAGTACCAGGGCTGAAAAATCCTATCTTAAATCCTAGCTTAGATGACCGTTTTTGGATTCTTTCAAAAGGGTGTTGTTCATTTTTTTCAAAGTTCTGACATCCCAGTACAGCTTCAAATGGTTGTATGTGTGTGTTTTTGTGGACTTGGTATGTAATCTCATGCCACTTTATGTTGGCGTGGAATCATTTCAAATGTGAAATCATCATTATGTGTGTTTAAAGACCAGGGATATCTTTGTGGAAACTCTTGATTATAAATGTGTATGCAGCATACTGAAATTGGCTTTGTTTGATGGAAGATGATAATTTAATAAAAAATCTTGGATTTTCCCTTACTGTTCACTGACGTCTTAATAGAGAATACCTATGATTTAGTTGTGTATATTTTGTTTATTTTTTTACTGAATTCTGTGTATTATACCAAATATATCAGATAGCAGTGCATGTGTTTTGGTGGTAGCTCTGGGGGCTAGGCGTATGACCTGGTTAAAATGTTTTTAATAATTTAAAGATTAAATCTGATTAAGTGATATTCTGTTAGAAGAATATGATGTTATCAGTCTGTTATATCATAATCAGTCACAGTCTATAGACATAACACCAGTCCTTATGACTTCTCTTATATAATATGTTTGCTTATTTGTTAGCTTTCTAGTCTATGAGATGGTACAAATAACCCAGCTGGCTAAGATTTAGTCTATCATCAGATCGGTTATTTATGTTGTACTAGGTCAAAGGCTTTATCCTAATTGTGTCTGTCAAGGACTCCAATATGTTATCTTAAAATTAGTGTGCAAGCAGCAGAATGTCTGTCTCATTACCCATCCATCCATTTTCCAAAGTCAAACCATTAGTTCTTGATCAAGACCCTAAACTCTGAAAAAGATGTGCAGGATAAATGGCTGATCCTGTGTTCTGACGCCAAGCTTCACCATCAAGAAAGAAGCGATATGCGAAGATTGAATTTCACTGTACTTGGTACCTGTACAGTGGCAATTAAGGCATTGTCTCTATGAAGGGGGAGGGATGCGACTTTGCCTATTAAAGGACAGTGACAGTAAGCTCATTGTTGTCAAATCCTACCCTATGGGGAGAGGGGGTGGTAATCAGGCAATCAGTAATGCTGCTTGGCACAGCCCCTGCCTGGGCATTGGCTAACACGATTTGGGAGACAGCTACAAAAACAGCGTCTTTTACACCGGGAAAGGTGAGTCAAAGAACATCACCATCCCTGGCAGGAGCAACACTGACAGCAGGTAAAAGGCAATGCTTTTCAATCCCTAACAGGACATTTCATTCGAACTTAGTTTCCGCAAATGATTGCTTCTGTAACTGTAATGCATATTATTAAGTGCCATTAATTATATTATAGTAATATCATAGTCTTCATTGTCTAAAACACATAAAATGTAGCAACTATATCTGATTATTATTAGAAACAAAAGGATTTTACATTGATGTATTGTATTGCACATTGATTTTATTTACGTCCATGTCATCAGGTTTAGAAAAAAATATGGAATTTAAAGATTAAATGGAATGAAGTGATTAGACGAAATGCTGTTATCATTCTGTTATACCACCATCAGCCCCAGTCAACAGACATTTCAGAAATACCAGTACCTTTAACTTCTTTCATACGATGTGTTCACTCGGTTCTTAGCTTTTTGGTGTGTAAAATGGTGCAAATAATCCAGACAGATTTAGTCTATCATCAGATTGGGTATTTATATTGTACTAGGTCAAAAGACTTTGTAGTTAATCCTAATCCTAACAGAATATCTGTCTTGTTGCCATATTTTTCTCTCATTTCAGACTTTGGCCAGGGAGTCCTTTACAGTCTTATTTTAATATACCATTGAGTCAAGTTTCATACTTTAACAGAATAAAGTAAATTCATCTCAGTGCATCCTCCTTAAGCAGGTATTCACTTTTCCATGTAGAAATGCAAATTCAAATAAAAATTATTTAGCCAAACATAAATTGTTACAGCAACATGTGATTGTATTTATATAAAAATGATAATCTTTGCAGTACTATTTATTTTAATAAGTTAGCAATGACTTCACAAATAATTAATGATTGGTATTCCTCTCTTACGTCAACCCATTAACATTCCAGACAATGAAACCTGAGAAGCTCTTCGAAATAGAAACAGTATTGTCTGAACTCAACAATAAGCTATGATTTGTTATTAAGCAGCTCAGTCATCTATCAATATCATGAACTGCTTTAGGTTTGAAAGTCATTTCATATGTTTATGCTGGCTAAGCAAATTTGTTTAGGCAGCAAAACATACTCTCTAATTACATTTCTTACATCCTCAAATAAATTTAGCTAACTGCAGGTGTAAATTGCGAATAACAGTACTGACTCCCAAGCAAACTTAGATTAATAGTCATCATCATTTACAGGTAATTGAAAAACAGTGTAATTTTTTCATTTGCAAGTTTATTCATAACCAATATAGTTAGGAGAATTTATGCCCATGTGTTTAAAAAGCCTGAATATCGGACATTGAGTGTGACCCCATTAAATCAGTAAGATTATTTTAATATGTCAAGATTTTGTTTCAACCAGCTAGTTGAGTATGAAGAGTCACAGTCACAGAATCCTCAACTGGTTGGTTAAAACAAAATCTTGGTCTGGATTTATACTTTCTAAACCTGAACTTTCCACCTCTGGACTAAGGTAATAAGTTTCTCCAGTGTCAAGGCACCTCTGTTCTCTGAAGGAGACTATGCACTGTATTTGAGGAAAACTAACAGTGTTAGATCATTCTACAGTTCTACATACAGTTCTGTCACATAAAAACCAATCGCATGTTCATGTGGATGTTGTTACAGATAACTCCAGAGATGATTGGCCGGCGCAGACTCTTTCTCCTGTGGGCATGGGCACTGCTGATGGCAGCCCTGTGTCCTCCTGTCCAGGCTAAGAGGGGTGGTACTGGCTGGGGGGGTAGGAGCGCGGGTGCTAATAGAGCAGTGGGTGCTCGCTACCCACCCATGCAAGGCCCAGGTTATGGGGGAGGGTACGGTGCTGGAGCCCTCCCCTCGTACAGCAAAAGCTCCTCCAATACAGGGCTTAAGATGGCAGGGGCAGCAGCTGCGGGGGTTGTGGGGGGGGCCATGCTAAGCCGCGGACTCAGCTCTATGGGACAGCCGCGATATGACTATGGAGGCTACGGCTACAATGGTTATGACCGGTACGGTGACTATCCCCCGGGAGTCCGACATGGAGACATTGCCTATGATGTGGAGTTCCACAATGGGACTTCAGGAGACCATGCCAGAGGGAGGTCCTCTGCCACCACCCTGCCCAACACCTTCACCATTATCACATCACTGGTCTGCTTCCTGCTGGAACAATGAATAGGGATTGTCTGGTGAAAAAAACATTTAATTTCTGTGAATGATTACATATTTATGGATGCTGTGTTAGTATTTAGTAATTCTGCATTTTCTGAGTAACTTTTGCACAGAGCTATTCATAGAAATGAAATATGTTGTATTAATCTATGAATACTTTTGTACTGAAACTTTGATATTTATGCTGTCTGTGTGGCCTAATTTAAAGGTGGGACAAAGACATGATTAAATGTGATAAGGTGATGTTCAGGTAGATGAATTACCACCATCAGTCCATTGTATCATAATCAACCAGTCTACGAGTAACAGCCACCTCTTCGAATTCTGTCATACAATGTGATTTTCTGGTTAGTGTGAGAGATGATGCAAATTCTTTGCCTATGTAAAGATTAGTCAGACATTACCAGAGAGATATATTGTATTAGGTCAAATGGCTTTGCAGTTAATCCTAATTATGTCTGTCAATGACTCCAATATATTGTTAATAATATAGTTAGTGTGCATGCAACAGAATTTCTGTCATCTTGACATTCATTTCATATCATAGCAGAGAAACAGTGAGCTCAACCTGCACCTTTTAATAGAAGTGATATAGTAATAGATAAGGTTACAACGCGGCTCTTGAGTACAGAGAATCTTGCCTCAGTTGAGCACCTTTGAGTAGGTATTTACATATATTTGCAAATATGTATGCATAAAAATTTCAAATAATAAGCTGTTACCCCAAAACGTGATTGTTTATCAGTGATTTTCTTTGTGTATTTTTTATCATGGTATGCAAAATAGCTTTTCAGAATTACTCAATGACTATTGACTCTCTGTTGTGTCAATCTAATAGCAACTGGATGTAAAGTAATTTGAGAACACCTCAAAAATGGGATGAAGGTAAAACCTTAACTGTACAATGTAGATAATGTGAATGATTAGCAACCAGATGTTAGAAGATGGGTGGATGGAAGGAACCAGCAAAATGGTATGTTTTTGGACTCTAGAAAGCAAACCAGGGTACCTGAAGGAAACCTCTGTAATACAGAGAGAGCATGCAGAATACAAACACAGAGAGAGAGAGAGAGAGAGAGATACATTAATTAGGTGTATATATCTTTGTGAGAACTCTCCATTAATTTCTTTGGGCGTAACCCTGATCCCTACACTATGATAACCATAACCATAATTAACCACACGAAATACAAGACTTATAGCATTTTTAGTTGTTCTTTTATTTCTTTTTTGAATTCACAGATTTTTATAAAATTGAGTTCCCCCTTGTGAGGACCAAAAATAACAGGTTTTTAATCGCATTATGGGCACATTTGCTCTCCATAATGTAAGATATACAAATAAATTATGAATTTCATATTCAAGGGTCAAAGCACACATTTAAGAATGTTTTCTCGTCATTTCGATGACATTCACTCTTTTCTTGTATTACACTGCAGTTTATGTGGTAGCCGGGTGGTAAAATCTATAGATCAGCGTTATAGGCCTAATGAGGTTACTGAAATCAGTCAACGTAGTGTTTTAACAACGGAGGCATGGTGAGGTGCATGTGGAATGCTACATCACTTCTCCATATTTGTAAAGTATAACATTTTGAACTTTGGATGAATAAACGATTAATTGTTCCAGTGGTGAATTGGATTTTGTTATAGATAAATATATGGCAAATTATTGTATAAAGTTCTATAACTTGGCTCGTACACAGCAACCATTTATCAACGACCTGAATGTGAAGTGATGACACCTGGCTGTAGTTAAACTATAGACACCTAATCAATCAATCAATCTGTATGTGTGTGCGTGTGTGTGTGTGTGTGTGTGGTGGCACAAATAAGACGAAATAAGTTCCACATGCGAGCACTGTTTTGCTTTTAATCATCAAGCACCTTATTCCTTCTTCCTTATTCCATCCTTATTCCCCAGCTGCTTAAACCAGGGGTCACCAACTCCGGTCCTGGAGGGCTACTATCCAGTAGGTTTTCTATCCTACCTGGCTTCTGATGAGCCACACTAGTTCTCAGGTAAATACCAGGAGCAGGTGTGGCTCATCAGAAGTCAGGTAGGATAGAAAACTTACTGGATAGTAGCAATCCAGGACTGGAGTTGGAGACCCCTGGCTTAAACACTATACACGACACTACAGTACGATCTAATGCAGCACACTAAGCACTAATTACACGCAACTGTTCACATTATTTACATGACTGGCACCGGTCCAACATGCTGCACTGCCCGATGTGTACCCCCAGCGCAGCATGTAATTCATGAATGGCCTTAGGGTCAGTGAAGGAGAGCTTTATGGTCTCCTGATCAATTGTCCATATCACGAAGTGAGATTTGTTGGCTATGTAACCATTATGAATTCGTTTTAATTGCTATTTTTGAACTTCGCCAAATCCTGATTGGTTGAGAGAAGAAAACATCTTTCTGAATGTTATCTCGGTAAAAAACGGTTTAATATGTTTTTGTTAGATATTGCCATGGCAACGAAGCTGTCGATCGTGTGTCACAGAGCCAGTAGGTAATGTTCCTGCAGTCGCGCCAATAGGGAGAAGGGTCTGGCTGCAGAACGTGCACTCCCAGCCATGATGTCAGGTGCACACTCAGCCACAACAGGAAGTGCAGGAGAATCAAGGCCAATGTGAACAATATGTTAAGTTTTATTATTTGTATTACTGAATTATGTAGTTACAAGTTTATTTATTCCATGCCATTCATTATTGCAATGTAAATGTTTTGATGTAGTGCGTTAGTAACTTTTGTCTCTGATGACTGGAATGAATCTTTTCAGTTAAAGCAAGTACTATGCAGGTAGCTCACATATCTTACCGTAAAATAGACTAGGGCTGGGACGATTATTCGACGTAATCGACGATGTCGATTATAAAAATGCGTCGACGTGGAATTTTAGTGTTGAAGCGTTGTGTAAAACTACGTAAATGTTTTGTAACTGAAATGCACTACGTGAAAAGCTAAACGTATCGTAAGGGAAAGTATTTTATCCCTTCGGGAGCACGTTAACGCTGTCCTTTTAAAAATCGCGCAATAAAACAGCCTACTAATAACTTTACCTTATTGTCCACCTGATCTCCTACCACCTTAAAAAGAAAAGTATGTTTTCCCCAGTCCGGTCATTGACGTCCGTCTTTGCGTTTCTTCGATGTTCCTCTTTTGTCTCCCTTCTAACACTCGTTCACCCGATCTCACGGCGTCCGTGCTGCTTCTCCGCCGAAAGGCGTGACACAGTTTATGTACAGCTAAAAATCAGACACAGTTATAGGTTTTATATTATATCACAATGTTTTTATTGGGTTGTTTTGTTTAGTTTTTTAGGCTGTTATATCTTATCTGAAAAAATAAGTAATTGATTCCTGATGTCCTGTCTAATGTACATAGGCTATGTAAAGTGTATTACGTATTACAATTCTGATATATGATTATTAATAACACAGAATTGTAATATTTTTTGATTCCATTTTACACTTTATTCACACACACATAAATGCGGTGTATATATATATGTGTGTGTGTGTGTGTAATGATCCCACACCTATCGCCTAAGTTAGTTTCAGACGCGTGATGAAAAGATTAAAGATTATTTTTGAATAATAAAGATTTCATTTTAATAACACTAACACTGTTTATGTTATATTTTCAGAACTAAACATAACCCAAAAAATAGGTGATTCATGATCAAATAAGATACAGGACTAGTCTTTATTAGATATACGCTTCATCTTCTTACCCTGCATGTGCAGCAAATTGGCCTCAGTAACACACTGTATCTTTGTCTTTTATTCATGATAAAAGACAAAGATCACACTCAGTTATATTTTGGGAAGGGGTGGGATCTGCCAATAATGGGGGGGGGGGGGCACCCCCGCCCCCAGCACCCCTACTTCTGATGTCCCTGTTGGTTTTTTTTTTTGTTTTTAATTGTTTTCCAAATAAGGCTGTTATCTATTAATTTACATATTACAATAGAAACAGGTAGGATCATGCAGACTTTAATTTGAAACCATAGCTGAAAAATGTTCCACAAGAAATTACTAATAAAACATCTGTACTTGAGCTGTAGCTTCACACATACAGTCCGTTATACAGCCATGGTCTTTTCAGTCGCTACATGTAAGTATGTAATGGTCAGTCTGCTTGAATTTTCCCACAGGCTAGTTTGATTTGGAACAATGAACAGAACCATATGACACAGGGACAAGGAAGGAACTCAGCCTTTATTTTAGTGCTGGAGTGGAGAATGGTTTTCAAAAACAGCAAAGAAAAAATAAAACAGAATTCCAGCATCGGCACAAGGGGAAACAGTGAAACAAGTGCCGAGTCGTGCAATGGGCAACGACAAGGTACAGGGGTGGGGACAGAATGCTGTTACATAATTGGTTGTAAGGCACAGGTGAAATGAGTGTCTTAGCCCTGATTAATGTCAGCCACACCCCCAACTTACAAACATGTAAATAGGAGACAGAAAGAAACCAATTCTCCAGTCCTACAGTCCATGGCAGTTTTAAATAAGTGGCATTACGAGGAGAAAATAATGCTTGGGGAATTTTATTTAACATATACAAACACAAACAAGTGACAGACTTACTGGCAGTTTAAGGAAACCAAAGATTAAATCAATTGTAGAATTCACAGGAACTTTATTATGTTCACAAGACAACAGTGCCCTTTCAGACAGTGCAGATCAAATATAGAAGCTCATGTCTGTTCACACAAAATTGTATGTAGAAAGAATCAATACATAGAGGCATCCTAAGGAGCACCTATTGCAAGTACAATTCTGGGATTTTGCCATTACCTCTGTTACAGGTGAGATTGTTTTAAATCTACAGCCATCTGCTCTTAGTCTGTAAATTTGTGTGTATAAAAGATGTTACGCTATATTAGAAGGATGACTTTTCCAGAGGAGGATTATACAGAACTGAGGTTATTGAACTTTCACTGAAACAGTGAAACACACAGGCTGCTCTCACCTTCTACATTCACCTTCAAGACATGTATGAAATACAAGTATGAAATACAGGTATGAAATACAAGTATGAAATACATGTATGAAACAGCTGTGTACAAATGAGACACTGTAGAAAAGGGGTACGCCTCGTGGGCCCCGGGGGGGAAGGGACTGCATTTAGGATCCTTGAAATGAGGAATGTATGACAAGTAAGAGCACTTAAGCAACAGACATCCAGAGATAATGAGAGAGAGGTCGGATGTGGTGTCCTGAGACAGACACACTGATAAACACAAGTACATCTACTAAATACACACTGCATATGTATCTTCTCCATGCATTGTATAGGAATTCCTAAATATATTAGCCAAAGTCATAATGATTCACAAAAATGACAAATGGGCTTTGTCTTCAAATATGACGAATCTGTGACAATTCTATTCCTCACATTCATCTTACTGAGTTGAATACACACATTCCATCTTTTTTGGTGTCTTACTGTAACTCTGAAAATTACACTAGAGAAGAGAACCTTTAACATCATGGTCGGTTTCGTTAAAGGGCCCTGTTTGTGTCTGATCACATCCAGCCTACAGTGACAATGAAGCTGCCTTTGGAAACCAGTGTCATGTTGAAAGTTTTTCCTTTTCTTTTTTACCTGAACATCCATGAAACAGCCCATTATTAATAGTACAATACCAAAAACAGTAAAGAATAAGCCTGATTCTAGGTCTGCCATGCAGCATATACTAGGAACTTTTGTATATATTATTTGTCTCAGCATATTGTTTATAAATATAATATTCAGTAATTAAAAAAAAGTGCAAAAGTGTTATGCCCATAGCAACATGTGGATCATCTAGCAGGTCTGAATTATTTTCCGGCTGCTTACGCCTAAAATGCTACAAAAACTTACAGTATACATTACCATCAGTTCTAAAGATTTGCAGATAACATTGCAGCTGATAATTAGGGCTGCACGATTAATCATTTTTAAATCATGATCTCGATTCGTACCTCCATGCAACCTCATTCTTACATGATAATGATTGTGCCGTGTTAACATTAGCAGAGAGATCTGTAGCATCGAACCAAGCGCTCCCCTTTTCTCCCTAAGCTGTATCAACAAATGACAGGACTGTGTTACGCCATGTGACGAAGGGTACACACGAAGAGGGATCAAATCCGAAAATAAACGTGTGATATGATGAAAGAAAAAGCTTCAAAATCATGAACAAAATGATTTAGACTGGAGAATACCCTTCTGGTTTACTGAGAACATTTTTTCCAACCCTAGTTTGAGCAGTAATGTGGAGCTCATATCAAAAAGGGGTCAAATATGGAATTATTTTGAATACAAAGACAATAATGGCAGTTAAAAGCATAGTACGTAACTCATGTTTTGCAACAGCTGCAGCTCTCTAGGAAAACGATGAATTTGTAGAAAACCATTTTAAATGTGTTATAATTAATAGATGAGTTTTATGTTTAGTGTTTCTTGCGGGAGAAAAGGAGTTAAAAAACAGGACCGTGGCCTTTTCGTTCTGCAAAGTTGATGACTGTCCCATTGTCTTTATGAAGATGGAACCAACTACATGTTATGCAAATAATAATGAGAGAAACGAATATCTCAAGAATCACGAGAGGAAAATGTGATCTAAATTCTGATGGAAAAAAAGCATGGCATGGGGACATTTAATTATTTTATGTAACGTTTTTCCCATGAAATCAAATGTCCTAAATTGTTTAATATTTCGGTCCCTTACCATGGTAACCTTGTGACTAGTTACGTAATGTCTAGTCATGTACATGCATACCGGTATTGTGTAGTATTTATCCAGTGATGCAATTATGCTCCATAATTTATGTCATTGACTCCAGTCGGTTGTGAAAATTTAACCGCAACACAGAATGCAGAAGGGCTTACATGAAAGGAGACATGGCAGCAGAAATCACACTGGTGCTCGGTTGGAGAAGATGTGACAGTACGTCATCCTTGAGTACAATAAATCCCCGGGCTTTGCAGAACATGATGGTGTGAGCTCTTCTCTTGCAGTCGCTTGACATGTGCATCACGCTAGCGCAGGAAGGCTGGCCAGGAGCAGGGCAAAGCCAGTAAGGAGGGCCAGCAGCCCCTGGCTCAGCGGGCACTGCAACACCCCGCTCGCCTTGGTGTCGATGAGCTCCCCTGTTTGTTTCTCCAGGAAGCGCTCAGAGTAGACTACGTAGAGCTCCACACAACGGCGCGCCTTCAGTTGCTCTATCAGCTCAGGGTAGCCGATCTCCAATATGCTCACCGTATCGTTGTCATCCTCTTTAGCATCAGAAACTGCCGGAAGCACGGGCTCCGGGCTCCGTGGCCCCTGTGTGGATGACACGTTCCTTGCATCGTTTGAGGAGCTCCCGATGGTGGAGCTGTTAGCTGTCGTAGATGGGGCCTCTGCACCGCCCCCACCACCCATGCCAACGACCTGGGCATCCCCTGGAGTGTCCTGGTTGGTGGTTTGAGCATCGCCCTCTCTGTTGTCTTGGGAGTTGAGTGCCTGTAGCAAGTCCGTCCGCTTCATACAGGAGTCCATGTAGTTCTCGTACGATTGCGGAGGCGGCTTGAATTGGTAGTCGCGGCCAAAATCGTTTTCATCGGTGGAAACTCTGCCATAGCGGCGGTACATGTACTGATTGTAGTAGTACTCCTCCTGTGGACTGTTGAAATGGAAATGAGGCCGTGGGAAACGCCCTAAGCCATAGCCCACTGCCATGCCCGCCATCACTCCAACTCCTGCTGCCAGGGCTGCGTTCCTGCCAAATCCCTTGGATTTCATAGAGGGACCCATTCCCATGTTATGCACTGTCCGGGAAAACGGCGATCCTCCCATTCCAAACCCCCCGCCGCCGCCATACCCGTAGCCTCCACCGTAGCGTGGACTCAGGATCTGATTATTAGGGTTCCAGTTTGGATACCCTCCACCTCCTGCTGGGTAACCCCCAGGAAAACCACCTTGCTGTCCCCACCCTGTCGCTCCCCTGTGAGGGTAACCACCAGGATATGCTGCTCCACCATGGTAGACTCCTCCTCCATACTGATTTGGATAACCTCCTGGATTTATACCTCCTCTGGCTGGGTACCCTCCTGCCGCTGGGTACCCGCCCGCTGCGGGGTACCCTCCTGCCGCTGGGTACCCGCCCGCTGCGGGGTACCCTCCTGCCGCTGGGTACCCACCAGGATTACCACCACCTCTTCCTGGATACTGGTTAGGGTACCCTCCTGCTCCAGGGTATCCGCCCGCTGCTGGGTACCCACCCGCTGCTGGATATCCGCCTGCCGCTGGGTACCCGCCCGCCGCTGGGTACCCGCCCGCCGCTGGGTACCCTCCTGCAGGGTTTTGGTTTGGCTGCCTGGGATACTGCCCAGGCTGCATGTGTGTGCCCTGTCCTGGCTTGCGTGATCCTCCTGTGTGCCCTTTGCTGCTTGAGGATTTCTTGCCAAAGCTAAAGCCTCCACCTCCTCCACGCTTTGCCCAGCTGAGGTGACCTTGCAACAGCAGAAGGACCAGAGACAGTAGCAACAGGTTTGACAGCAGCCTCATTGCTGCACTGCAGGTAGAAACAGAGAAGGGAGAAATCAGGTAAAGGCCTCCTCAGAAACCTCGAGTAAGAGCCAGTGTGCTGCAAAAGGCAAAGCTACTGGGATGGCATACATCAAAAATGTATCTGCTTTAACCACCATCAAATATTAGATTCATAGAAAAACTGTAAAACACTAACATGAGTTGAGATACAAGATTCTCTGAAGTTTTAGATACCTATACTGTTAATGATATATTTTGGTTATTTCTATTATTATTATTACAGTATTATTATTATTATTAATATTATTATTATGTCATTTAGACATTAATCTGTTTCGTTTAGAGGTTATTAATAATTAAGTACTTGACAAATTGTTTGTAAAGCCATTCAAATGTTAGTAGGAGATGGAAGTTTGATTAAAAATATATATTTTAGTTTTAAATTATTTTATATCTCTGTTAATTATTCCTCCACTACCTTATACTACATATATCCTCATTTCAGTAAGTTTAGTTTAACGGCTGTATAAAAGTAGATACAGAATATAGGACAGACAAACCACGGGGCTTCAGTAAAAAAAGTACACTTCGCATTTTTGAAAACTTGCTTCACGGATACTCTTGTTGCGACCCGTGGGCCAATTTGTTTCCCTAAACACTGACAGCAGGACTATCGTTACTGTAAACCTTACGCTAGGTGACGTATCGCTCATAACCGGACTCAATTATTTATCACGGGTAAAAATATTTAACAAGTGCTCTAATGAAAGTTTATTAATCAAATTCACAATAGTACAGCATACAGCAGTAGATGCATGTAGTGAAATGAGTTTATCCGAGAGGTCCCTATAGAAAATGAGTTTATCCGAGAGGTCCCTATAGAAAATGAATTTGAAAATTATAGAATATAGGAAATTGAAATATAAATCAATAATAACCAGAAATGTACAAATGTCTATGTTGAGTCTGCCGGTGAGACGATGTTCTGATACCGACAGGTTCCATAACATTTACAACCCTCCCCCCCCACCCCACCCCACCCCACCCCGCTTTCATTTAAATGACAAGCCGTGTTCGTAACCGTTAAGCTTATGTGTAAAACAAGAGAATTACAGCACTGCTGTTAATGATAATATTGCATTATATAGCATTTACACTGGCTATGAAGGTTAGTCGAGAAAGACGTGTTTTTTGTAAGCGCGTCATTCCCTTCAGTCCGAGCTGGAATCGATGTTACTAATAGCCGCCGTCTCCTTTTTAAAATGGCGTTGGTAGGCGACAATACTCGCCGTTATTACTAAAACGAGAAGCAAAACGATGCGATCATTAGTAGTCTTTATTATAAAGAACATCTTATTTATTTACAATACACCGGCTTACCCTATAAAATTTAAAACTGTAAAGAACGTTTCTGACCAATATGGTGTTCTATCTTTAATATATTAAAGTATTTATCATATATATTTTTATATATACATGTATAATAGTTATTTTCAAACAATGGTCCGTTCTTCTCTCTGTAAAAACGTATTTAGGCGACAAATAAATCCATAATCGCAATACGACTGATGGAGTGTAACGAAAGGGAAATATAATGCGAGTTATTATAAGACAGAATAAAAAAACAAATTCACTTCAATTTTAATTTAGAAGACTGATGACCTACCTTGATCCTTTAGGTTAAACGCAACGTCTGTGAATAACAACACTAGATTAATCAGCTTGGATCAGCAGTCTTCTAACAAGTCCAGCTAGAGGGCCACGAAGTGATACGGTTGTCTGCGTTATGCCGGGCTCTGAGCCCCTATATCTGTGCGCGTTTGCCTTAAGACTTACGGTAATTCTGGAAATAAATGGGTGGTTGTGAGGAGCATTGTGGTCATATGGGAAGATGAGTGCGCGTTCACGTGATGCTTGAAGTACACGGCTTAAAGGAGAAAGGAGCCGCTTGGATTTTCCATCTCTATGGAAAGTACTACATAAAAAAAACTAGTAGTAGTAAGCAGATTTACAAACGGGTTGTGTATTTTAAAAAATTCAAAAAGAAAAAAAGATGCAAAATAAACCAGAATAAATTATTAGATAAGACATCTTAGCATTAACCTTCCACAAAAAATCTAGCTAACATCCGCTAAGTGAACATGTCCGTTGAACTCCTTGTGGCCCCTTTTCCACTCCACTGGTGCCAGTGCTGGCACTGGGGCTGGTGCTCGGCTGGTGCTGAAGTTGGAAACCACCAAGAACCTGTCTGTATTTCCACAGACTTGAGAGCCCAGTGGGAACCAGGTGACAACACTGCGCCCACGTCACAAACCACGCCCACTTCCCGAGATCTTTATTTTGCGTTGCCTCGGTGACTCCGCCCACCTCTCATGACGACACGGGTGCTTCATCCAGACCAGCGAAGGTTTGGTGCCGGTTCGGAGCCGATTTTGCGGCACCGGCGCCATTTTTTTTCCCGTGGAAAAACATGTCACTGGTTCCAAATTAGGGATCGGCACCGGAACAGCACCGGCACCTTTGCAGTGGAAACGGGGTATGTGAGGACCGTATAGTGGCCGAGGTCATTTATGAGAAGGAGGGGTTGCTGATCCCGCCCAAGTGAATGAACCTTGTAATTCTGGCTTCACCAACATCAATTGCTTCAGCGAAATTGGCAGTTTTATATTATGCTATACTCTACTTTTGTTCAGACAGCCTAACATACTTATGCAGAATTTTAATTTAAAACTCAAATTGTGCTTACTCAAAGCATGAGTCTCCTATGTGGAAGGCCCTTTTACTGGGTGGGTGAGACAGCTGGGTATAATACATATATACAATTTAACATAAACCTTTTTTGTAACAATGACAGTTTCAGCTACAGCATTATTAATAGTTCTGATATACTATTAACATTATTAGGATGTGTTCTGTTAGTTATATATTGTATGAACTTTCAAAAAAGTTACAGTAGCTTAGTTTATGATTTAAAAAGTCTTTGCCTAGGTTCTTTTGAGAAATTGTGTAAAGCCTAGAAATCTGCTGACTAAAAGTGATTGAAACTGTCAACTTAGATGGATCAGGTAGTATCAGCATATAGAACGTGAACGTGTCCTGATATTAAAGACATTTTCAAAAGCCAGAAGTTTAAAATGGATTTAGAGCGATATTCCATGTAATTCTTCATCTTCATAAAATTGAATACTGAATAAAAATTCAGATGCACCCTGGCTCCTCACCTCAAATGTCCAATTTAGATAGTTCTTAATTGCTATACAGCAAATAAGCAACTATTCTATTCAAAATAATACACTGATTCAAACAGTTAAAGAGAAGATGCTGATATAATGGTTGAAATGTGACACCTGTTTACAAATAATCTATGTACATCAGGTGCATTACACCACTGGAACCCTGGCAATGTATATTTCCTCAGCACCACGATTAAGCTTTATTAATCTGTTTATTGACTAATGATTGTAATTTGAGGTTATCTAGGCCTTAATTTAACCTCTTTAAATAGTTTGTGAATGTGAATTTGGAGAAGTTAAATGCAAGTCATTGCTTTTTCAGTTGGTCAGTTTATAAAAAGAACAACATTAAACATAATCTTCACAAAATATTTAATACTGGCAAATTCTAATATGGTCATATACAGAGGTGGAAATTTCAGGTCCAGAAAGTACAAATCCAGACCTGGATTTTGTTTCAACCAACCAGTGGTGTACTCTG